>JAHXMU010026709.1:1323189-1626811 GCA_019455685.1 Philornis downsi
AGGGGTGCCGGCCGTCACCTGAGAAAGAAAGAACACATAACCAAGAAAAAGCATGTCATTAGAAACGGCATCTGTGTGTGGTGGCGCACCATGAGTAAAGCTTTTCAGCAAGACTTATGTAAAACCTTCACATCAGTTCTCACATCAGCCTGTGTTATCCACCTACACTTTTCTTACACCAAAACCAAAAGAAATCATTTGATATTAGATATCACTTTTAGGTACTCATTAACTTACGTGATAGTGATATTATTTCTGCAATTAAAAATAATTGCATTTATTTGATTGTTCATAAACAAGCAAATTGTGAATGAAACGTAATTAAAAGGAAAATGGAAATGTAAAGTTTCAATGAAACATTTATGTGCTTGCAAAGATTTGCAAAAAAGAATTCGAAGCATTTCATTTATAAAACTTTTAATTTCTTTGAAAATTTGTTTAAATACATATACTCGTATGCTAATTATTAAGTTTTTTTCATTTGAATTTATTTTCAAAAGGAAATACAAACTGTTTTACTTTACGAAACTATCATATTTCATGATATCCACATTTGAGGAAAAATTGTGATATCATGACGATATCACTTTAAGTGGAGAATGCAAATTCCAGAACTTTTTCATTTCCTGAGAAATTGGTGAGAATATTTGAATTAGAAAACTGCGCAAATATCATAAATTAATTGCTGTATTGAATTGAATTTTTATTTTATGTTAAACGGCATACAACGCCATGGCATAGGGAAACGGTGCGATACAAAAAATTTCATAATAAAAGCTTTGGGTCAGTAATGTTAAAGTAAACATTTCAGTATTAGTCTTTAATGTTAAAATTACAATTAGACAGACATATTTTGGCACATTGGCTTAGGATGAGGGTACACATGGGTCAGTTTTTCTGCCCAAAATTGGTGTACAAATTTTTTTAATGTAGGGTTATCCGTTTTTCGGTTTCAAAACTAAAATTAAACAAAACATAAAACATAAAGATTGCATTATATTGTTTGAATCTTGCTATTATGTACGAAATACATTGTCATTTAAATGACCGGCTCTGGATTGTTTGCAGCAGTGGATCTTTTTAAGGTAGTTTTCCAAAAAATACGCCCCAATGACTTCTCTAGACCATAATGTGCACCAAACAGTCACTCCTTCCGGATCCAGTGGTTTTTCCACAATCGCTTCTGGGTTCTCCGAGCCCCATATGCAACAATTTTGCTTGTTGACGTAACCACAGAGTGAGAAATGAACTTCATCGCTGAAGAAATTTTTATTCGATTAAAAGCCCACGTTTGAATCAACATTTTTGTATTATTTTTACGCATTCTTCGGTTGATGAACGATCTATATTCGTAATTGGCAAACATTTCACTAAATAAATAGCACTACAGATGACAGGTTTCTAACAGCTGACAGCCTTGCCAGTCTGGAGATAAAGCGTAAAACTTTCGACAATGAACTCGATGGACGGCGCAGAAGAGGGCGCGTTGGAAGGACCAGGCTTTTGAAATTTTGTCGAAGCTTGGTGTGACGAATTGGAGGAGAATCGATGAAGATCGAAGCGCTTTGAATTATTTTCTACGAGCGGCGTATAATGGATAAGATATGTCTTTCCCAGTCGCCACCTAGAAGAAAATAGTATACTTACTGTAAGAATTTGATTGTTCAACTAAAATATTGAATTAACTTTCGACTTATCATCATTATATAAATAATTGAATGCTAATTTGTCAATATCAGTTTAGATGAGTAAATTGATGAAATTTTTTTAAGAACTTTTAATGTTAGCCAGAGCCAGAAAATTCATTTTTTTCCATTTTTGATACTATGTTTTCAAATTATACTCGTATATACAATCATGAACTGGTCATTCAAAAATGTTTTTACTGTTTACAAAAATGAAACCTTCGTCAATTCATATGTTGTGAAGGTGTGTATTTGTTAACTTTAGTTATTGTCATTGAAAAATACAAAGGAATGAAGATTTATATAATTTGATACGGAAAAATTAAGACCCAGAAGGAAGCATTTAATATGATTCATGACTTTTTAAGTCGATTGACCAATGCACGTCTACCTGGCAGACATGATGGATCTTTATGAGACGTCTTGAAAATTGACATAGACCAATATTTTGCCAAATTGCAGCCGGAGGCTATAATCGGGCTGTGAAGGTTCCTAAAAAAATTACTATTAATTTACCTCTTGTAGGAGTTCCTATGCAAATTGACATATTTTCCAAAATTACGTTTTTCCTCTATAACTGCTAAATCAATGACTGCAGTAACTTATATTTTTGTTAATCGTATTGTCACAAAACACTTGAAAAATGTTGAAAAAAATCCATCTCCACAAACCACCGATTCTTAAGTTTATATCGTTTATTCAGTTGCACTAAATATTGCCAAATTTGGCGCGCATTAAAAGTTTGTGAAGGTGAGGTCTGTGTGTCTGTCTTCATTTTTCAAAATTTATTATTTCCTCTATAATTTATAATTAGGAGGTTGCAGTAACAAAGATTTTTATTCGTTTGTATTGATTTACAACGATTAGTAAAAATTGCCAAAAATCGACCAAACAAACAAAAACAAAGCTTGCAAATGACCGGTTTAATCCGTATGCTCTTCAATTCTAAACTTTTAAGCAGATTCATTGAATTAATTTGAGTTTGGTACACTGTATTCTGAGAATGAAAATGACCTGTATTTCCAATAACTTTCTAATATCTCCCGTACAAACAAAACTAAGATATCTAAATATAATTTGTGCATTATAATCGCTAAATTGTGGACTGCAATAACTTAATTTTTCGTTAAATCCATTGCATTATAACGCTAGATAAAATGAAAAAAAAAGTTATCGAATAAACGCCTCTTCACAGATTTACATTTACCTTTAATTACACTGAATTCAGTGCAATTTGGCATACAAATTGGTTGAAGACTTTGGTAAATTTTGGTAATTTGCTTCTTTTATTTTGTACTAATTCAGATAATTTTTAATAAAAAACCTGATTTTTTGCAACAACGCAAGAGGAAGTTGATTGATGTCAGTTGACCTAACTGAAATTTCTGTACCGGTTTTTTATATACCACAATGTATAGCGTTGCGACCAGTTGATCAACGGATTGCCGTTCGCCTTTGCAACTCTGGGTCTAAGTCCTTAGTTTAATCTACATAAATCTAGATAGAATGATTTAAATATATGCACATTTTTGACATATTTCTAAAAGTAATGAATTATATTTTTTGAAGTAGCCTTTTTTTCATGAAAATTATAGTAGTTATCAACCTGTAGTAACAGCAAGTAAACCCTGTCTATTTCAGTTCAGCATAATTTTAGACTCTGATTTATTGGCCTATTTTATTAAAACAAATTTCTTTGCATTCCTTGTATGAGATACAAGAGACGTTTTCATACTCAGTGATCCTACACGCATTTTATTTCCAGACTGACTCAACCGGACTTACAATTTAAGGACGATTTCGAACATCACAGCTTGAGAAACATTTGATAGGCTAGGCGTCACTCAAATAATGATAAGTAGTTCTATCGGGGATTGAACCCGCAATTATGCGAACGATAATCACGTGTATAGTCATCGCGCCACGGTCGATCCCGGGGAATTTTATTAACTAATAGAAAGGTTTTGCTGTTTTGTTCTGCTGTAAATTTGTAGATGTTAACATGAAATAAATAATGTCATAAATATGACATGACATATAACATCATATGAAGATAAGGTTTTTGGTAAAATCCTAAATTTATTAGGTCAAATTCAACAAATTGTAATAAAATTGAAAGGTGCCTTATACAACTACATATATAATATCAAACTGGGACGATTCAATGCATACACCTTTTAATATGTGCCATTTTAAAGTTTCTCCATAGCCCTAAGTATATTTTACGCGAAAGAGTTCTGACAATTCGCCTTAACTCAAATGTTTTTACTACCACTTTCGAGCAATTTTTCAAAAAAACACTAACACTGCAAATACAAACCACAGAGAAGCGAATGATTACTGAAACGTACAGGGGAACAAAAAAGAAACATCTCAAATAGAAATTGAAGAAAATGCAACAACTAGTTGACATTAAACTTTGAAACCGACAACAACGCTAGCAAAAATTGTTTAGACAAAATTTATTGATTCGGTGTGCCTTCGTGTTCAATTATAAATTAAAGCCATTTGAAGAAATAATTCGAACAAAACGATGTTAATATTAAACAAAATGTATATAGAAAGTTCCAAAATATATGGTGCCGCTACCCGCTTATATAAGACACAATTATTATGGTTCATGTAATTGTAAAATATCTTAGAATTCGCCGTGATTTAACCTTCGATAGTATAGAGCGAAAAAAATCAGAAATCACAATCAAATTAAATCGATTGATTTTGAAATCACAACGGATCGCGTGTGACAGTGAAGAAATCTTTGAAATACAAAATGTCTGAATTAAAGCGCAGCCTTAGTCGTCTTTCGATGTTGGTATTTCGTGCCACTCATTCCAGCGAGCAAAGTTGGCGTGAGGAACTGCTAAGGTACGGTCAAGTAAAATATTTCTCTTTCAACTGCCATTTAAACTAATTTTATCTGAAATTTTGTCTTATTAAGTAATTAAGGGGAAACAACTTAGCACAAAGAGATGTCAGAGATTTGTTTTAGATTTCCTTGGATGCACGAAATTCGTGTCAGTGAGATAAACTACGAGTTTGAAATTTACACACATTTCATGTGTTTTTTGTAGGTTCTCCTGCACACAAATGCGTTGTTTGTTTATGAGTCCAATTAAATTATTAAATAATAAAATTAAATTAAACCCACTTTACGGTACTGTTCGTACGCATTTTCGGATGATTGTATGTAAGAATTTACGTCGAATGTCATGCGCCACATGCCACAAGTCGCGAGACGCCGCCGCCTGCTATGTGTGGGAGGCAGCTTGTGGCGACATAGGATGACAAAGTCATAAAACCTTCACTTTTCAGGGTGATACATCATTAACTATGTTAAGTTAAAGCTTCCTTAGTGTGGCTTTGGGCTGCAGATGAGAAGACTTTTGATCTAATTAGATGATATCATAAAGCATATGAAATGCAAAATTTATCCAAATTATGGAAAAGCTTTGAAAAGTAGGAAATGTATAGAGCGTAAGTGTATCAGTGAACTGTCAGTCAGTTGAATTGATCCAAAATCCAATTGCATTGGTGGAAAAGTGCGCGGATAGTCATTTATTTTCATGACAAATTGTTAGGGTCTTATCAACAAACGCTCTGAATTAATGCACATCGATGCATTAATTATAAATACTTGAATAAAATATGTGAATCCCTATGCATTTGGGTTCAATTAGGTAATTTGTGAGAAATGACAAAAATTGTTTCTTTACATTTTACTAAGCGTTACAATTAAATTTTAATCGAAAAAAATTGAATTACTGCAGTCTACGTATAAATGCAGATGGAAAATTTAGTTTCGTAAATTTCGCACGGTGCTTCAGTTCACTTTCACTTTCAGAACTAAGTTTCAAACGTTTAATGTGAACCAAATTTAGCCGAATTCAATGCAACTTCTTGCAAGATATAAAGCCAAAAGTATGTGGCGGAAAATTGGTTAATTTGTATGGCAAGAAAGAGTGGACTGATATAGCCTTTTTATAATTTACGACTATGATCTGGTAAAATATTAGACTGTATCAATCTTGAAGACGTGTCACAAATATTTATGCCAGTTAACGTGCCTACCAGCCAGCAAACCATAAAGTCTGAGTCATGAAACGCACTGATATTTTGTGTCCTCGACTCTTCCATCTGGGTGTTGCATATTTGCTGTATCAATGATTTGAATTTTTTGAAACATAATAAAGAGATATTCTGATTCGAGAACCTGAAACGAAAGTACAGTTATATGTAGTTTGGTTTTGTTTTCTGAATCAGAACTGAAAGCTGATGTAGGTTTGTACCATGTCAGAGAGCAAATGAGACACCAATTGTGGCCAATTTAGCTCATAAATTCTCAGTTCCGTATCTTTGAAGAAACTACACCGAATTCAATTCAAATTTGGGAGAGATAATTTGTTTTCTGAGCTAAGTACTGAGAATGCAAAAAGAGTGCATTGTCATACCCTTTCTGGGGCTTCTCACACAAAATGTCCGATTTAATGAGATTTATTATAGTTATTCTCCAGACTGTAGTTACTGAAAGTTTTGTAAATTGTAGTGAATCGTAATGCTCGGTAAAGTTTGAAAACAAAAAGCGACTGGATAAGCACGTCCTTTTTGGTAAATCCCATACAAATTATCTGATTTAGCCAGTGTATTTTCATGTTCAAATTTTCCTTTAATTATACAATTTTTTTTGTATGTTATTTATACTTAGCATGCATAAAATGCTTAACAAACTTAGTTCTGAGAATACAAATTATTATCGTTAAGTTTCTAAATCATAAAATTGTCTTCACAGTGTGAGCTATGTTATTCGGTTAGAAAATAGTTTTTATACAAAATCTGCTGCTTATTTTAGCTTGTTTTTCACTCAGGATATAAGCAGAATTTGATTAAAATAAATTTTTTTTGGAAACAAAATGTTATCTGAGGCTCTTTTACGCCTAACAAATCTTTGTAAACAATGATATTGAAATAAAAGTTTTCATATGATGAAACTTATTATCCAGCTTAACAGAACATATAAATGTAGTATAATATTCTGCCTTCGGAAATCGGATAGAAAATGTGGCTAATACTCATGTGGAAATTGTATGTATGATTATTTCAAAATTCGGGCAAATATTGTAGAAATATATTTTTGGTTGAAGAAAAGGCAAAATGACAAATGACGATCAGACCACATTTGGAAATATTTTGAATTAATCTAAATTATTGACCCATTCTGTTCCACTTTGCATCATGTACTGTTCGAAATACATACTAGAAGTTAACTGCTATATGGAGATTATATTTGAGTAATTTTGTTTGATTGAATTTTGTGATCGTTATTACACTCCACCATCATGTGTATCCACCCTATTTTCTTTCTTAGAGCGGCGGTCAATATGTAATCACCATTACCGGCGGTCGATATGGTGATTAACACTTCGAGTAGTGGAGCAATCAACAAGTCACATTAACAGGATTTAAAGACATTGTTTTATTACAATTTCAACTGGAGAAATAAAAGATAGCCATACAGCTAGCTGGCTGGTTTGCAGACCCCATAACTGCCATAAATCTTCATGAACCTTTTGAAACCTTTGCACAACTAAATATTTTGTCAGATCTTAGCCGTCGACTGTAAATGGACTATACGGACTCACCTTTTCTTGTGCCTCCAATATAAATTCGAATTGCAATTTCAAATTCCGAAACTCAAATTCTTCCTTATAACTCATCATTCGTAGGCAGCAGTATATAGATTTTTTACATTTCTTTGATTTATAATGTTTGGCAGAATGTAGGGAAACCGATCGATTAACAAATGATTGGTTTATCTACATAATCTTAAGTTCATATCTATTATTTAGTAGAAACAGCGGTAGTGCTATTGGAAATTGTGTCTACTTTTCAAAAACGTATAACATTTATCAGAATTGTAAAATTCGTGAAATTTTGTTAAAAAAAAAGTGAAAGAAATGGGTTCAACTGAGTTTTCATAAAACTGAGAAAAATTTTATAAATTTTTTTAATTCAAAATATTTTGTAATGAAGTTTTGCATTTATAGAGAAATTTAGTAATTTATAATTAATTTAATTTGTAATCTAATTTAATTTAATTTGTAATTTAATTTGTAATTTATAATTAACAGGCTGCAGTATTCTAGGCTTTCGCTCATTATGTTGATCGACAATTTTCTGAGAAACTTGATAAAAATGAACCGAATTACCACGTTCCGTCTGGTACGTTATATACAAATGACGATTTAACCTGTGTATATTTAGCTTCACATCTTCCAACTATTGTACTGTATTAGGTCAAATTTGGCGAACTTCATGCAGTTGTAATAGTAATAGAGTTTTGAAGATGAAAATTAAATATGTTGCGCACTTCTTCACAACTAATTCATTGACTGCGCTTATTTAAATTCTGCTGGGTAGCATTTAAAAAATCGTCCGGATAATCTCCCTGGTAACTCCTATATCAATTTCATATATTCTTATATTCTTATTTTTTATTCTATAGCAGCAAATTTAGTTAAAAGGGAAAAACGGAAAATGGTCTGCCTAGCAACGCCTCTTTGATATCACACACACAAATTGTCGATTTATCAAGAAGATATTTGTTCTGTGCGAAAAACTTTAGAAAATTTTAATTTGGCTTCTTTTATTGTGGCTGGTGCCCTTCCTACTTTTATGCCATCACAAAAGGAAGTTAGGTGAAGGTATTTGTACGTCAATTTAGCTGACAGAAATTTATGTACTGATTTCAAATTCGTGTTTCATGCGAAACGCCATGACGGAGGGTTGTGTACATTTTTGGCGCATATTGCGGCGATAATATGCAACGCCCACTAAACATGGACGCAGAATATGAGAATATCTCGTCAGAGATAAAAAAATGTAATATCCAAATTTTTAAATCTCAGTTTACTGTTTTGGGTCTAGACGTAAGAGCATCGAGATACAATAATATTTTGGCAATATGTACTGTTCTAATATCATTTACAGTTTTTATCAGTTGCTATTTTATGACAGCAAACAGAGAAACGTTTTCAATAGTTTTGGTAACAGTGACCGGCTTTAGAGGATCTGATATCTCTGGCATGTTTGAAATACACACATATCTCTATCGACAACAAATTAAATAATAATTTGAACACAAAACAAACAATATCGAGGAACTAAGCTTTAAAGTAAATATTTATTTATAAATGCAAACTTTTCATTCAAATGACTACAATTAAATGTCATTAAAACAATAGCTAGTGATTAATTATAGCTTAAATATCGGAAACATCGATTGCTGGAACAACATCATGAAACACGATGGTGAATTACCCTACACTAAGAGGAGTCGAGAAAATTACTCAAAATGTGAACAATTTTAAATTTAAATTTTTTTCTTAAAGATAGTAAAAGACTCGTTTTCACTACTTGATGCTTGATAGTAAAGAGAGGGGCGATTAGCTTAATTCAAGGCCTAGCGAGCTAATTCAAGCAAGTGGGTTGTTAAACAAATTCGACACAAAACAAGCGATAGTTCGGCAATCTTATGCGGCACACGTGAACCTGGCAATTTTGTTAGAAGCAAACATGAAATGGAAAAATAATAATAATAATATTTTTAAGCAAGTTAAAACAATTGTTTATAAAAACGATTTTTCGTCAATTTATTAGCCAAATAAATTATGAAACCATCAAACACCAAAAGAACAAGCGCCGAAATATGTGAACACTGTTTAGGGTACATTTATTAAATTCTATAAACAAATTCAACAAATTTCGAGTAGATAAAATAACACACTGTCCTCATTTACCTCTCTTTAAATAATATGCGCGCACTATCAATTCGTTGGCATTTATCCCACGCAAAATGTGGGACACTTAATTACAAATCCCCCCCAAAAATTTATAGAATGTGATAAAAAATCAGCTCCGACAACTGGTAGCTTGTTATGTAGTACATTCGTGTTCAACTTATTCAACATTTGCATGAAGGTCGTTCACTCTTCTTTGTTTACTGATAACACCAAACAGATACTCATATTCCGGAGAAAAATAATTGCGAGGGAAACCAAGTATTCCGGCATTTTACTAGTATCTGTTTATTGCCCTCCAACAGCTGTAAACCCTAAAATTTGCATAGAATTACGATAAGATCGATAAGTATTTAAGTTGCGTTTGAAAATATCCATGCTAATTTTGCATATTTGGTTTAAAAGTGTGAGGAAATTTAAATTCATGTTCAGGTTCAAAGTATATGTTTTACACTAAGAAATACAAGTCAAAAAATTATTTATTATTTTTAATTGCTTCTAACAATGGCCGTTTTTTAGAACTGATTTTTCTTTTTATCGAATTTTTCGGCAAGAGTACTACTTCTTGAAAGAAAAGTGTCCATCTATCTGATTGACTGTTTGATAGACATGATAACCGTAGTAAAATCTATGAAACTTCTCAAAACTTGACACAGTCTAATTATAATATGTTGCCAGATCTTAACCGGAGATTGATCACTTTCTGAAATTAAAATTTTCTCCTGTATCTATTAAACAGTTTATTGCGGTAACCTGTTTTTTTGCCCATTGTGATGTCATGAAAAGCTCGGTACGAGGGACCGACCTTCGGGTACGAGAGGGCGACCTGACGTATACATAGCGCCGGTAGTTTGGAAAACCAGCAATATTTTGCTAAAAAAATGGCAAGCTTATAAAACATTTGTTTTAAGTTTCAAGGTGCCACATTTAATTTTGTTAAGCATTTTCATTTGAGCCATCAAAAATAAACGATGAATTTGTAAACATGGACAAAATTGGTAACCGTTATGTAATTCAATACTTGCATTTGAAAGGTCGCAACCCAACCAATATTAAAGCCGACTTATATTCCACTTTGGGGGAGCCTGCTCCTTTGTTTACGACTGTAAAACATAGGGTAGCGGAGTATGAACGAGGCCGTACGGGCTGCCAAGACGAACACCGTAGTGGTCAACCAATTGAGGTGCCCGCGCCAGACACGGTTAAGAAAATCCACAAAATGGTATTAGATGATCATCGTCTGAAGGTGCGTGAGCTAGCTGAAATGATAGGTATTTCAAAAAGTGATATTCTTCGTTTATTGACCGAAAGTTTGAATATGAGAAAGCTGTGCGCAAGATGGTGCCACGCTTGCTTGCAATAGAGCAAAAACAGCGTGACGAAGATGTTTTAGTAGAGTGTTTGAGGATGTTTCACCGCAATAAAGCCGAATTTTTGCGTCGATTTATAACCACGGATGAGACATGGGTCCACCACTTCACACCTGAGATAAAGGAATAGTCATAGCAGTGGACAGTGGATCACGCACCTTATTCGCCAGATTTAGCTCCCTCGGATTATTTTCTGTTTTCAAACTTGAAAAAATGGCTCGGTAGTAAGAGATTTGCCAACAATGGAGAGGTGGAGTCTGCTGTTGATGGCTATTTAAAGGAGTTTGATAGTTCTTTCTGTGAACAGGAATATTGCTAGAAAAAGTGTATTGAACTGAAAAAAGATTATGTTGAAAAATAACGAAAATATTTCCCAACTATTTTGTGTCTTCATTGTTAGGTCGGCTGTTTTTGGGGACCGCCCTCGTACCTCTCGAACAAATGACCGATTTAATTTATATAAATGTAACTTCATATTTTCCAAACTTTTCACGGAATTTTGTAAAATTTTGGAAATGTAAATTGTAAATTGTCAGAATGAAAATTTAATTTAAGAGGTGTGCTAACCTCTTCTTATACCTCTAACACAAATTGGCCGAAATTTCAAAGCGCTATTTTTTTGCTGTAATTTTTTATTAGTAGTCTGCAGATAATTAGATTTCCGTCCATTGTATTTATTTATAAATAATTTCCTATAAAACTTGGAAAAAATTGGCAAAGTATATGTCCAGAGCTTATATAAATAAGATCTCGGAATGAAAAATTAAGGGTTTATCGCACACCTTCTGATACCTCTCATATAAAATAGTTTAGATTTCAAAACTCAATTTTTTCCCCAATTAATTAGTAGGCTGCAGTTAAATAGATTTCTGTTCATTGTATTGATGAAATTGACCGATTTATCTCTGTAACCCCTAATTTGTACACTGCAATTACTTAAATGTTTGTCAAATGTTAATCACCTAATCGTCATCAAATCTATTGCTTTATAAAACTTAGTAAAATTTGAAAAAATTGATCGGGCAAAAATTGATCTGGTACTTGCCAAATTTAATCCAGATTTTCTTAGATTCATATCTTGCATTCAATTATATTAAATTCAATATAATTAAGAAAGCATCGTTCGTTTGGCAAACTTAGTTCTGCGAATGAAAATGGGCTACATTAATACGTCCCTTAAGATAGCACCCATTTACACGGGTCGATTTGGAAAAATTCCATGTTTGCTCAAAAAGTTATTACTTTGCAGTTTTCAGTGTGTGTTAATTCAGATCGTTGTTTGATAAAACAGTGAAATTGATAAGGGCATATCAATTCTGGCATACATCAGAGTTTCGATCCAACGAGTAGGACATCGGGCGAAGACATATAAGTCAGTTCACTTGAGTGAAATATTAATACTTTTCTATTTTTCTTATAGGTCTTTTATTTTAAATCGTTAAGTTGTGGTCATATATTTATGGACAGCGCGCAAAATAATTTATCGGGCTATGAACTCTCAGATACATGGCTTCATTTGGTATAGTATATATTTGTCACTTTTCAAAACGTCTCGAAGAGGTAGACTGAGGTCAATAACACCACTTACAGCGTGTGTCATCTGAAGCGTTTAGGGTGCGGTAAATATAAATCAATGCGCCGGCTAAAATTTGTGCGTTTTCTGTCATTCGCATCTCCACTTGTTTATCTTAATACTAAGAGTTAATTCCACTGACTTTCAAACTTGTCATGGATACGAGGATGGTATCAGCATGTCAAACAAAAGTATAAATTCCGTGGTGTCATTTCTCTAAGATCAGCAACTTCATATAGTATATTTATAGTACGATGCCGACCAGTATAAGACGGCACCGCTGATTTAATGGAATATATTGCTGATAAGTACAAATAACACTGGAGATGGTTTTCGCGATGTAATTGATGTGAGTGAGTGCTTCATAAAAACTACCGCTTTTAGATTAATAAGAACGGTTTCACTGTTCCTTAATTTGTGGGTCAAAGTTTTGAAAACCAGTGCACAGCTAAGAATCGTTGCCAAGATTTTTTTGATTGCTCTTTAGCATTGCGATTTATTAATTTACATTTAACAAACTTGCAAGTTTACGGTCAACTGTGACTGCATAGTTTCGCTTATTTAACGTCTCCTATCGGAATACTATTTATTCATATGCCAAGATTTTGTATGAATTTCCAAGAATTTATTTAGGCGTCAATTGTTTTATTTGATGCACTCAATTCAATTAATGGAATTGTCTAGAATAGCTCTGAAACAGACTGTGCATAAAATTGGCATAAAAATATTGACGCATTGCAATTTCTTTAAAGCGGATCAGGATTTCCAAAAACGAAATATATTTTTTTTCTAAAAAAATTCTTCTTTTAAGCGCCTAATTTGTCTTTCTTTATCCATCAGCGCCGTCTAAACAATTTCACTCTAAAGAAGCAACTATATAGGAAAAATTTCCATGCCACATATAGATATCTAAGTAGTCTTTAATAAATCTCAGTCACTTTTATTCATATTTTATATTCTTTGCTAACATTGCCATTTTTGTTGTCCAGATCTTTATTTATCAAGTGTTATTGCAATCATAAATTCAAGATCGCTGAATTCTGTTTTCATTATACTAATCTGTGTTGTTATAACATTTTTCTAACTTAATGGCGTTGCATACAGTTTAGATGTTAAGCACGTAAAGAGTTGTATTACTGATGTGCCACCAAAGCAAATATTTGCCTAAGCAGTACTGAAATTTCAGTCGACGGGGTCTGGCAAATTGCTATGGTTCTTATCAACAAATGCTGTGAGTTAAAGCCCAATGAAAAAAGTATAATTACAACTTACTGAACTTATAATAATTTATCTTAATGTGAGCAGCATACATTACCATTCATACAACTAAGCATAAAAGAAGCCTGTTACTTCCTAAAATATACTGAATTTACACCATATAAAAGTTAAATTAAGTAATTTATATGGGAGGTACCCGATAGGACGTGGTTGTTCGGTAGGTTTTTAAGATTTAACCTAACATTACATTTTACAGCAGTTGACAACAAATACAAATTAGGGTTTGCAGGAGTAAAATTAAACGGTATAAATCACCGAATAATTGTTTTAAACTTACGCTAATTTCAAAAATATGTGCAACTAACTGTTAATATCGTCAGGCAAACTGGAACCCTTTTTACAACATCTCGAAAACAGTTAGACATCAATATATTTATACATCCGCCCGCAGGAATGGAGCCGTATATCGTTTGATAAGGCAAAAATATAAAAACTAAAAGAGTTTAAAGTACCAAGTATTTTTTACCAAATATGTTTCATGATCTTTTTCATTCGATTAAACGATGTCTAATGACTATCTGGTTGACTGGCAGCCGTAAATCTTCATTGAACTTTTTCAAACCTGACATAGCCGTCGATTGAACGAGGGCCGTCTATCTGGATGGCTCGAATGTGGAGTAGCAGAGATAGTAAGGTAGGCCTCACCTCCACCAATGGGGTTATGTTATATACTACCATAATTACTTCGATATCTTTAGGCTGGAAGAAGGAGCTTACAGTTGCGACAGCTTGCTCCCAAAAAATTGTCGTCTCCTATTTCTAGTTAATTCAAGTTAACTTGGCTATCCCAGAGACGGCGTTGGCAATAGAATTGTAATATGCCTAGTGTGATTAGCACACCGTGGATAAAGTTTTAAATGGGGTATCTACAAACCACGTCTGGTATATCGTATACAAATTGACAAATTGTTCAATTTTGAATTTTTTTCCTATAACTTCATTCGCAGACTGCATCAACCTAAATTTATGATTTACAATTCTTGGAAAAATTAGAAAATTTGGTATTTCCCATACAAATGAACTAATAAACCTCTGCATTCTTAGGATTTACTTAGCTACGGTGAATTCTGCGAAATTTGCTACACACTTGCTACGACGCCCTTTATTCACATACAAATTGGCTAATTTTACAATATTGAATCATTCATTCGTAACTTCTAATTTTTAGCCTTCAGTAACTTCTGCAAAACTTGGAAAAAATCAAGCTAGTAACCAAGCTTACTCTGGTTTCTCTAATATACCTATAAATTACAGATTTTAACCATATCTTCTAAACTTCATATATTACAAGCGATTGTGCGGAATTCAATAGAATTTTGCACACGTGATACGTTACGTGAACCAAGTTCTGAGAACGAAAATTAAGCACATTGCCATATTCCTTCTAGTATTTGTTATAAAAATTAATTGATATATTGTAGTCCTTAATTACTTAGATTTTTGCCAAATGTATTGGATTATAATGCTTGATAAAATATGACAACATTGTCCGGATAACCAAGCCCTTCCAAGTAACTGTCATTCAAATCACACGCCTAGAGTTAGATATCTTATTCATTTGTATATCTTATTTATTTAGAAACCATAATTCTGAAAATGCTATTTCGGGTACCACCATACAAATTGGCGAATTTTGCAAAAATCATTGGTTCCTCCTTAAACTCCAAGCGAAGACTTCAGTGATTCATAATTTTTCTTCTTCTATTGTGCGTTAATTCAGAGCAATATTTGATAAGAATGAAGCAATTCTGAAATTCAGTTCATCTGACTGAATTTTCTATACTGGGGTTTTAAATGCAGCATTTGCATCTGTTTTTTTGATGGATATAGAAAGTGCATCTGGTCTAATTTCGTTTTCTGCTTTCCTCAAAATTTTGTAAAAAAAATTATAGTAAATGTTCAAAAAAAAAAAACAGTTGAATTGCCAAAAAATAAAATCTTTTAACAAACTTAGATGTTGTTTTGTAGTATTATATGTTATGGACCGATGTGTGTTGTATGGTTTTGAAATTATGAAAATGTTTATATTTAGTAACATTAATATGATTAGGTTGTGGCAGTTTAGTTTTATACAAAAATATTCGATACAGTTTCGACGAAAGCTTTCGTTTTTTTGAGTGATTCATATACTTCGTAAGGATATTTTGGCACGTGAGTTCTCAAAATTCAATGTATCTTGAAATAGTTTTGAATTTTGATTAAACTGTTGGAGACTCCCTCTAATGGTTCCTTGTCGTCCTTGTCTATTTACAGGATCCTGGGAGATACAAATATTTTTTCCGTTTTCCCAGGATATTAAAAAGTTTGGAAATTGCGTTTCTTAGTTACATACTCATATAATATGTTTATGAAAGCAATCATAGCATGTCCGTTCGACATTACGAAGTTGTCATGCAGCCCTCGAATCCCTATAGACGTCATAAAAAACATCTGTTCTTTGTATCATGAAACCGATATGCCAGATAAATTCACATTGCACCACCAACAAGGAAAACTCCAATAATATCCCAACACTTAGTGTAAATAAACTTTACACAGTTCTTATAAGAATTCTCGAGTACTTCATATAATGAGTGGCAAAGAGAGGCGCTGAGAATGACTTCGAAAAATACTCAATGCCTTTAAAGTGCGTTATCAGCAAAACTGTAGTCTCAGACCGCCACAACAGAATGTCAAAACAAAATAAAATCGAGTAAAAACTAGAAAATAATAATGGAAACAAACAAATAAATCCACATATAATAGCGAATCAGAACAATGAGAACGATCATCTCTCTGAACAAAAAGATTGATGTTTCTCAACAACTGCGGTATTTTTTTCTTTTTTATGGGAATAGAAACAACTTAAGTTTGTGCGGAAATTGAGCAGAAAGGAGACTAAACAATAGATTTCGCTGATAACACTGCTGGCCGTGTAAAGAAATATTACGGAGAAAAAGGGCACACCGATCACACTGATTTGTCCTCTGCTTTTACCAAGTAGGGAGGAATACGGTCGACTTTAAAAGACTCTACGCACCGCTGTTCTGACGGCTTTATATTTAATTTGCAGCCTGTTTCCATTACATAACATAACAAACGTGCGGCAACGAATCGTCTATGGACGTCTAAGGAAGCAGAGTTTTTGTAAAACGTCTGAAAGTTTTCCTCAATCATGAAAGTTTTCAAAAAATAATAAAATAGTACTGTCTGATGGTACTAAATTTAATAAAAATAAATAAACTAAAATTTATTCGATCTACAAAAACGAAAACAACCAGTTGTTCGTTTGTCGGACGAACGGATTGAATGATTCATTTTGTAGATATACTCGTAGATTGTTAATAGAATTGTCCGACGATTTAATAGTTAGAATTTGCCTATTTAAGTGAAGAGTTCAATTAGTTAGTAGATCTACTTCGCTGGCTCATTGTTTGCATGGACTCTTCGATTAGGTTTGGCCATTTCGATAAACATCAATTTTGAAGGACAACATATGTTATTTTTGCCATATTCCAAGTTTTTGTATAATGATGAATTTGTAGTCATTCCATCCAAAATCTTCATCGAAACTGGTATACGATTTATCCATCCATGAAACAAAGCACTGGAAACAGAGATTTTATGTAATGTCTGAAAGTTTTCGTCAAATATCAAAGCTTTTAAAAAATAATGTTGCCGTTTTATACTTCTCTCAAATTTTTTTTCCATATTGGTTCACACAAAAATTATAGTTCGGTGATAGACATATTTTATAAAAATGAAAACTAAAATCAAATAGTTGTTCCTTTGATGGACAAACAAATTAAATGATTCGTTTTCTATAAATAGAACTATCTGTTGATTTAACAGTTAGAATTTGCAAATTTAATCGAGGAGATCACATATAACAATTTGCTATAGCATATGGACAAAATGCCCTTAATTCGTCTCCCCTGGTTTATTATTTGCGTGGAGTCTTTCGATTATGTTTAACCATTTCGCAAAATATCGATTTTGAAGGACGACAAATATTTTTTTGTTCATATTCAATCTTTTAAATATAATAGCAAATTTCTAATCATTCAATTTAAAGTTGAATACAATCATCATCACATATATCAGAGATGATTGGCCTTGTTCGCCCAATATTAGTGGGTGTTTATAAAAATAGTTGTCAAATATTTAGAGATTTATATTTTGTAAACAAAAATTAGACAACATAATTCTGAAAACTCAGACGACACCAATTCCACTGTAGGATCCACTTTTTATATATGTCCATACAATGGGCATATAAAATTTAAGACAAAATTAATTGCGATTTTTGAGCGATTTTTGCGTCGTACAAAACCAATCATAGCTCAAATACTGATGGCATTTATGGTGTGAAATTTGGTATAGATTTCTATTACATAGCTACCAACTTACGACAAAAATATTTCTGTGATTCGATACGTCCGCGTAATTACAATTAATAACTGGTCTTACCCGCTCTGCTTATCAAAATTGGTCCACTGAGCACATTATATCATTACCACAAACTCCATACCAAGAAATGTGAGATTCTTACCCATATAAAATTTGTAATAAGATTAAGTCGTCATTCGTTTTACCAATGCGATTATTTCACATTATTTTTAAATGCATCAGCTATCCTGAGCTGGTTCAAAAGGCAGTTCAGACTAGCTGGAGGTGATCTTTTAAGTGCATGCCTAGATTGCTAAATCCAGGATTACATGACATAGCATAACACACCGTGATGAACATGAACATTTGGACCAAGTGTTTGAAAAATAAGTATTCAAAAAAAAAAAATAAGTGAAAAATAAGTCTATTTTTACATATACTTACAGTAGCCATTATTTGCTGCTATGATGGCTTAACTTTCCCCTTAAATTAATGGTTTGTTCTTGACTTAGTTGTATAGTTTTATGTACTGAAAAGGTGTTCAGGTGATCTCTTAATGTTATCTTGTAGCGTTGCCATATTGCTATAATTTGGGAACTGCTTAAATGGATGTTTTGGAATAAATAGTGCGATTATTTAAATAGAAGTTTGTTCATTTGCAGGAGCGGGCTCAGAAAAACTTCGTTTTTTTTCTCGAAAATCCTTAAAATAAAACATATCTAATACATTCTGCAGTAAAAGTGCTGAGAGTTGTTCAAGTCAAGAAAGCTTTCTTAAGAAACCATTGAAAACTATTAAAGTTGCTAAGTTAACAAAACTATCTTCTATACTGACGCGAAATTTAAACGCGATCTGTCATTTAGTTTGTTTACAGCGCTCGGTTTTGTCAATGGACTTTTCCAATAGATAAAAATGTCGAAGAAAGAATTTGCCTACAATTTTAAACATTAATTATTACAAAAGCATTCGATGTATTCATTTTGTCAAAAAAAGCGATCGAGATGGAGTTGAAGATTTGCTCCACTCTGGTCAACTATCAATGCCTTCAACTGAAGTTAAAACATCGATAAAGTGATCGAAATGGTGACTATAAATCATCACTTAAAATTAGGAAAAATATCCACTAACCAGTCAACAACCTTCCGAATAGTGCTTCCAAATGAGTCGATAGCAAAAAAAAAAAAACGCATCACGGTCGATCGCAGTGTTGCGCACTCGGAATTCTTGCCAGAAGGTCACACAGTAAATAAAGAACATTATCTGTGCGTTATGCGGCAGTTGATAGAGCAAATTCGGGCAGATTTGCGGAAAGAAAACTCATGCGTTTTGCAGCACGATAACGCATCATCTCACAAAGTTAGTGTTGTTAGTTAACGAGTTTCTAGCCAAAAACTCAGCAAATATCGTGAAATAACCACTGTATTAGGTTAACATGGCTTCGGTAACTTCTACTAATGTCATTCATTCAAACAGAAAAGTATAGTATATACCTATAGTATTGTCGTTACCAGCGACTGTCGTTTGCAATACATTTCGTTTTCATATTTGATAATAAGTAAAAGTTTTCAGCGGTTGTGAATCATTTCCCTATTAAGTATAAATACATTTATTTTGCCTTTCATAGCCCGCTCCTATTCATGGTATGAAAATAACGTACGATAACCGTTTAACTACAGTATCCTTTGTGATAGTCAGTAGTTAGTACTCCAAACTCACTTAAATTGAAAACATTTATTTTTTTTACAAATTTTTAATGCAAAGTTGTTATCAAATAATTGCTAAGAAAAATGAAAGCGAACAATGTTGTTTGAGCGGAAGTTACGGTAGTTTATTGTCAATTACGCGATTTAAAGAGATCTTGTTTTCAAACTCAGAATTTTAAATGTAATCTAAAATCTCTTTCTTGTTTAAAGACATTATCGCTGCGAACAGCATGTAGGGTGCTGTCTTAAGAAGACAAAATCAGAGCTTAAAACTCAGCAAATTCGCTACATGCAACACACACATTTGTTAAAGATCACTCTCTCCCTCTCACTCTCTCTCTTTCTCTATCTCTCTAAGCGTTCTCCTTTCGCTCTCTAAATATACTTTTGCCTATCACTTATTTCCCATCAAAAGGTTTTGAGTCGAAACTAAAGCGAGATTTTGACAGTTGTATACGGAATTTTATAAAATAAAGAAGAGCTCGTCCACAGAAATCAAAAAATAAAAACGAGTAGAAACGTCGACATAGAAAACAAACTGAAAATACATTTCAGTAGATATATGAAGAAAATGCTGAAAAGTTTTAAAATTCGCAAAAAAATAATTTCCACAAAAAATAACCATAACATTTAATGGAGAAAAACAATAAAAAAAAAACGAAAAACAGAGACAATTTTTATATTCATTCAAATGTGATATGACAAATTCCTAATAAATCAAAATAGCATAAGTTCGGTTTTTACATAATTTGTGTGTTTGTGTTATTTTGCTCCATGAGTGCCAACTAGTTGTGATAATGTACCTTTTAATCGGACTTATATTTGTAGTTATATTTACGTATTTTGTAATTCAAACGATGGTTTGGTAAAGTATTACATATGTATAAAGATTGAAGAGATTGATTTTTACGCGAAAAGGAAATTTGACACATTTTAATTTATTTCGACCTTTCTGTTTTTTTTTTTTTTTAATTTGAATTTGTTAAAACCTATTTTCGTATGCCATGTTTGTTATTTATAATTTGCAGAATTCAAACACTCTCATGTTTACTTTTCTGTGCGACATCCTTGGCTAGACTGCTCTCATATAAAATTAACATATTGTCCAAAATTTGTCCTTGAAAATACCAGCGAACCATAAAGCCGGCACATCGGCAAACATCTCATTTTTTGTTCGACACTCCACATTTAGTTTTAAAAAGGGTTGGTTTCGCACACATCTTGAGCACTACAAGCTTCTTTTAAATGTTGCACAAAACTTTAGAAATATGCCAACGATATTTATACACTGTTAAATCCACCCTAAGTAAGTGTTAACCTCAAACACACTTTCTTTTCATAACATCAGACAGAGAAGTTTGCTTGCTCATAAATGCCTTAATGCTCAGTAATGCCTTTAATATTTTACCATATGCCCTGGTTTCATTAATTATTATGATTTCTTCACTCAAAGTATGCGGCCAAAAATGTGCTGAGTACCAAGAATCTTGTAATCAAATATGTTTCGTAGCTGTTTAAGTCGATTGTGCGATGTTAGTTTGCCTGGCTGATGGAAAGACAGGATAACTACATTTTTGGATAACTTGTTAAAACTTGGCTTAGCCTAATATTTTCTGGGGTCGTTGCCGGCGATTGCAAATGAATTATAGCGCCAGCCCCTTCAAGTATGTCCCGTAAATATTGAATAATTTTTTGAAATTTATTTATTTCCTTGTAGACTGGTCGAAACCTAAATTTTTTGGTTATTATAATATTTTATTTAAAAGGAATAGACCACTTTCCTTTACCTCCCATACAAATAACCAATTTAACTTGTATATTCTTGCTATTCATACCTTTCAATCAATTACACCGCATTCAGCAAAGTTTGATACACATCATTCATTTGATAAATTTAGTTCTGATCATGAAAGTGGACTTTAGTGCTACGCCCAATAGGGCGTTTTATTGAGTTTTAATTTTTCCTCTATGATCACTAACTCGTAGCCCATAGCAACTTACATTTTTTGTCAATTGTATTAAATTGTCCTGTTTTACTAAATATGAAACACTTGACCAGATAACCATGCCCTTATTTAATTTCATCCATATATTTCTATATTCAGATATTTCATTCAATTGTGCTAAATTCTGTCTAATTCTGTTAGCATCAGGGTTTTATTAAACTTAGTTCTGCAAATGAAAATGGATCGCTTTTGTGCAACTCGCGTAACGAAAACATTTTTAATTTAATTTCACAAAGTTATGTTATAATAATGCATCTTCTACTATGCTTTAATTTATAGCATTTGTTGATAAGATTCTTGCGTTTTACCACGCCCCTTGCCCATTCGCACACTTTTAAACCAACGCAAAAAGAAGCTGGATGGCAATGTTTGTAAGTCTTCTCACTTAAATTTCAATGCTGGTTGTACCGATCATTTAAATATTTTATAGAAATTATCTCCTTTAAGTCCAAATTTGTTCAAGTTCGATAAAAAAATTAAAAATAGAAAGAAACATAAACATACGTTGGATAGTAATTGACTTCACCGATCACTATTTGATGGTCTTCTTCCATGCCGTTTATTAAGCATCCTCCCTAATTGCATGCACTCAACTGCATCGATTACGTAGCAATTTTCCATTAACGCTTGTTATTCTTTCAGAAATTTACCAGACAACTTCCTCTGATTCCGCAAATGCTTATTATTTGCATAACGTAATAAATAAATCGTTGCCTGACAAAACTGAACTTTCCGTACAGTTAAATTCATTGTCCTCTACCATGACAAAGTTATATTAGTTAACACCGTTTAGGCATTTTTCCAGTCGCGAAAAAACCTTTGTTTCCTGAAATTAGTTAGATGATGTTGTCAACCTTCACTGTCAAAGTGGAAGTGACAGATGAGCATACACTGATTCCTTCCTATTGTTTCAAATGTTTGCAATTATTTATGTCATCGGCATATGCAAACAGCCTATGCTTCCAATTAAATATGATGACAAGTGTATTTGCAACATTATGACACTGAATAGATTACACGATAGGTTATCATCTTAAAGCTAGTACGCAGCTCAAACTAAATTTTCGTTTGCTTCCTATCCGTTTATTTCTATAAGGAAAAATTGCTTTATGAGACGTGAAGAAATACAATTTTTGTATTATTAACGACTCAAACACTTTAACGCTCAGAATTATAAGATCATCCATTATTATGGAAAATAAAAGGAGAACCAGGCACTTAAACATTCCTGCATTAGCAAACTCTAACTGAACTTTCGTGAAGAGCTGTTTATCAGCCAAACGTGACCGACATGACCGAAAATTTCAGTAACATCATATAGTGGTACCCATTTTTCGGTTTCAAAACTAAAGCTAAACAAAACACACATAAAGTTATAATTTCGATGACACTTTTATTTCGTTATAATGCTTGGTCTTTGCCGTTATGTACGAAATACAATATCATGCTAATGACCGCCTCAGGATTGGTTGCAGCGGTAAATCCTTTTGAAATAGTTTGCGAAAAAATATGGCCCAATGCGTTCCTCCACACCATAATGCGTTCTGGGTTCTCTGAGCTTATTGAATGAGAAATGAGCTTCATCGCTGAATCACCACTTTTGTAGATTTAACTATATTTACGAGTTCTTCGGTTGTTGAACGATCCATATTCGTAAGTGGCAAACCTTTTATTAAATAAATAATACTTCATATTACAGATATTTAACAACTGACAGCCTTGCCAGACCGGCGGTTTTAAAGCCACTAAATATATTTTGATTTATTTGAGTGCAATTTTTCATACGAGCCATACTCAGCTGCAAACGGCTCACGATCATTCTTAAATGTGTTAAAAGCGGCAGAATAAACGGTTGGCAATTTTGGAAAGAGTGCAAATATGGCTTCCAGCCACATTGTTCACTTGGTCCTTCCACAATATGCCACGTGGTTACGCTAGCGTTCCAACTTATGCAACGCTTCTTTCGTAAAACAATAATAAACTTTGCTTTAAACTTCGCTTTAATTTGTTTCGTATGCTGCCTCATAAGCAAATTAGAATTAAAATTGTATATTAAAATTTTGAACCCTCTACTTTTTATAATTAACATGGAGCAATCTAGTTGTCAAAAGCTATGAGATTTGTTGATATAGTTAAGCAGTTGATGGATTTTGTCTGAAAAAAATTATCATCATCCCGAGAGTTTGATGTTTTAGGACGCAGAATGGAACATTTTACACTTGTTGTGAATAAGAGATCTTGTCAAATATTAACTCAGCCTTTAAAAATTGCTTGAGAGAATCCTAAGCTTTCAACAAATTTTAGTAAAAAGGACTCATTTTTAATACAACGCATGATTCTAAAGCAGTCCATTTCGTGTATAAAAAAGTATTCGAGTTCATTTTCAGTTAATTTCGAATGAAAATGTATGCTTATCAATTATTCACAGAAATTGGAATTCAAATTTCACGCAGTTTTTTCGGTTTTCCCTCTGTTGCTGTCAATTGGTAGTCTTAGTCATGAAAACACAATACGAATATGCTAAGAGTTACTATCAGGATTTAAAACTTTAAAAACTCCACACATGCATCCAATATATTTTCAAGTCAAATATATTTTCATTATTAATATGTTTAATACAGTTCATGTAATTTTTTTTAAGTATCCGGTGTTACCGGCTTAATTCCTTAAAACAAGTTGAAAAGTTGTATAGCATTTTATTTCAGTCAACTTTTATTCGGGTGGTAATACAGTTTGTACTAATACTTTGTGTAATACTTTAAGTAGGGAAAAGATCATTTGACTGTAGGCGACAGCAAATTGTTGAATAAATTAAAAATATATTTGTTTTATATCTTAAATGAAAGAATAATGTCATAATGTCCTGTTACAGAAAATCATAATCTCAAAAGTTCTATATAATTAAAGGCACATCGAACATCTTCTGCCTGACAAACAATTATTTTCTACAAACATTTCAAGATCTATGTATTTATCATTAATCCTCTAAATATAATACATAAAGATTTTTTAAATTTCACAAACAGGACAATGACACTGAATACGTGATGGATATGATCTAACCGAATTTCTTTAGATTTCTTTGCTTTGATTTAGCCTTGCATTCTACGTTATAGAGGGGTAACCTGTAGTCTGAAATGTATTATGAATTTGTTAGCCATACGTCTGTATGCCAGACAGTCTCTGTCAAAATTCACATATGCAAAAGCAATTCATTGCATATGCAATGAATGTGAAAATAGTGCAACGTAAGTGATTGTGTCGATTTTGTAATTATTATGAATTAACGGATTGAAATATTTTCATTCGGTATTTTAGGTTACAAAGAATTTCTTCAGATTTTGTTAATTGCGAATAGTTACAATGACCTGACTCTTCTTCTAAACAATTATAAATTAATTTAGAAAAATTTTAAATAATTTGAATATTCGAAGAAATTATTTCAAATGTATTTTATACAAACATCTGAATTTCAATTAGATTTTCTTGCAGTATTAAATTGTGGTTGAAAAAACCATCTTCAAAGAGAAAAAAATACCGCAGTAAAATCACATTATGAAATATTTTTCATTTTGAACAATTGGATTATAACAAAGTATAGCAATGCAAGGGACATTGCTTTAAATTTTATATTTATTACTCCGTTTATAACAACTAGAAATATAATAATGGCCTGAACCCTATAAACCGTTCATATTCTTGGTGAAAACATATGTCGATTAAAATTTGTTCGACCACGCAATAATTGAATCCATTTTTAGAAAAATTGTAATTTTTCTGGACTTTCCAACGGTTTCATCATTAATTTTTTAATTAGGTACTGGAAAGAGCTATCCTAAAACATATAAATTTTTAAGCGATCACCCTAATTGAGAGTTTGGGTTTTTTTTTTTAGGAATATTTAAAGATTCCCAAATCATCTGTGAAATTGGGCTAGAACAATATATTATGTATCAGACAAATTATTTTATGGCATGTCCACTTATCGGGCCATGAGTTTGTAGATAGGCCTTTGCGCTTTGGACTGCAGCTGTTGTCGATCGTTATGAAAATGTAAGCTGATTTAAGCATGTCCAGCCATATTTAAGCTAAAATCACAGTCAATTGAGGCCGAGTTTAGGATTGAAAAATTTTACACAAAAATGTCTTATAGGTATTGGCAGGTTAATTGTGACATTCGGTAAAATTGACCAAAAAGGGGAAACTTCCTATACAAGGACTGAATTCACCTATCGATTAATGGACATTTTCATCAATTAAAACCGGCTTATGGTGGCAGTTGACAGTTACGAAGGAGAGCCATCACAAATCATATATAGCTTTGTGAGAGACCCACAAATGCCGGCTTAGTTATTGCCAAATACTGAAAATGTTCAAATTTCACTAGAAAAAAGTAGATAGATTATGTATGAGAAGGTTCCGGTTTTGGCACGCCCACTTATTTATCAATGAGGTGTCTCATCGTTCACGGCAGCGTGGCCTGTAGATGTCGTAAATTAAACCAGTGGGAAAAAATCTGCTCATATAAGGATAATTTTTCTAAAAGTATTACTATTTAATCGCTGATTAGCATCAACGTGCGGTAATTGATAGATACGGGAAGACCATCCCATTTAAAATATTTTGTAATGCAATGTAAAACTCTGATTGTGGTAGTGGTTGTTGAAAAAAAGTTAAAAAAAGTATGTTTTCACAGAGAAAAATAACTTAAGTGGAGTTCATTGTTGTTGTTGTCCTCTTTTTTATACATAATTGCGTCCAATCCCCAGTCCAAAATTCGGTATATTTCACAAATTAAAGTAATTTTGAAAAATTATTATACGTGAAATTGTTATATATATTATATATGTTTTTTTCCTGATATTATTTACATCCTTAAGACTCATGCTGCAATCTAAATGTGGTTTTAAAATCTTGTATATTTCAAATATTATAACAAATTTTCTTAATAACGACTTTTTGAAAAATTCTTAAAACTTGTAAGCACGGAGTTATTTGTATAACACATACAACGGGATACAACGGGTTATCCAATTTTCGGCTTCAAAAGTAAAGTTAAATAAAACACACATAAAGCTATGATTTCGAACTTTTATTTCACTATAATGTAATACAATATCATTGCAATGACAGCCTCAGAATTGGTTGCAACAGTGAATCCTTTTCAGGTAGTGTTTCACCACTTCTTCGCACATTTCGGATGATATCTCGGCGATAACTTGAATATTGGTCTCTATGTGATCCAACCTTTGGGGATTATCCACGTAAACACGGTCTTTGACGTAGCCGCTCAGAAAAAGTCTAATGGCTTCAAATCGCATGAAATTACTATTTTTGGAAACTTCTCATGCAATAAAACTAAAATCGGTCATGTTGTGTGGCTCGTGGCACCGTCCTGTTGAAACCATATATCGTCCAGTTTATAATATTTAATTGCAGGCTAAAAAAAAGTCAGTTATTACACGGCTGAATTGAAATTTCGATTATCCGTCACATTTTCGCTAACAGAAGCGATATTCTCGGCAGCGCGCACATTGCGGTGATGCACAGGCCTGACCACATCTGAACGCTTTCAGTCTCTTCAAATTTCTTAATAATCTTGCCAATTCCTTCCACAGTATGTCGATTATGACGACCATAATCACCCTATAATGCACGAAAAGTGCCCACGTTTGAATCACCACTCTTATAGTTAGTTTTAACTATTTTTACGCGTTCTTCGGTTGTTAAACTATCCATATTCGTAAATGGCAAACCTTTTACTAAATAAATAACACTTCTGATGATAGGTATTTAAGAGCTGACAGACTTGCCAGACTGGCGGTTTTGAAACCACTAAATGGATAACCATGTATTATTCATGAAATGAAACGCTTACTTATCTTGTAATAAACTGTAAATGATCGATGATTCTGTAGATTAAACTTCTGCCGTCTACCAACTTATTTACAGATATCTCCAAATAATATACATACATATTGAATAAAAATGTTGTTCTAACCAAACCAGATTTATAAGCGAATGGACTTTAGCGGCATCAAGTTACATCGGCATCTGTTGTTTCGGTTCGGTAAATGCCTATATATTCTAGCTTCCCTTTCTGCATCTCGATGAAATAAAGCATACTCGTATTTCTCTTATTGTTCATAAATTCATCACAGCTGCTTCTGCAAATGAGCATAACTTGTAGTCTATAGCGATAAACGTAGAAATATTCTTTGTCATAGCTATGGTAGGTCCTAACGAATTTAATTTCTTATATGTATAGTTAATTGTTTTCGCTTATAATTTGTAATTACACACATTTGACATACTGTGAAATAGTGAATATGGTGATTGAAGCTACGTCTCTTTCAATGTTTACCATGTCAACAATGTTCCAACATTAGCAATGTTGCCACACTCAATAACATAAACTTTAGGAGATTGGATAATAAATGTGACAAAGTTGGATATCTAGTAGATATTTTAGGATTAAGTTTTTGTAACCAAAATTTTCTGCCTGACCACAATAGTTCCTTTGCTGTGCACTCTCAGTTAGTGTCCTCGCGAAAGAAATATTTCTATAGAAAAAGTTACAATTAAAAATATAAGGGTTATAAAAATAAAAAAGTTTCTGGATCAGCCAGCTGTTATAATTTTTCCTGAAAATTATTAAAATGTTGAATTGTTGAAATCGATAGCGATCGATTTGGGTTCCTAAACTGAGTCGCACACTTTCAGCCGCGGCATCTACATTCTTGTCAGTATGCGCTATGCAATCGTGAGTGTTGCCTACTAGCAAGTTAGCATCACGAACTATTTGTAAATTACTTGCACATACAGGGTTGCCCATATTCGACGGACCCATGTTTAAAAAAAAAAATCAAAGAAAAAAATAAAAATTTGGCGGTTGGCAATATTATTCATTTAATTTGTTCCAAGTAGATTTGTTTACATCAATTTTTGAATATGATATCTCTCAAATGGCCGCCTCTGGCGTTGATGGCGTATTGTGCCCTTTTTGCAGCATTTTCCATCGTTTTCGCCAACATTTCGGCCGGAATAGCGGCTATTTCTTCACGAATGTTGTCCTTGAGCTCTTCTACGGTCCTTGGCTTGTTAACGTAAACCTTTGACTTCAAATGTCCCCACAAGAAGAAGTCAGCGGGCGTCAAATCGGGCGAACGCGGTGGCCAGTCCAAATCACCACTTTTCGACATCAAACGGCCCGGAAACAAATTCTTCAGAAAATCGATTGTTATGTGACTTGTGTGCGGTGGAGCGCCGTCTTGTTGAAACCAGAACTGCCTCATACGCTTTCGACGAATAATTGGCATCACAAAATTGGTCATCATGTCGCGATAACGCTCCTGGTTGATGGTAACAACATGGCCATTTTCGTTTTGGAAGAAAAACGGCCCAATGACCGTTTTTGCACTAACGCCGCACCAAACTGTGACTTTTTCGTCATGAAGAGGCAATTCTTGAATCTCCTGAGGATTTTCAGTGGCGTAAATACGGCAATTTTGCTTATTTACGGTCCCATTCAATGTGAAATGAGCTTCATCGGACATGATAATTTTGTTCCAAAATTGCTCGTCATCATCGGCCATTTCGATGACTCGTTGGGCCCATTCCAATCGACGAGGCTTGTCTGCAGGCAACAATCTTTGCGTCAATTGAATTTTGTACGGGAACAAATGCAAATCAACGCGAATAATCCGTTGTAAAGTGGACCGAGCCATGCCCAACTGCTGAGAACGGCGTTTTTGGGATGTTCTTGGGGACCTCTCAACACTGGCTCGTACGGCAGCGATATTCTCGGCCGATCGCCTTGGTCGACTTTTATTTGGCCTCTCCGGATTAGAAAGAGCCTCACCAGTCGAAAATTTTTCGTATAAACGCTTAATGGTGTTCTTAGAAGGCGCACTTCTCACATTTTTTAATATTTTAAAAGCACGTTGAGTTTTCACAATTGACTTCTTCTGTTGAATGTAAATTTCAACTATTTCAGAGCGCTCGCGTGGCGTGTATTGTTCCATGGTAAAAATCTACTTGGACTGACGCTTCAAACGCGGTATGTCATTAAGCGATCTGACATCTCTGTCAAAAGTTATGGCGTTGCCAGATGGGTCCGTCGAATATGGGCAACCCTGTATGTCGTTTCATTTTTATAAAAGCATCTTTTCAATAGATGTTGGTCAATGAGCATTTCAGTCGCAATATTATCGAATATTGTTCATTTCAAAAAACAGGACATTTTGTTCTTCTGAGGTGCGATACTGAGTGATAGCCGAGATTTTGATTGGAAAAAGCTATGTGTCAAAAAAAAGTGCGATTGAAAAATATACTTGTTGAGTTATCAGCCGCAGTTTCGGAAATATTCCTTGGCAAATGATAGCGCAGTTCCTGTTCATACAAGTATTCAAATAGTCATCACTTTAATATCATAGTTAAAATTTGGTGTTAATATAACTTTTGCAGACTTATTATATTTTCAACATAACACATCATTATATGTTCTCAGATTTACCTTTACTTCGCAAACAATTACGTATTTTCTGCGCTTCTATTCACTAATTTTGACCAAAGTTACTTGTTCAAGTATTAATATGAGTATCATCTTTTCCTCACTATCAAATTTCGGTTTTAATAATACTGTAGGCTGAGTTGCTACGCTATATTTTCGACATATTATATTATTTTATATATTCAGATTTAGTTTCGATCAATTAATTTAAAATATTCCCGCTGTTCTAATGTTTTGTATGATAATATTTATTTTCCTGGGTATTTCTTCATTAACAAATTAAATTCTTGTCGGAGACATTTAAAGTATCAAATGTTTACCAAACCATTTCCAGTTGTTGGTTTGTTTAGTCTCAGAATTTCTCATATTGTACACAATTCGAATTAATGTTTGCAATTTTTTAGCTTTAATTTCACTGTTTGTCTTCTTACTACCGCTCCTACATCGATCAGCGTTTGGTGTTTTATTTCAAAATTATTAATAGCAAAAAATAAAAAGTAATCCTACTGAAACGCCCTCTGCTGATAATGAATAAAATCTAAAACAATTTTTGTTTGCCACAAAGAGAAACGAAAAGTCCTTGTAACAAAATGTTATTTATGAATTTCCAATATATCAGCATCGGCGCATTTAGCTTATGCCTTATAGGCATATTTTCACAAAGCAAATGAGAAGCCTTGCCTGCTAGTACGGAAGGCTCCTCAGTGGAAAGCACAAAAACGCAAAACTAATAGTAATCATCATACGTTCTTGCGTGTTCATATAGAGAACTTGCTGTTGACAGAAAGACAAGAAGTCATTCCCATATTAATCAAATCACCACGAAAATCAGTGTTTGGGACAATAACGAGGATTGTTGGCGGTTCTAAATCGTCGCGGCTTTGGAATGACTTCAAAGAAAGTGTGAATAAAGCCTGGTGTTAACCTTAAACGCAATTCCATGTATATAATTGTGTCTCTATATCTACACGGGAAACTGCCGGGGTAGAATGGAATAGAAAGAGAAGATGCAAACAAGAAAACGACAGAAGTTCACTGAAATTCCTTTAATTAGGATTTTCAATTTATCTCCTGCGTTTTTATTGCATATTGAAACGTATGGACCAAATGCCAAAATCCCTGCACCAACTATTATCAGAACATTAATTGCGCTCCGTGGTAACGGCAAATATCTTCAATGTTCAGTTCAACAAATCCTATATTAATCTTAACCAATCGTTAAAACGGAATAGATACGAAAAAAACTGTGCAGACGAAATTTCGTTTTCAAAATTTGCTTGCATTTTTTATGAGCAAGGATTAATACCAGCCTTAATGCATCAACTTTTTCCATATTTGTTTTTAAATAATGTTTGTTTAAATTTTTGTTGTGACAATACCAGTACCTATCAATCTTATCAATAGTCGCAAAAGTCATAAAGAACTACTGGGTTATTTATAGTTTTGCAGGTGGTATTTTCCATTTCATACCACTACTTATGGAGTTTTCTTATTATGCCAAGGAATAATACTTGTTCGCATATGTAGGTCAGGGCTGCAGTTCATTGCAATTAGGGATAAGCAACCCGTCCCAAAATCAAGTGGCTGCGTTGACCTACATATGCGAATGTACCAATTACCGACTAGAAACTTCAAAACATGCAAGAAGTTTCGATGGCATTGTTCTCTTCTTTGTTTGGTTCGGTGATCAGTCTGACAGTGTCAATAAAAGAACGGGGTCGTGACATAAAAAGAAGGGTATTTTGATTTTCTCTCAGGGCAACGAGAAAGCATCAGTGAAATGGTACGGGTGTTCTCTCATTTGAAATTTGCGCTGTTTTTATTTGCTGTGTTTATTGCAAAAGAAAAAAAAAAGAACCAATTATCGTCTCTAACGAGGGTGTTCTCGACCTTTGCTTTTGCGGTTCCCGTTATTGTTGTTGTTGCCGCCCTTGCTTTGGGGCAAAGCGAATTTGGTTGACGTCGCTGGTGGAATAAGTTGTGGTCCGGTGGTGCGGTAATAAGTTGACTTCCAAATTAACAATACCAATAACGAGATGGGGCACAAAAGGTAACGAGATTTCCACTCTGATGCATGAATTTCGATTTTTCTGAATCTGAATCAATATTCCTACGGTCTGTGAGGCATGCTCTACTGTTGCAGGAGTCATAAAGAACTATTACGTTTATCGTCCAATAAATGACGAAGACATCACTGACCAAGGTCATTCTTTCATTCTTACATTACAAATAATTTCTGTATTCATATCCTTAAAAATCGTAGCATTTCCTAGAAGCATTTTCGCGCTGATTCTGGTTATATTCCTTACTATGTTGCGATTCTTCATGATGATAGCGGTAAATTATATATTCGTGCGTTTACGGTACTTTAATAATATTTTCTGATGTGATAACATTTTTCTTTTTGTGTTTATTTATTTTCAAAATAAACAGCTTTCATTGGATTCCCAAAGACAACTAACTGTCCATAGAAATAAATTATGGAAATATTAATTTAAGGCAAAATTATATTTTCATTATTAGAATTTCGAATTAGAATGACAGAGGTTTGTTGGCCGAAGACGAAGATGAATTTTGCAAAAAAAAAAACTAAAAACAAAACAGAACACACCGCTCAGTCTGTTTATACCCTTAAAGACGTGCTTTTCAATTGCGTTGGATTTTGTGACTTAATGGACTGATCGTGAGAAAGCTAGCAAAGAATTTGCATTTAAGAGTTGTTAATTATGGTCACTAGAAACAAATTCATAATATTCCTAAAGTGCATTAACTGGCACCATGTTTTAGTAAGGCTTCATTTCAAATAATCTAATTTTATAAAACCTTGACGTTTGAAATTTCCAACCATATACAATTTTTCCATTTCTTGAATTCGTCATGCTTATAGGTTGTTATACATTCTGTACAAAAATTGCTGAAAATTGGTCAATAAAACATAAAATTTTTCTTGTTATGCATTCAAATTATTGCGTCGCCTTCAAAGTGAGCCCCTTCCGAAATAACACATTTATGCCAACAGATAAGACAATCATTGAAACATTTTTTGAAACGGATGCCTCGAAGTAGTAATTTGATTTTTGAAACGGGAAAACATTCATTTGTTGAATTTTTCTTATAAATTCACTCACAGTGAATTTGCCCTCCCAAACGCCGCATAATGCCCAGACAATATACTTTATTTACCATCTAATATTCTGACAAGAATTCCGAGTGCCCTAAAAAAAAATTGCAAAACGCATCTGAAATGAACTGACAAAAACGATCACTGCGAACAAACTGAATGACAGATCACCCTTCAACTCCACTTCAGTGTAGACGACTGCTGTGACAAAAATAATTTTAGCAATCCCTTTAAGCGGCATTTTTAAATTGTCATTTCCCGGTACTTTTTTGACACAATGTATTAACGTACAATAAGTGGAAGAAAATAGATTGAAATAAAAAAAACTGCTCTGAGCTTAATTTTTTTCGAAAGTAGAAGAGTTTACAAAATATATGTTTGTTGCCAAATTTTGATACGACTTCGGTATCTGCTAACTTTCAATCACTTTCGTAAGATTTGATCGCTGGTGAAGATTTTCTCGCATTTTCAGTTATTGTACAGCGTGCGTTATCTTAAATTACCAAATTCTAAATGTTGCTGTTTATATTTTTATTGTATGATGATGTTATTAAAATGCGAAAGCGAATGTTCGGCTTTTGCTATTTAGGCCTTTCCCGCTGAACGTGAGCCGATTATCACCCCTCAGCCTAAAACCGAAACCGAAACTAATTAATCCGTCGAGCTCTATTAGAAATTATAATTTATAAATGTAATTACATATATTTCATTGTAAATGTATACGTGCTGTGCACACCTTAATGTGGTTATCCTTTCATCCTTTTGTTATATGACTTTACACCCAATGAAGCAATTAAAATTCCTGTCAATTACCGATAGAATCAACCAACAAAAAAGGCTCATATAACGAGCAAATATTTTTTCTCCTAGCACAGGAAATAATTGCGATATCAAAGCAGCCACGTCGCCTGGCATTTGTTCTACAGAAAGGGTAGAATTATGCCGTGAAATTATTTTTATCTTAAATGATGTTCCTTTACCGATTGCAAATTCTTGTTGCCATGTTAGCCCTGACACAATTCCACAAATAATTTGTAATACTTATGTCTGCACTGAGCGTTAATTCAAAACGAAATTGTTTTGGTTAGGGCAGTGTGCAAAGTATTCCAAAAGAAAATCACTTGCACTTCAAACAAAGTGATTTCATTAAATAATTTAAGCCTAGGAGACCGCTGTATTAAACAACGATATCTTTGCGTATCCGCCAGCATAGCATCGCAGCATACTCATTTTTTAACAGCTAAAAATATTTATTTGAGACAGCATGGGGTTATCCATTAAGTGGCTTCAAAACCGCCGGTCTGGCAAGGCTGTCAGCTGTTAAATACTTGTCATCTGGAGTGTTATTTATTTAGCGGAAGGTTTGCTATATGCGAGTATGGGTTGTTTAACAACTGATGAACGCGTAAAAATCGTTAAAACTTACTACAAAAGTGGTAACTCAAATGTAGGCACTTTTCGTGCATTACAGGGTGATTATGGCTGTCATAATCGACCTACTGTGCAAAGAATTGGCAGGATTATAAAGAAATTTCAAGAGACTGTAACGCTTCCATTACAGATGTAGTTAGCCCTGTGTATCATTGCAATGTACGCAATGTGCTTCACGTTTTGGCGACGTCAATTGGCCATCAAGATCTTGTGATTTGACGTCGTTTGATTTTTTTGTGGGCCTATATCAAGTCAAGTTATCACAGAGATACCGACCGAAATGTTCGAAAAAGTGGTCGAAAACTGCCTCAAAAGGATCCACTGCTACGACCAATCCGGAGGCGGTCGCTTAAATGACATTGCATTTCATATATAATCGCAAAGTCCAGTTTGCGATTATTTAACTTTTTTTTTTAACTTTTGAAATCGAAAATTGGCTAACCCTATACATATATGTATATTTCTAGCCGTTGGAAAGATCTAAGTACATCCGTCTGCCTGCATGTCCGTTCAAAGCATGATAAAGCGAGGAGTCTTTGGCATAGTAGCGTCTCATATTCACGTATCGTCCATGTAGGAAAAAACCTGCACGTAGTTGGACTACAAGCCTTCAAAGGAGCAGTGTCATGGCCCCTAAATACCACTATTGGGAGAAATTAGTCTAATAAAGGAAAATGTACTCGTACAAGCACTAAATACAACTTTTGAAAACAGATAATTTTGCAGAATTTTTGTAATATTTTTGCAATCCACTAGTTATTTAAGATGCATATACTAGTGTATGATGACTTGGGGAAGGAACCACCCTAATGTGTATACATTTATAAGAGACCGCTCTCTACCTATCGATCATTGAGTGTTAAGAATAAAATAGATTATCCACAGTTGGTGGAAAAGCCCAACCGAACTTATGGCGTCTAGTCAACTTTCTGCCTGTCTACTGTTTACATGCATTATCTACATATATCTTTAGTTCATTCGTCGGAAATCTTTGTACAGATTTTTACGCAAGTTTTCGAAAGGAACAATATATGACATTTCTGTAGAAAAAGTAGTTATTACTCTTTCTGCGAACAGTCAGTACGAAAACTTCAGTTGGATGAAATGATTTCACACAAAAATCAAAACAAAACTTTCAAACTTCAAATTTCAAAAGAAACCACAATCTCCTAAAATGTTTTAAAATGTGAGATTTTTCAACGGAATATCTCGAAAACTACAACTAAACTGCGAGAACTACATTTGACATGAATGCGGTTGAGTGTTGACATGAATTTATGTTACCCTATTTAGAAATAATTTCCACTTTCCATTAAAGTTGAAATATTGCAATAAGTTTAATTCATATGTCGCTAGAAATACTGTAATTCAACATTTTATAATAGCCGCACTTTAAATATACGAATCAGACACTAATTGTAACGACCCGAACTACAGCTTCTATATGGTTTATGAGTTTCTTGGTTCGGTTCGTAATTTTTTTGGGGCGATGGCTAAGTTCATAATTCGGTTCTAAGGTGGAAAATGGGTTCGATTCGTTTTAAAACCATTCCGATTTGAAACCGGTTTGTAATCCTGACATATACCCGCATTTTCATAATATTCGTGTATAAAGATTTCATAGTTTTTGTTTAAATTTTCTATTGACAATTATTTGTTTCTGAAAGCATTTCCTCTGAAGAAAATTTAACAAATAATGTGCCAAATTTCCTTCATGACAATTTTTTTGTGGTTTAATTAATTTTCAGAGTAATCATATTTATTTCTTACACATATTTATTGATTTGACTTCAATTGAATAAATTCTGCGATAAATTCATAGTTTCTAACGTATATTCTTTCTCTACATTCTTTTACCCATTCCAGGTATCGTCAGACACGTTTCAGTTCTCGACGTGTACGAAAACGTGTGATATTTAAGCATGGTGACTGCAATGTGGTACAAGGCAATGTGGCCAAACGGCGACGGAGATACCTGCAGGTGAGTGCTAACGCACATGGCATGGCTACATATTTCCAACCCTCCCATTCCAATAAAGTCTTAAGATATTCTTTCCTTTGGCAGTAAACTTTGTAAGCAAGAAATTCCAAGTACTTTGGTGACTTGCGAATATTGTTTCTTTTTCAAGTGCAGACTTATGACTGTGTTTGAACAGACAATAGAAATTCTCACAACTTTTAAATAATTGCGGGATGGCGACTTATTGAATAAAGCGAAATCCTATATGCACATAAAGTGATACGGCTAAACAGTATAAAATTCAAATGAAATTCGTTGGAGTCAATGTGAGAACCCATCCACGATATTAGGTATGCACGCTTAAAAACTCCCCTGCTGGATAAAACATATCTAGGATGTAGAGCATCTATCCCATATTAAAACGTCTCTGCAGGATTCTAACAACAACTGAAGGCCGCTCTGGTTGTATTAAGTAATTGTGCGTTTTAAGAATTTTGCTGTTTGGGTTTCTTGTTGGAATTATTATTCTATTAATTTAAAAAAAATGGTTGTTATGGAAACATGAATAGAAAAGAAGAGCAGTCAAATATAAACGTCTCAATTTTCATTATTATGTTATTTTTATTAATCAACAAAATAATATTAAGCATCAATTTATTCGTTTTTTTTAAATTTGTTGCGCAATGATAATACGTTTGTGTATTTTTCCTTTTCCCCTTTTTTTGCCAGACAGGCTGCCATTGAGTTAATTTGTCTATGGTGTTTGATCTGGTTTGGGCAGTTGGAAAATAGCATTTAAAGTGTTTTTAATATTTTTACACAATGAGTTTATAACATTCGCCGGTTTAGTTTCCGATGAAATGATAGATGGATTATTGACAGTACAAATCTGCACTAAAGGATTTGGAATTAAGTTCGTTTAGTTGCAAAACTGAAATCAATAGATTTTATTGCATTCGAAAGCTTTGCTAACTTGTTCAGAAATAAAAAACAGTGCAAAATTAAGTACAAACTTGAAGTCAAATTGTTCTTGTCATAAATGTTTAAACAGAGGAAATTAATTTTTACACTTTATTTTTTGTATTAAAAATTATTTACAAAAGAATTTTAAATTATTGCAGTGATAAAAACTGTGATTGCAGTGATACTAAAACAAATAATTTTTTCTTCAAAAATCTTTATTTATTTGCGCAAGATTATTTCCTCACCTCTAAAGTATTTCCCTTCGAACACCGTACGCTTATGACAACGTTTTTCCAATCCCAGAAGCATGTCAAATAGTCATACTTCGGGATGGCCTTAGGTTGCTGCTGCGACTCAATTTGAATTTAAAATGGTGCCTCCGTAGCAGTTTTGGGTTTATGAAATAGGCAGAAGTCTTACAGTGCTAAATTAGTCAGTTGTTGAGGGATATAATTTGAGTTTTTGACGAAGAAGTCGCAAAGAACCAATGTAGTGAGGAATGCCCATTATCGGAATGCGACAATCAAGATTCGTCAGCATTTAAGTCCGTTCACTTTATACTAAGCTTAAGTCTCATCTTCCGTAATAATGAATTTTATAGCAAGCTGTAGCTTTGGGTAATTTTAGTACCACTCCATATTTGACGCATTTGATGCTCAAATTATCTCTTAATATGGAGTTGACTTATCCGTTCGAAACGTTTCTTAATTGTTTATCGAATATGATGGACGTGACTTTCATCGCGTTTTTCGTCTTCAATATGGTCTCAACTTTTTTTTGACTGTTTGTGCTTCTTGTAGACCTTTCTTTTTGACAAAGATTGTCTGAATTCTAAACAACTGAAACGGCATTTCATAACAAAATTAAACAGTGTCATTATCTGAAATCACTTTTTGCATCCTACAAAATCAATAGCAGCTCAAATATACCTTTACCAAACGTCCCTTTATGTCGGTGCAAAAGTGTGCGGGGTAGAGTGAGGGGCGTAATAAATCATTAGATTCCTATTAATAAATGCTTTGAATTAATGCATAATATAATAAATAAAGAATAAAAGAAACTAAATTATACCTTACTGAACTTAATATTACCATTCATTTTCTTCCTCTTAGAACAATTTTTAGGGAAACCCTATAAATTTGCATGGTCGGATTATTCATATGTGAGTTGGCTAAGGAGAGCGCCAATGCAGACTTTAATAAAAGACATAAATCTAGAAATGTATGGTTAAATTAGGTAATTTTGTATGGGATATACTTTTTTTACATTTTACTGGTACTGACAAACATTTAATTTACTGTAATCTACGCATTAGGGTGTTTAGGGGAACAAAAATTTCGATAAATCGGTTGGTTTGAATGTAAGTTATCTGAATCGACATGGTAATGCAACTCATTTCTGTTCCCAGAATTAATCTTATCAAACACACGACTTGTGCCAAATTTAACTAAATTCAATGTAACTGCTTAAAATAAATCATTCATTTGTATGGTAGGTGCCTGGTTACATGGTCAACTTTTTTTTTACAACAAAAACTAAACTTTATGTAACTGCAGTCTAAAAGTTACGAAAAAAGGAAAAAAATCAAGTTCCATAAATTGGTTAATCAATAAGAAAATTATGTGGAAGGTTGCGGCAGTGCCGTATATTTTCGTTTTCAGAACTTAGTTAACCAAACGCTTGATATATAACAAGTTTGACCAAATTCAGCACAACTGTTAAAAAGATGTGAAACTAAGAATATATAGCTTACATTGGTCATTTGTACGGGTGGCACCAGAAGTGGGGTGTTTATGACTTTGACTGTGAACAAATGTACCGTATAAATACGATAGTATGTCATTCCGTTTATGACTACTAGAAATTCTCATAATTCTTGGTCATTGTAAAAATCTAAGCCCATTTAAGCATGTTTTGTCAGTATGTCCATCCGGGTGAACCACAAGAAAAATTTTAATTTTTTCAGAATAATTTATTCATTAATTAAGTGCAGTAGACGGTGGTAAATTGTCAGGTAAGGGAAAGGTAGGGTGGTTATTTTAATGTACAGAAAGATCGAATATTGGAAAAACAACTAAATCTATACGACATATATGAGAAGAGGGCATTTTTGACTTGCCTTCACGATAGCAAATCGATGGTAAATGTCATTTAATACCTACCGAAATTATCGTTGTTTGTGAAAAATAACTCGAATTCAATTGCTTGAATTGATCATACAAAAACTATGATAAACACCATTACGATGTTCATTCGTCTTTCATGACCAGAAAACATCTGCTTTAGTATTTCCAGTTGTTTTTCAAAAAGTTTCTTAGGAGAAAAATGCTCTATTACAAATATTAATTTACAAACAAATGCATAGTTTTTAGTTTTTCCATATTCTATTGGCAATATTGGTGTTCCTACGTTTCATTGAATCGCAAACACCTTTTACAAAACGTAATTTCTTATTGAATAAACTGGCATTATCTATTGAAACCCATTGCTGTCATTAGAAAGAGGTGAGTGAATTTGCTTTCATTCTCATTATCATTACGATTTCTAATATGTGATGCAATCGAAATGCCTGTAAAGGTCATCAAAGCCATCATCGTGCACTGTCAGTGTCGACCTTTTTGTTCACACCGATCTTTTTACACATTTGATTGAACATTCTGCCGATCGGTAAATTACTTTGAAATAATATTTGCTAACGATATTGACTGGCCAAAGGTATTCTTGAGCCTTCACTATTGTTTAGATCATTTGAAGTTACATCAGCCGTTAGCGTACAAACACTTGTAATGAAACTAATTAAATTTGACAACAGAAATTGAATGAAATCGGAAAGTTTTTATAATTGATTTCAGTAAACCATAAACAATTTTTCTTATCATTTAAAAATGATGCTTTTATGAATTTGCAAATATTTCAATGCATTCTAAAATTTTACGATGACTATCAACTTTTGCAAAGTTTTTATCCTTTTTTTTTGGTAACTACGAAATTGCCAAACCACCGCATGAAATCTGATATTAGCTAATGCGCAGATTTCTTTGAATCAAAATCTAATAAGTTCATTATGAATGTTTTACATAATCACGATCTTTTTTTAATAATCTTTATAAAGCTAAATGATTTGCTGAAAATTAATAATTCGGAAAAGTTTTAGCAAACTAACTTTTTTGAATTCTTTACAAATACCTAAACGTGTTATTGCATTTGTCGAGGGAAATGCAAATGCAAATTTTTCACATTCTCAATAATAGAGCCGAAGTGAAGTTTTTGACAAGTGTGTCTGCTGTTGACGACGAAACATTAACAAATTTATTTGTGTTATAAGGGAGGCTTGCCACAATCTGAGAATTTCTAGGAAATTATTCGAAGACTTATTGAGAGGGGCTTTTTGCTAATTGAGAAATTCAACTCTTAACCTTAAAATATATTACAAAATAATTATTAATAATGAATAAAATAAGTATAATAATGCTCACATTGTCACCAATTGTACTGATTCTCTACGATTGAGCTACGCAAATAAACGATTAAAATGAGCAGCATTTATTCACTCCTGGTAACTCTCATACAAATTGTTCTATTTTCCGAAGTTCAATCACTCATCCGAAGCTTTTAATTGAAATACTGTAATAGTCTAGATTTTTCTCCATTACATTGTTTTATCCTTCCTCTAGCACTGCCGGGTTTAAGATGTTAGGATGACCAACTATCTTTCGACATATTGAAGCTATTTTATTTAGTTGACAGTTTTTTGATACTACTTTGAGATTAACATAGGAAATTTGATTTTGAGCGCCAATGTCTCTTCTTCCACTATTCTTAATTTTGGGGGTATCATAAATTTAAATTTAAGATTTAAAATTTAAAATTTATAAATTTTTTACAGAAAGCAGCTTAAGTGTGAGCTCCGAAACAAAAAAACATTTAAAAAACATTGGCAATACTCAATATTACTAAGCTGGGTTAAGTTTTCGCATAGTTAAGTTAGTTCCCTATTGAACTAATTTTGCCTAGCTGTGGCCCATACCGTAGAGAACGATATTCAGTCATATATGGGGGCGTGTAAACGCTGTGTGACCCACCATGCAATGACGTTAAAATAGGCGATTATTGTATAGAGTGCGTCATTATTTGGACGCCGATCATATCGATGTGCCTGACGAACACTTTGAGTAGCCAGTCTAGTAATAGATAAATCTAGTAAAAGCACATTAAACTGACGTTAGGAGTTGCCGTTAAAATGTAGGTTCTGTTGAGTGAATCTAAATATAGACAGATTCTGAGTTTGCTGAATGTGAGACGTTCACCTACATTCCAATTTCCGCAATTTTCCTTCATTCATCCGAAGGAGTGAAGATACATATTGTTTGATATGTCAAAAATGTAACACTCAAAAAGAAGCGTGTAAAGTACCAAATCAGCTATGTCCTATGGCTATTTGGCTGGCTAATTGACACGATGACTATCGTAAACTTTTATAAAACTTCTCTAAACTAATATTTCAATTTTTGATTAACTTCGTTTGTTCTTCTGCGAAATCAGTTTTGTAAAAATCTTACAGACCTTTAATGGCTTACTGGATTTAAATGGGGCTCCTTCGAGGATCTGATTATCACCTTCGCATGAAATTTAAAAAAAAAATCATAAAATTTCACAAAGCTACTTAGCTCAACCAAGACCAGTAGTTATTATTGCCTATTATATCCCTTGGTATATCATTAAATTGTTGTGAGAAATATTCTTTGAGCCATCTTTAACTTAAAATGCGCTGCCAAATAAATAACGACAAGTGATTTGATTCGTTAAGTCCTTATCAAGTCAGTATCGCAATGATTTCTACGGCTGTTGATTACTCTTCTGATTACATTAAATATGAAATTTATTAGAAATCCCCAACCAAAAATGTCAGTTTACATACAAATTTTCCTGCATTATTCAATCTTTAATAAACTTAATTTAATAATAACTGTACGTTTCATTCCCTTTCAGGACATCTTTACCACCCTCGTCGATGCCCAGTGGCGTTGGACGCTACTTGTCTTCGCTCTCAGCTTCCTCATATCATGGGCATTCTTCGGTCTCATTTGGTGGACAATAGCCTATGCCCATGGCGATCTGGAGTGGATTGACATGCGCGATAATCAGCCAGATCTTATACAGAATGTGACTCACACTATGTGTGTGACAGAAGTTCGTTCATTCATATCAGCATTTTTGTATTCAATTGAAACTCAACACACGATCGGTTACGGCAATCGATTCGTAACGGAGGAATGTCCTGAGGCGATATTTACCATATGCCTGCAGTGCATTACGGGCGTATTTATCCAAGCATTTATGGTGGGTATTGTATTTGCGAAACTATCGCGTCCCAAAAAACGCGCACAGACTTTATTGTTCTCGCGTAATGCTGTGATATGTCATCGGGATGGAACACCATGTCTGATGTTTCGAGTGGGTGATATGCGGAAGTCGCATATTATAGAGGCGCATGTGAGAGCGCAAATTATTAGGAAAAAGGTGAGTTGAAAAGAGTAGATTTCGCAGAGGTAAATTCTATATTTATGGAATTTATTTGTTATTCTCTACTGAAATACGTAATTTTTGTACACTTCCAGATCACAAAGGAAGGCGAGGTGCTGCCTTTCTACCAACAAGAACTCACAGTAGGGGCCGATGGCGGTGAGGACCGCTTGATGTTTATTTGGCCCACTACGATTGTTCACAAAATTGACCGCCATAGTCCTCTGTATATGTTGTCGGCAACAGACATGTTGAAGGAAAGATTTGAGGTGGTGTGTATGTTGGGTAAGTTTTTGTATAGCTACAACAGATATCTCTTAAAAGGATTGCAATTTTTATGTCATTTGTATGTTATCATTTTTCTGTACACAGAGGGCGTTATAGAGTCCACCGGCATGACCACTCAGGCGCGCAGCAGTTATTTACCTTCTGAAATATTGTGGGGCCATCGCTTTGTCAATGTTGTATCATTCCGCAAAGAAACTGGAGAATATGAGGTCGATTACACGCTATTCAATAATACTTATGATGTGGATACCCCTCTGTGCTCAGCCAAAGAATTAGATGAACTCAAAGAGGGGTATTCCAAAAACAATAAAGCAGGTTTGTGTAGGTTACCACCAGAAATATGACATTGAGCATCAATTATATGTTGTATTCCATTTGCAGATCGCGCTTTATCTGCGGGCCTTTTAAAACACATTTCCTCTGTACCATCAGTGGATCACATGGATCCAGCCAGCGACGAATCCTTAGATTCCGGTCGAATGCACATACGCTCAAATTCCATACCCAACGGTGCTTTGGCCTCGGAATTGGAGCCGCTAAATAATAATACGCCCTCCTTCACTGTGGGCGGTTCATCGATTATACCGTCGATAACGTCTAATTTCCAAAGTATTAATGAGAAAATAAATTCCACATCAACAAATAACGGATCTGCGTCCACAAATAACAATAACCCCGCCCCCAACACGCCCAGCATAAACATTAGCGGTAGTAATAGTAGTCTGAAAGCGAAAAGTTCACGACGTCTTTCCATAAAGCAGGATCAGCTTCCATTAGATTCAATATGCTGATATTTAAGAAATATTCTAAATAATGTATATTAGAATTGTTTTGCTTCCGTTTTGTATTTTGAATTAGTTTTTTGTTTTCATTCCTTTTAATTTTTCGTTTTTTTTTTTTTTTTTTTTTTTTTTTTTTTTTTTTTTTTTTTTTTTGAAGGACTTAGGGAACAATTTGGTAGAGAAGGAAGGAACTGACTAGAAAAAGAAAAAGATTGAATTTATTCGGAAGTATTAAAATTCCTAAATTTTCGAATACGTTAAAATGTAATTGTATGCAGAATCGATTTGATTTTCTGCCCTTCAATGTGGGCTCTAGCAAACGCGATTCATGCCTAGATATTATCTTATGAAGTAAAACCGAAATCAAATTGTCAATTAAACAATCAGCTTGCGAGAATCATGGAATCGGAACAATTTTTACAAAGAAACGGCAAAATTTAGATTTTTTTCTACAAATATATAGATCTTGCAGTCCAAAAGGATAAATTGAATTTTGCGTTTAAATAATGTGGGATTTTTTAGGGAGAGAGAGAGAGAGAGTGGAAAACCCGTGCAAATCGTTTTATGACAACGTTTTTAGCAATTATTGAGTTTGAAGTCATGTGTGGAAATTTAAAAAAATTGGTTTTTTGTTTGTCTTTCATTTCTTTTTTGTATTCCAATATTTCTCGGAATATCGTCCATTTTCATCAGGAAAATTTCTTTAAGAAAACAGAAACATAAAACTATTTTGCATCTGAACCTGCTGCCCATTTTATGATATTTTATGAAATTATAAACTCCGTAAGCAAAATGTGTATGGAAACTAAATAATAAGTTTAAATTTTTTAATTAGGACCGTGCAAATAATGTTGAAATTGAAAGTTATTAGATAAACTATATATTAATTACTTTCGAAAATAGTTGGTATTTTTCTACTTAAAAATTATGCAGCTCAAAAGTTTGGTTAATATTGCCGATATGCGATTTTCAAAATTGTTTTCCACTGTCAAAAATTCAGAAACAGACCTGTTTCTGCGTATCAAGATATTTTTAAAAACATAGTTTTTTCTGTCTAGTGATGACACGATTTGAGTTTTTGAAAGTTTGAAAATACAGCTGCACTTGAGTTTCCAACCACCGTAATTTGTCGACTAAATTTTGAAGATTAAACAAATTTCCAATCCGAAACAGTTCTTCGGAAATTTTGCTAAATTGTTGTTTTTAAACAATATAGAAGTAGTCGCAAAAAATAGTTTTCAAAATTTCATTGCATCATATATTGAAGGGCAGGGGAGACAACAAAACTTATAAAACTTTTAAAATCGGTACATCAGACTTAATTCCAATCAATGCATTTGCTCTCATTCCAAAATCGTTACTGGCAGATTGATAAAAAAATAAAAAAAATTGTACAAACAAATAAATTATTACATAAAAAATCCACCTTTTTCAAAATTGTTAACATGATATTTTGAAAAGTGCAAAATGTTCATTTCAAATGTAGTGCTTGTAATATTCCTAAAAAATAACCGGTTTATTCTATTCCTAGTGGCTCAAAGATACTGAATTGAAGTTTACATTATAGTGGGAAAAAGATTTGGAAAAATCGTCGTCCATTTATCGTGAAGAATGGCAAGGCAAAATAGCTGGAACCATTGGTATGGGAAACAAACGTATTTATTTTAAAAACGCCAAAGAATGTTATTCCCATCCTTCCAAAATGTTTGCCTTACTGTGATCGGTATCATATTTCGAAATATTATGGAAAGGATCGAAGCTAATATTTTTACATATTGCGTTGCCATAAAAGTCCTTTGATGTAAGCGAAAACATCTGTACCGGATAATATCTAATTTTAGTGTTTGGATTATTCAAATTTTTTAAATAGTTATTGTCTGTATACTTTCTCCGGAAATGTGGTTGTCACAAATATTCGAATTTCGCAAACGAGTTTCATGTGATACAACCGAGTTTGGTCGATATAACAGACCAGCTTCATAAAAGATTCCTTTGTGGAATCCGAATTTACCATTTTTGAGTTTGCTACACTATTTTGATTCGGACAACGTTATTTGACATCAATGTGGCTGTCGTTCCCTTTTCTTTTTTGTAAATTTTGTAAATGTATGCAATCCGATTGTTACAATCGAATTTATATTGCGGAAATTTAATTTATAATTAATCAATTGTCTTTGACCCGATTAATTTTTCTTTTCTTTATAAACTGAAACCATTTTATATACAATTTGATTACGCAAACCGAGTTTACAATTACTCGAAATGAATTATTTGGTTGTGACAACCTTCTCATTCTTTTACGGCCTATTTGATTGTCTTGACTGAAATTTACTGTGAAATCTACTATAGCCAGCGGCTTCTTTTATTGTCATTGTCAATCTTTACCATGGAAAATTTATTTTACAAAACGAAGGCAAGATTTTCTACTTTCTGCAAGGGAAATAGTAAATCGTTGATCTTCATTTAGGATCTTAAACGCAGTATTTATTTTAAAATTTATTTTTATATTAATTATCGTTAAAAATAACTGTTTTTTTTTCAAAAGTTTCAAAACTTACGGCCTATTTGATTGTCTACCTCAAATTTCCAGTGAATTTAATCAGCCAGCTGCTATCATAAAGTTTATGCTGAAAATTGTTTGCTTTTAATGTTTGGACACTGTAAAGAATGAAGCCTTTTATAGCCTTCAGCAACCTAAGTGAATATTTGCTACCTTTAAAATGTTAGTAATTATTTTATAAAAAAAGGTCACAATTGCTGCTTACTGACATTTTTTTTAAATCAACAATGTGGACAAGCAAACATTTCGTAGAAAAACGAACAAATTTTCAAATTTAACCAAAATAACCCCAATTTATCGAGCATTCTAAAAAGAATAATCTTATAATCTAAAAATGGTTCAAATTTGGATCGGAACGAATTTCAAATTTGCCTGCAAGGGGAGGGAAGCTGTTCTCTTCATGCTGAACTTTAAGTTCTTTTGAATTTCTGCTGAACATGTGATGAGCTGGATCCAATTCACTAGAAAATGTTGGTGAAAACTCAAAATTATTAGTACTTCTTGACATCCGTGTGCGTCCTCTTAAAAAACGTCGATGAAGTTGAAAAATATCTGCATCAAAGGAATCATTATGGAATCAAATACTTTTGGAAGTACTGAAAGTCTAATTTTCTGAGAAAGACTTTAAATTTCAGCGTTCATTTCCTAACCTCTTAGCGGATATATTTTGTCAGTTCCATAAACAGTAACGACTTGTGCCGATTTCACGAAAAACACCCAAAAACAATTCTGGACTTTAAATTGATCTGCTATCGAAATACAGAAAGCATTTCAATATCCGACAGGCGTTTCCTTCCCAACTGTTCTTTCTATTACTTGTATTTCAAATTTTCTCTTTTTTACTTCAATTTTTTTTAATTTAATTTTATTTTTTTTTGTTTTTGTTTTACTTCATTATTTTTTAATTTTATTTTATTTGTTTTTTATTTTTTATTTTTTTTTGGGTTAAGTCAAACGATAGCCTAAAAAGACTTCCATACGCTAAAGGGTCTTTTCTGGGTGAATTGCCATATATTTTAAACTAAGACCTATCTATAATTAAGTTAAACCCGCAAAGAATTTATTTCGATATTACTAAACGCAAATAAAAACGCTAATTTAAAGCGATAAAATCGCGTTTTTATATGCACTTAAAAAGCAAGCTATTTTCATTTATAATTAAAATTAAAACCATAGTTTTTTTTAATAATTTGTTACTAAAAAATAAAATAACAAAGAAGGTAATTGTGATTTAAATTAATAAGTGTCCGCAATAGAATACGCATGAACATTAATTAATAAGCGATTTTGTTCCTGCAGAAGCAAAAATTTTGCATTTTTGAGGTTCATTATTGTCATCAATATTATCGTCTACTACAAATGGAAAAATTGTGAAAAAATTCTGGGATCTAAATCAGAAGCCGGAAACCATAAGCCGCCACAACAAATAAACATATTTTCATCGTTTTAACGTTTAGAAGTTTCTGATGAAATACAATAAAATGCCGATTGTTATATATGAACTACATATTAAAAAAGTATAAAACAGCAACAACAAAACTTAAGAAATATCTAATTCTTTCATTATAAATAATAACAACAAAGACGCTTTCATTTAAAAAACAAAAAACACAAAAACAACGATTCTTCCCTACACAAATGAAATTCTTTAGCAAATCACACATTTAGTTAAAAAATCTGTTATAATTTCGATTTCGATATAATACAATTAAAAGTAACTCTTTTTTAATTGTACACAATTTTAAAAAGTAATTTTCTAAATTTTAATTAAACTGAACATTTTGAATTGAACTATTATAATATTAAATTAGCCCGAATTTTAATATAAATCAGTCAATTTTTCCTAATAACAATTTTATTGTTATTTACAACAGTAATAAAAAAAAAACTCAAAACGCAATTTTATGTAAATTTATTTTTTTACTTTCAAAATTTTGATGTTTCATATATTTTTTGAGTTGTTTTTTATATCTTCATTTATTTAACTAAATTTGATTTGATTCCACTCAAGATCTAATACATTTCAATTTGTATATTATTTTTAACAATTTTTCGTATTATTTGTTAGTGAATTTATTACGACGATCTTGTACAATATCATTTATATGATAACTTTCAAACTTTTTGCCTTTATCTCTATTATCTCTATATTACAAAATGGCCTCAAAATTGTCTCTATATAACGTCCGTTTCTTACTTGGATTGTTTTCAATATCAAGAAAATTGTAAAATAAAAATTGTAAAATATGTATTTAGGCAGAGAATGAAAAGTGTGCTATATTAAATTTTATCTTTTTTCTTAAGAAAAAACTAATTATATTTATATACATTTTTTTAAATGGACAATAAGTAATTAAAAATCAAATACAAAAAAAAGATATGATATGATAGTAACCTTAAAGAGAAACTATATATATTGTCTAAGTTACCAAGTAATTTAAAATATTTTAAAAAATTATTTAAAAACAAAGAGAACACAAAAAAGAAAAGAAAATCACGTACATATGAAATATGATATATATTTTAAATAAAATTGAAACAATTATATAAAAGACGTAAACTATACACAAAGCAAATGTATTTTATTTAAACCAAATCCGGCATAGCTAATGTTAACTCTTAATCAACAAACTAGTTGATTTAATAAGGTACTTGTAAAATATCGACAGACCTTTCATTACAGATTGCACAGAACATAAACACTTCATTCACAGTTTGAAAAAGGGGGGAATTTCTGCGGAAAAGTGGTGGGGATATGTTTAGTATAATTCTGGAATCAAAGTCGTCAAAATGCAGATCACTCTCCATATTTTACGAACGACTAAATAGCATTCCTCTAATTATATAACATTCTTTTTATATTATTGCCTGAAAAAATGAAGATGTACAACTTTTCTCGAGAGGCTAAAATCCGTCTATCTAATCGTCGTTTTTTTTGCTCTTCTAGAGTAAAAGATACAAGAGGAGTGAAATCAACCTATTTCAAAATATAATTTAATAAAATTTGATAAATTAAGTTATTTTAAATAAGTTTGAAATTTGTAAAAGTTACCGCGAACAAAATTATAAGGTCGTTTAACAAAAAAATACTTATAATACTTTAGCAATTCCAAATTTTGTTCATATAATTTATGACAAAATAACGTACATCTGCTGATGATGATTTATCAAATTCAAAATCTGAAATATTAGACAATGTATATTGATATAACATATTTCGTAAAAATTATATGCTTAAAATTTATATTTTATTTCTATTAGCAAAAACACTTGGTGTCAAAGTTTTCTTTAAATTTCGTTCTATCAAAAGAAATTTTATTTCTAAAAAACCGTTAATGGTTTACATATCTTACATCGCACGAAATTCTCCCAAGTTTGAAACAAATGAGTTATTTCCTAAAATGGAATCCCATAATAAACAAGAGATCGGCTTTGGTGCAATCTTTCTGGTACCTCTCATAGATTTTTGTTCATCGTATTTATTTCTGGTGCTTGATAAAGTTTGGAATAAATGGACCGTGTATAGGAATGAGAGATCAAATCCCCAAATCAATCATATTTGTCACACATGATGCATAAGGTAAACTTAGTTCCGAGAATAAAAGTTGTTGGCCTTTCCACATCACTTCTAGTCTTCTTCTAATACTCCTCCTTTTTCTTATACGCCGCCTGTATAAAATAATTCCAAGCGCTTCGATCTTCTGCGCTTCTCCTCCAATTCGTCATACCAAGCTTCGACAGTATTACAAAAGCCTGGTCCTTCCAACGGAGTTTCGGTCGCACTCTTCTGCGCCCATCGAGTCCATCGAGTTCGTTGTCGAAAACTTTCCATGCCGGAGCATTTGTTTCCATCCGCACAACAAGACCCAGCCAACGCAATCGCTGTATATTAATGCGTTTGACCACGTCGATGTCGGTATATAGCTCATACAGCTCACTGTTCATGCGATGCTGATACTCTCCGTTAACGATGATGGGTCCATATATTTTCCGGAGTATTTTCCTCTCGAAAACTGCCAGCAGTGATTCAACAGCTTGCGTCATAACCCAGGATTCTGTGCCATATAACAAGACAGGTAGAACCAACGTCTGATACAGTCGGATTTTTGTTTGTCGAGAGAGGGCTTTATCACTAAATCGCTTGCTTAGCCCATAGTAACATTTGTTAGCAAGCAATACTCTCCTCTTTATCTCCATGCTGACATCATTCTTTTTGTTTACAGCGGAACCGAGGTAGATGAATTTTTCCACCAGTTCAAAATTATAGCTGTCAAAAAAAAATTATAGCATCCCAAACGAGTAGACTCTTTGTTTGTTGAAACCAATAACTTCATTGTGTCCTCGCTTACCATCAGACCCTATTTCGCTGGTTCCTTCTCGATGCTTGAAAAAGCTGCAGTAACATCTCGCAGTTTTATATCTTTAATAACATATGGCTTTTATTAAAGATGGTGCCAGTCATGTTAATTGCAGCTTTCCTCATAATCATAATGGGGAAAATTCAAAGTTGGGTCTTCTGATTGTTATTCACTTGGGAGTAACCAGATCCCTATGTAGAATTTCCCAAGCAGCTTACAACATTCGACCTTCGGTCAAGTATTCCCTGGTAATGCCATCAGACATCCGTTTGATGGTAGCTATACATATAGTGAGAAGGCGGCTAGTTGAGAAACCTAAATGGCATGTTAACACTTATGCGTCTTAGGCCAATAGGTGACTTCTGTTACTGAAACTCAACTCACGAGCCTAGCGGTCGTTGGCAGCTCCAACACTAGGATCGGTGCAATGGCCTGATAAGCCGCTCATCTTAAATTTGAATTATCATGAAAATACATCACTTCTAGTATGTCTCGAATAATTTGACTGATTTGTCGGAATTTACTCTCTCTCTCTCTGTGTAATCTATAATTCATAGACTACAATAACTGAAATCTGTGGTAAATGCATTACTTTATGGTGTTTTTTGAAATTTGGAAATATCGACTAAGGAACAACGCCCTTACTGATATCTTCCATATAAATTATGTAATTTGAGCGGTTTACACAGATTCCCGTATACGTTTAACTACACTTAATTCAGTATAATTTAGTTAATTTACTTCTGTGAATGATAATGGATTTCATTGCCAATCCCATTAGAGTGTCACACATATAAATTGTCCGATTTGGCAAAAATTAATTATTCCTCCGTAATTTCTAAGCGAAATACTTCAGCAAGTTGTAATTTTGCTTCTCTTATCATGCATTGATTCAGAGTTCTTTTCTGCAGGACTCTAACGATTTATCACATTGCTTGTGATAGCGTGAACAGATTATGCAAACCTTGAAGGACGTTGGGTGAATATATAGGTAAGTCAGTTTACGTGACCGACATTTTCGTAATGGTTTTGCATTTTAGTTGGCTGATAATAACGTTATGCAGGAGAGAATGTTTTGGTCTAAAAGTGGTACGATGAGAGTTCAAACCCTGATAGAGTACAAGAAATGAACGCTCCAGTAGGCGGCATTTTCGAATTACGACAGCCTTTCTCCCGGATAGTGTTCTAACATTTATGGTGCCGCAAACATATAGGGGCGTGTCAGGACAAGCTTGGTGAGCCGTCATGTTTTATCCAATTTATCTCAATATTGTTACTTATTGAAGTTAAGTTCGGAAAAATGCAAAGAAAATATTGATTTTTACTAAATCGATCAGAATATGTAAGAGATACTGGCAGGGATATGGGAATCAACACCTTTCTCTTTCTTTCGGACTACATGTGTACAAAATTTGGTTTGGTTTTTGACCTATAAATTAAGAACATGCATATACGGGAAAATGGGCAAGTGTACAAAGAACAAAATTTTAGAAAGTTGGAATTTCGATAATTTCATCAACTTGTATTGAAAGTATCAGCAGCGCTACGACAACAAGTAAACTCACTTATATATTCCTTTAGGGGTCGGTACATTACTACATTCTTACCAAAAGTATTCTGACTTAAAGCACAACAAAAGGAATAAAATTATAACTATCTGAAGTGGTTCATTTAGAAATTATGTAGGGCCACTATTTTTTTTGTTATATTGGCCAATTTGTATGTGTGGTATTGTAAGCATTGTAGATATGTAGTCCATTATCGTTCGCGAAACTATCGTATGTCTGCTAAATGCCTGATGCTTGATAAATTGTATCGGGTTATATTTGAGGCACCGAAAGGAACATGGTTATCCGCTCGATTTTGTAACTTTTTTCTAATGAATTACAATACAATATAATTGGTCGATTTTTCTCAAGATTTATACATATATACGAATTATCATTCTATTCAACGGACAACATTTTTCTCTCCGCAGCCTGCTAATTAAAAATTGCAGAAGAAACGTTGAATTTCGGAAAATCGATTAAATTATATAGATGACACCAGAAGGACTGTCACAATGTGCTCCATTTCCTTTCTTACCCTGCCAAACGTTTATGGTGTGCCAAATTTGACCGACTTTTGTGTAACTGGATTTAAAATATGAATTTAAGAATATATGGATTAAATTCGTATTCAAAGTACCAGAAGTGGCAGGGCAATGTCATCCACTTTCATTATCTGAACTAAATGTAAGCAAAGAATAATTTATGCCTAAATTTGATCAACTACTTGAAAGAGCAAGTAATTTGTATGGCTAATCGGTAGATTTTTCCAAATTTTGTTAAACGTTATGCAACCATATACAAGACAAAAATTTAATTCACGGTAGTTTGCGAATTAGGAGTTAGGCGGAACAAATTAAATGTCGGTTCAGCTTACGTGTGCCAAGTTCTAAGAAATTTAATGAATAGTTGGGATATTTCTCGTGTCTATCAGCCAGCCAGACAGATAGCATCGCCCAATCGACTTGAAAATGAAATATCGAATGAAATGGTCAAAAGACTAAGTACTTTAAACACTTCCTTCTGTGTTTTACATGCATCAAATCCAATCAAATAATATGTACTTTTATTTATTTGAGTGAAGGTATGAACACTGCTCCTCTTCTATTCTGAAACGACATCAATACTCGTAAGTGAACAATACCTTCTTGTGATCGGATGAAAGTTAACTCTACAAAAACATTTGTGGTACAGAACTGCCTAATAGCTAATGTCGTTGTATACAATTTTATGGAATTCAAATGTTTGTTAAAAGTAATAAAACCGTGATTGCAGGGTCCATTCCTGGGGAAACTACATCAAAGTCGATATTATAACAAAGCTAATGTGTACAATTCAGTCCAGTTGGCATGAATATTGCGTCTGTTTATTTATACCACAACATGCATGTTAATTTTATGTAACAAAAAATTTGCTAACATCGCTCATTTCCAACAAAGGCAATCATCCGTCCAAATAAAACACATGTACTGAGCATGGATGGAATTGGTTCAAAATCACGAGCTATATAATACTTACCGAAATTTGGGGACGGAGAGATGGGAACACAATTTTTTTCACTATCATTTCAAGATTTAAAAGAAGGATATGAATATATATATTTTACGCAGAACTGAATATAGGGTTATCTATTTTACGGTTTCAAAATTAAAGTTAAGTGAAACATACATGGAGGTATGATTTCGATGAAAATTTTATTTCATTATAATGCTTGGACGATGCTATTATATGCGAAATACAATGCTATGTACGATCTATATTCGTAAATGGTAAACCTTTCACTAAATAAATAACCAAATAAATAATAGCTGACAGCCTTGCCAGACCGGAGATTTTGAAACCACTAAATGGATAATCCTATATTATTAGATAATCAGCCTTTTTGCTTAAAACGAATCACACAATTCGTTTGTAATGCAAACAAATAACTACAGAGTGGCGCATGAATCGTGCTACAAGTACAATGATAACGTCAATGGGGACCGCTCTTAAAAGATGTTGAAGGAGCTTTTTTTTACCCAGAACTGCACTGAAGACACAAATCACCTGCACTAAAACCGATTTGTGTGGACGGTTTGTGCTATCTAAGCCCACTTTAACTGTTCTTGTCCCCATTGCTTTTAAAGTTTTTTCGCTTCTACTGCAAATTTGCACACGAAATTTCTCGTACTAGAGTTGGGCTGGCATGGCTAGCTAGCTTGTGATATCTTCATTATTTGAAAAAATCCCATTTTGTTGCAAATAAAAAAACGTTTACTATGTTTTAAACATTGGTCACCATATACCGAACAGCGCAGAAGTGTGTGGTGTGATGGTGTGTCTCAAAAAAAAAAAAAAAAAAATAATAATAATAATAATAACACTAATAAATGAATAAAATAAAGGAGCGCAGGTTGATTCATCAAGGCGCAGTTGATTCATCCCGTGTATGCTGGCAATTTTGTGTTTGTGCAAATCATCTGTACAAACTGAAAAATTTCTGAATTTGGGTCGACTTGCCCAGATCTTTTGTACAGTGGGAGATGAAATATGCTCACAGTTTTGAATTTTTATAGTGAACGGATATGGGCGGAGAGTAAAAACAAAAATGTATTTGAAAATTTATTAATTTGCATCAATAAAATTAGAGAATCTAAAATGAAAAAATATGAAAAATGTAAAGCAAAAACGGAAAATAGAAGTACTCGTATGAAGTGATAAGGCGGCAACGCAGTTATAGTCCACAAATGTCAACATCAAGAAATGAAATGAAAAATTTTTTTTGGGTATATTTCGCCTGTAGCGTGTATGGTCGTCACAACAATCAGCACCCGTAAAACTGTCGATTTGGGCAGGTGATTTCTGTGGTACAAATGCCGTTCAAGTATTATGTGGAACAGTAGTGTGGAACAGTAGTGTCGACTGAAAAAGGTACTATTTATAAAAATGCCGACTACAATGCTGCTGCATACATTTAGGCATTTTACATGTAATATAAAAAGCATTTTCCTTTTAATATACTTATACTGTATATTCAATTTCTTTGATATTGTATTTTACACACTAAAAATGTACTGTACAAACAATTTCGCCGCGCATGGACTGTATAATATTTTTTCTTACCGTGAATTTTAGTGTTTGTAAACTGGCTTTTTGATAACAAGAATTATTTTTTTTTTTGTTTTTTTTTTCTGGATTTATTAAAATCTGTCCTTGGACATTCATTAATATTCACATTGGCCTACATACTACTTATATACTAACATTTTATTTTTTATTCGGGAACACTTCCTTGAGTGTCCCTACTGCTTTATTCGTCCTGAGTAGCCAGGTCCTGTGTGGTTCTCCTCCTTAGTCTGGTAAATAATGGTGTTTCGTTCATCAGATTGGACGCCAGCTGATTCGGATGTTGTTGAATACGATTAATGTATCTAGCGGAGTATTTTTGGACTTCTTCCTTAATGAAGGGTGTTTTCAATTCTCTATGCAACTGTTTGTTTGAGAAGTATCTGGGTGCACCAGTAATGGTTCGCAGTACTTTGGATTGAAAGCGTTGTAATATTTCAAGGTTGGAGTTTGCTGCAGTCCCCCATAACTGGATTCCATATATCCATACGGGCTTTAAGACGCATTTATAGATTTTTAATTTGTTGTCTAGGGATAATTTGGATTTGCCATTCAAAAGCCAATTTAAGGATCTTAGTTTGAGCCCCAAGGCCAGTCTTTTTGTAAATATATGCTTTCTCCAAGTTAGTGTTCTGTCCAAATAAATGCCTAGATACTTTGCATCATTTACTTGAGGTATTTCAACATTATTAATAGACACGGGAGGGCAATATCCTCTCCGAAGTGTAAACGTTACCTGAACCGATTTCGTTTCGTTTGCCTTTATTCTCCATTTCCGCAGCCATTTTGTTATGGTATCGATATGATTTTGCAATTTTCTAGATGCTTGATCTGGGTTGACATCAGTGGCAAGAACAGCTGTATCGTCTGCAAACGTGCCGATAAGAGTCCCTTCTTCTGTGGGCAGGTCCGAAGTGAAAATCAGATATAAGGTAGGACCAATAATGCTGCCCTGAGGTACTCCCGCATGCGATTTAAGCATGTCCGACATGTCTTCGCCGTGCTTAACAAAAAAAGTTCGTTCAGATAGATAAGATTTCAGAAAAATGAAGAAATTCGTGGGTAACATTTTTCTCAATTTAAATAATAAACCTTCGTACCATACCCTATCAAAGGCTTGTGAAATGTCCAGAAATGCCGCATTGCAATACTTTTTCGTGTCGAAAGATTTATTTATCAGTTCAACTAATCTATGAACCTGTTCAATCGTCCCATGTCCCTGTCTAAAACCAAATTGGTGATCAGGTATTAGTTTTTTTGACTCTATTATGGGGTTTAATCTTCGGAGAAATAAAATTTCGAGAACTTTTGATGGTATAGGTAGGAGACTTATGGGCCTGTAAGAAGAGGTTTCTTCAGGTGGTTTTCCAGGTTTTCGTATCATTTTCACCTGAGATATTTTCCATTGTGGCGGAATGTACAACTTTAAAATGATTGCATTGTATATTCTTGTTAGAAGCTGTAAGCCTTCCTGAGGCAATTCTTTTAAGACTTTAGCAGTGATCAAGTCGTATCCCGGAGCTTTTCGGTCTTTTAAATTAGCAATTATATTTTTAACTTCGCAGGTGGTAATTTGTGTAATAGGCAAGTCCATCTGGTAATCTTCATTTAGAAAGTTGTGCAGCTCATTTAAAAAAGTGTCATTACCATGTTGTTCATTAGGTACGAACACTTTCTCCAGATGTTTTGCGAAAGTTTCAGCTTTTTCAGAATCACTTTTAGCCCATGTATTCTGTATGGTTCGAATAGGGGGATCGTGTTTTATGGACTTGTTCGTACGCTTTATTACTTTATATAGAGAGTAGTCGGTAGCTGCAGTTGCATCTAAATTTTCCAGATCTCTATCAGTTTTTCTACTATCCTCTACACTTAAGATCTCTTTGAGTTCTTTTGTTAACTTATTTAGAACCGCTTTATCGGGCGGATATCTAGTTCTCTGCCACTTTTTTCTTGCCTTTCTCTTTTCAGCCACTTTTTCTCTTATACTCAATGGAACTTTGTTCCGTTCGGGTATATTTTTTTTTATTCAAAGGGGTAGAATTCCAAGCTGCTTGTTGGATAATATTATTAAACTGCTCAACTCCATTTATTATATCGTTATCTGAGTTTAAAGCAATATGTATATTTACATTAGCTTTTACCAAATGTCGAAAGAGATTCCAGTCAGTTCGTTTATTATGGAGTACACAACTTCTTGATGCAGGCAAAATTTTTCTGCCCAGAGTTACCTTTACTGGGGTGTGGTCAGACCACAAGTCATAAATGGATTCACATTGCACTGTCTCTTTCTTAATACCTCTTGTCACACAAAAATCTAGTAAATCGGGGATTTTGCTGCAGTCTGTTGGCCAATAAGTCGGTTGTGCACTTGATACCATGTATAGGTTCATTGATTCAGCTGCATATTGAAGTTGACGACCTTTTGTTGTTGTTAGCCTAGAGCCCTTGGCATTGTAGTCGCCACCTGCGACAAATGTATTACCAAGTGTTTTGAAGAATTCCTTGTACATTTTAGAACTTATTTTGTGTTTGGGGGGACTATATATTGCGGAGATACTTATTGGGCCGGACCAATCTTCAACCACTATTGTTGTGGCTTGTATTTCTGCCCTTGCATATGGGTTTGACAAATGATGTTTTATGTTGTTTCTTATAAGTATTCCAGAGCCTCCGTGTGCTGTACCATCTGGATGTATTGTGTGATAGAATTTATAGTTCGGTATAGAAAAATAATCCTTACGGGTAAAATGAGTTTCAGAGACAGGCAGAATGTCGATATTATGCATATCTACAAGTGTTTTGACTTCCAGGTTGTGTTTAGATAACCCGTTTGCATTCCACAAGACTATTATCAATCGATCGAATTTATGGCATTTTAGACATTAGAGTTACCAACATTGTGGTCATTGCAGTCATTTGCTGCATCATCTGCTTCATTACCGCCATCATTTCGCGGAATTCATCAGTGAGTGTAGTGATCAATTTGCTCTCTGTTGGATTTGTATCAGCTTCTCTTATATTATGTCTTGGATTGTTTCCGTTTCTAGCGGTTTCTGCATATGTGAATCCATGGCGCCTTTCGGCGGCCTTGCCTTGCAGAGGTGCCGGGTAATTTGCACCTAAGGCGGGAAAAGTGCCTAGCACGGGGGTGCCAGGTTGCTTTTCAGCAATAAGAGGGGCTGACTCTACGGGACCTGACGAGGGGTGTTTGTCAGGCTGCTTGCCAGCTTTACGAGGGCCTGGTAAAACGGGGAAATAACCAGGAGGTTGCCTAAAGGTAACATTTTTATCAGAAACAACGCGAGATGTTGTTTTCTGCTGGGCAGAATTATCGGCTCTTTTGACCGAAGGGGTTTCATTGGGGTTAATGATCTTTTGATAGACCAGGCAACCTTTATAGTTTGCGGAGTGATTTCCCTCACACAAAACACATTTTACATCTGCAGTTGGAGCTTTTCGAGAACAATTTATTGATAGATGCTCTCCTGCGCATTTAATGCACTTAGGTTTTCTATGGCACCCAGCCTTCGTATGTCCGTAGTGTTGACAATTAGAACATTGTACGATTTCCCTCGTTGGTCGGGGGGGTTCAAAAGACACGATTGTGTTAAGCAATCTTTTAATTTGATATACATCCTTATTGTTTTCATGGGGCTCTAATTCAATCCTAAACAATGACAAGGGAAGTTGAGTATACCTGCTTTTTATATTATGGACATATTTGACGTTGTGTCCTAAATTTTTAAGAGCATCAACAATATCCTCCGCATCCGTCGAATAATGGAGATTTCTTAACACTACTTTAAAATTTCTTTCTTCTTTCAGTTTATAAGTGTAGAATTCTGTTTTTTTATTTTCCAAAACTTTCACAATTTTCGAAAAGAATTCCGGGGTTTTAGGTAGTATTTTCACTTTATTGTGGTTTAGTACCTTAAGAACGTATCCTTCATTTACCTTTTCGTTGAGTTCTTTAATTAGTGGTTGGATTTTGACTACACCATCAACAAAAATTGGAGGAGGTTTGTGAACGACTTCCTTTTGTTTAAGCTGTTTATCGGCTTCAAGCCCAGAAAATCGATTTTGATTTTTTGGTCGATCACCCAACCAGTACTCATCCAAAGTAGCCTGTTTCCGATTTTTCGGGGATGAGTTTGGACTGCGAGGCCTTTTTGATGGAACTTCGGTCCAGGAGTTTCCTGTCTCCTCGGATACAATGTGTTCGTTATGAGAAATTACAATCTCATAACGATTTCTAGCATTTCCTGGAGTAAGGGAATTTACATTTGGACTATTAAGTCCTGGTACTGGTGTCATTATAGTTTTAGTAGGTTTTGGAATTGTTAACGATTTTGGCGTGTTAACTGAGAGTTCCCCAACTGGGGGAGTAGACACGGTAACCCTGTCCATTTATAAATACGCCTAAAGGTATGCTAAACCCTGCGTGTGGTTGAACTATATTCGTACTATTTTTTGTACCAATCACACAATTCAGCTAAACAGCTGTTGACGTGATTCGCAAAAACAAAAACACAAGCACGTACTGCGGATGCCCGCAAGGCAATATTGTTTAAATACTCTCACCTGGGTAAATATGAATATAACTTCAGCTTTGTATTATTTTTGGGGGATTTATAATAGCTAGTACTACTAGCACGCACTGAGACGGGTATAAACCTTAAAAACTTTTTATTCTCACTGAGCCAACAATCTTGCACTTGTTGTTAAACAGTGATGCAAAACAAGAATTATAATTTTGTAACCGAATAAAAATCTTAAATTTATTTATTTTTTCCATAACGAAAGGAGCCCCATGCAGATATTAATTCCCAATTCTGAGCTCTAACGAAAACTTTTTTTCAAAAACTAAGTTTTCTTTGTTTTCTTAGTTATTCCATGTATGGGTAATGAGACACGAAGGCTTCTTTGCTTGACATTTTTTTTTTCGAAAGTTTTGAAGTTGGCGCCTTAAATCGTAAGTAATAACATATAGCTACCTTTGATCGGTCAATCTTTTAGTATCAGTCAGAACGTAACAATTTATAATTTATAATTTTTAAAAAATTTAGATGAATCAAATCAGAAATTAGTGCCAACATTTTCTGCTCCACATTTTGTACCTTCACCCGAAGGAATTGTCCGATTAACTATGATCCTTCTAATGCCTCCCATATAAATATCCGGGTTAATATTCTTGTTGTCTTATTTTGTAGTTATGTGAAATTCAGAAAGAATTTTTTGCACGTTTAGGGTTTGCTAAAGTATAGTGTGAGAATGAAAACTATTTTCCATTTCAGATATTGGAATCCATGAAATACAGGAAAGCAGAAACAAACAGTGCTGTAGAATCAGTCAGGTGAACTGACCTCCTTTTGTGTTGGTGCGAAAATGTGCGAAATATCAAGAAGGTCGTAAATCGCCAGGATCTTTTCAACAAATTACCATTTAAAAAATTACAGTGAAATACCTGGTATTTGCCAAATCGACTAATTTAAATAAGTTTAATAAACGATGTTTCTTTAGCTAAACGAAATGTGGTATATGAACTTAATAAAATATGGATTAAATTAGGTAATTTGTGTAGGAGGTAACTGAATGACAGAGTTATTTTTTTTTTACAGAGTAAAATTTCCATAACTGTGATGAAATTTCCAATGGGGGTGTGTCAAGATGTGTGTTAAATTTGACTGAATTAGATGCAAATGTTTTAAAGATTATATGATTAAACCGGTCATTTGTATGGGAGATCTCACAAGGTCACGAGCCGATATCAGTCGGTAGTCTGGTTCCTACTAATTCAGGCATTATAGAGCATTTTTCGCGAGAGTTTTACAAAGATATTGATTTGGCGACTGTAGCGCGTAGAAGATTCAGCAATATTCGAAAATTGTAGCACTTATACAATGCGCCAAGCATTACTCTCTTTTGAAAATGGCTCAAAAGAGCTGAAGAGACCATACAGCACTTGATAAACCAGAATTCGGTCGACCAATTTCATCAAGTGCAGTAGAAAACGGGGAGAATAGTAACCAGCCTGTTAGTGGCGAACCGAGCCCTTCAATTCGGAAGAACGCAAGCTCATCAGTAAAGCGCATTTTGCACACAGATCTGAAGCTGCACCCCTACAAAATTCTACTGGTGCAAGTACTAAGCCCCAGGATGTTGGTTAGAGGTTTTATTTCGTAAACCAGCAATTGAGCACCTTCCAAAGTATACTAACATCTTGTTTTCTGAGTAACTTCATTTGAACGAAACCCCTACCCAACCATCGGAATCCCCTTCATTAGCAATTAGGGCTATCATGTCGCCGCGAGGGATTATCAGTCTTTCCTTTTTTTAAGATGAAGTTACAGTGAGTTCATTTGGAGGTCTTAGACAACTTTGTGTTGCCTGAACTGCGAAACTTTTTCAGCTACAGCCGAAGAATATGATTCCAGTGGGACGGAGCAAAGTCTCACACTTCCAATTCGTCTCTGCCCGGAGTTCGAGAAGTTTTCTTTGTCAAATTGATCTCCAGTATAATCTTTTTTATGAGGAATTGTTTTTATCTTGGAGTTTACCTCCAGAACAGGCATAGGAAATTTTCCTGTTTGCAAATGCGGGGTTTACAATTGGACAATATTATTTTTAAGAAATAAATTCCTAAATTGTGCACTTCAATAATTAATAAATATTTTTTCAATAAACGGATTACATTTTTTAATCGATCCACTGAATATAAACTTTCTTTTGAGACATCTCGTACTTACTTCGGTATGGAAAAATGTAAAAAGTCATCTTCTGTTTTTTCACTTGTTTATTAAGAAGTTTATTCACGAAAAGAAGTTTTGTGATCCAATCAAGAAGGAATTCTCATTAAGTTGAGAATTTTAGATGCATAAGATTTGATCCGTAGCTGGATCCGAAATGATTGTACAGACAGCCTGTCTAGAGCTTGAATAAACAAGAAAATAAAACGGGTGTTTTAGAAAAGTCAAAGGGATGCAATTTGGAACCAACTGTTCGTGCCACATGCCATGTACTGCAACGAATGATACAGATGACCTTCAGAGGGAGGAGTAATTGCGGATATTCGAATATCCACAATTCTCTGTAATGCGAAATATATTTTCTTCATTCTGACCAGAAAGAAGGAAGATTTTAGCGAAAAACATATTTCAGCGAAAGTTATTTTAATGAAGAAATAGTAAGGGACAAAATTCTTGGAAAGATCTGCCTTCACAATTACACCTCGGATAACGGAATCGCAATGTTTACTTTGGCCGCGCGAGGAACTTGGTTAAGAGTGCTACCAAGTTTCGCTAAGCCGATTAGCTAACCTCTTACTAGAACACGAGATTCTGGATTCAGGCAGATAGTAAAGACTTTAGTTAATCATCTGATAATAGACGGATATCAAAGAATTGTGAATGATGGATGGTGCTCTACAGACTCGGGATGAGATTGAGATGAGGACGAGATTGAGACATCGAGAACAAGTCAGAGCAAATGAGGGAATCACAATAATTATATTTGTATTGCCAACCGTGAAAAAAAAAAAAAATCGGGATCAGTCTTATAGCAGCAATATAAACATAACAAGTGCACAGAAGCATAGTTGGAAAGGCGTACAGCTGTTTGGTCGAGGTCCACCATAATATATACTGTGTGATCGGTTCCTATGTGTCATTTGAAATGGATTATTACAAAAATCCTACATAACGAATCTTTGGAATTCATTGGCATCAAGACATGGTCTTACGTGGACCCTTCTTCGAAAAATATAATTTTTTTATTAACGAATTGGTTCACTAAGAAAAAACTCCCGCTACCCCGCTTGTGGAAAATAATCCCAGCGCTTTAGTCATCTGAGCTTCTTCTTCCAGTTGTTATGCCATGTTCTGACAGTATTTCAATAGTATGGTCCTTCCAACGGAGTTTTGGTCACCTTCTTCTGTGCCGCCCAAGAAGTTCGCTACCGAAAACTGTGCTGGAGCATTTGCAACATGCGGGCAACATGACCCAGCCAATGCAATCGCTAGATTTCGATGCGTTTGACCATGTCAGTATACATATATAATTAAGTTGCTGATTAGCCCTTATTTACATGTTCGTCCTTTAATCTCCAGGCTGACATTGTTAGTTTTATTCAAACTTGTGTGCAGATAATCCATGAAACATTGCACACATATTTCCAGAACGCTGTGTTGACAGAACTGGGCATTTATTGAAAATAAGTTTTGTCCAAAATGAAGATCGTTTCGCAAGTGCTGTACGCAAGTTTATGCTAAAACTTTATGATACTGTCTTGCTGGTGGATTTACGGATTCAGCCGTCATGAGGTGGAAACCGATGCAAAAGTGTCTATTGTGGTCGAAAGTATGCTTCTTAGTTCACGAAAATCTGATATTCTTTGACCTCAACATATTACGCACCAGACTAACGAACTTCTATTTTTGGAAAGACCTCTGATAATTCGCTAAAAATCTGTTTGTATTTGTAGCGAATTATCAGAGATCTTATTGTCGACGTACAAACTTGACATACTTTGCATGAAGAGATGGCGTTTAACCCATCGAACGAAGAGGCGTTACATACGAATATAGCTTTTATGTAACGACTCTTCGGCTTGTGGTTGCAATTGGTAGATAAACAATTTATGTGTAGAAATATAAATGTAGAAATAGGCGTTGTTGTTGGAAAACCTAAAAGAAAAAAAAAAAACATAATATATAATTTATTAGAGGAGATTAGTCTGAATATATTACACGATACAGCGGAGGATTGCCAACAGCAACGAAGTTTCCAATACTAAAATTGGAAAAACTCGTGTTTTTACGTCATAATAAGTTCAATAATTACATTTTACAAATGTATTAATGTAGATATTATTAGAAAACAAAAAAAAAAAAAAAAACAAAAAAAAATTACATTGCCACTTAACAAGAATTTTCCGGGGAAGAAACATATAACTGTCTTGTGGGAAAATTTGGCTTCAAATTCTACGAGCATTTTTACATAGAGTTTTGACGCTAAAAGCCAGCCTTCACAGAGGAAAATTCAATTTGTGAATGAGTTATAACGACATGCTCCTTCTGTTACCTCTTATACAAGTTGACCGATTTGATGAAATTCACTACACCTTCAGCCGGGGGAATATATCATTTGATGCTGCGGAAAATATAACACCCGGAAGGAAGGATTTAAAGTAGCAAGTATATTTTCATCAAATGCGTTTTATGACATTTTCATTCGACTATTGTAAATCTTTATGGAATTGTAAAGGGATTGTAAATGGGCTATATCGTCCCACACTTTCTGGTGCGTCATATACAAATTCTTCAATTATACGAAATTCCTCATTCGTAACCTGCAGTAACTTTAATTCTTGATCGTTTTATTGTTTTATAATGTTGGAGAAAGTTTGAAAAAAAAAATTAACTTAACCTTCAATACAAATGACCGTTTTAACCAATATATTATTAGATTTATATTTTTCATATAGCCGCAACAGTTTTAATCAAATTTGGTACGTGTTCAGCATTTGGTATCTTTAGTGTCTTAGAACGGCCACATTCAAAATGGTAACTCCCTTATAAGTTGACCGACTTTTCAAAATTCAATAAGTCCTGTGTAATTTCTAACTATTAGGCCATAGTAGTAGTATTTTTACCCTTTATATTGCTATGCAATTCTCCATTAAATCGGAAGAAAATCAAGTAACTATGATCTTCCTAGTACTCCCCACATAAATTTTCGATTTAACAAATAAATTCTACTACCATATCATTCAACTAGTTGTTTCAATTTCGGTAACATTTGACACTTATCTTGCGTTTGTAAACTAATATCGAAGAAAGAAAATGGACGATGCTGTCACACTTATTCTGAGACTTCGCATACAAACTGACCGATTTACCGAAGTTAACCAATTAAAATGATGGGTAAAATGTGTGAAAAGTGGCCGAATAACCTCGCTCTCTATGATGGCTGCAATCCAAATTACCTTATTTAATTTATATATTCCTTGATCCATATATTTCATTCAATTGCTCAATATTTAGTATAACTAAGCACGTGCCGGACATTTAGTACTGCATTGCCTTGCTCATTAAGGTATCACCAACATACAAACTATCCAAATGAGAGAAAAAAGAAGGAAAGAAACTTCAGAAGGTTACAAATTAGCTTTTTTGTTTTACTTCTGGCGCCACTCAATTCGGCAGCATTGCAATAGGACATTGGATGAAGGTACGAGTATATATAAGTCAGTTCACCTAATTGATATTTCTGTACTGATTTTCTCTCTTAAAATTCCTAATTCATAAACTCTATGAATCTATGCATTGATTTATAATGTTGGTAAAATTAAAAAAAAAATCGATTGATTAGCATTGTCCCTTTTGGTAACATCCATACAAATGACCGATTTAACCTATACGAGTATATTCTTACGTTCATATCTTTAAGTCAGAAAGTCAAAGTTTGCTAAAGTGGGACCGAAAATGAAATTGAGCACTGCCATTTGATTATTTCCATTTAGTCAGCTGAACCAAAAGCAGCTAAACTTAGTACAGAGTAACAATTTGTTAAATAAAGTCTATGACGCCCCTCTGTCACTCATAGAAATTCAATTTTTGTCTTTAATTAGTAAACAGCTCATGCGTACATTTTGTTCATTGTACTGATTTATAATGCCTGGTAAAACTTAAGAAATGTCGCCAAAGTAACCAAACCTCTTCAAATATATCGCATGCTAATGACCAATTGAACTTCATATCTTTCAAACAAATGCACTGTACTCGGCCATATGTGGCACAAGTCCTGTGCTTGATAGCCGGGTTTTTGGTAGACGTCGTTCTGAAAATTCAAATGGACTGCATAGGCAAGCCAATTACGGTCCACACAAATTGATTGACTTATTGAAAATAAATTTTCCCCTGTAAGCCCTTATTTGTGGACTACAGCAATTTACATTTTTGCCAGTTGCATTACATTATATTGCTTTGTAAGTTAGTTTACCTGACGTTTCTTTTCAACTACTATATAACACCACATGTATACGATATTTTTAAATAACAAATAAATATTTTTTTTTTTTGAAAAAATGTTTGAATTTGGCTTTTCATTAAATATGAGATATCTTTGTGCCAACTTCAGTCTTGTAAAGGAAGCGATGTGACCTTTCTTGTGTTTTCAATATGTGCGTGAACGAATAGAAAGGAGTGACTGCTTAAATGGATATAGGTTTTCACTACGATCAGGAATATATTATATTTTTATATATATATATAAGTTTTCAGGTCTGAAATAAAAACTTGTGTTTGTTACAAATGGAATAACAAAATAAATATATCCACCATCCTATGGTGGCGGCTAATAAAACATTAATTTGAATTTCGTTGATTTAAAATCCGATTTGAGTTATATTTTAAAGAACAGGAGGACAACCGATAAATTATACGTCTGGCCCAAGTTATATCACTACTTTTTAAATTATTGAACTAAAAACAGTCATAACGCCGCAGTTTTTACTCATATTTGCTAAGAAAACTCAATACCATATTAGAGACTCACGACTATCAAATTGTGTAACATAAATAAACTAAACAAAATATTTATTTAAGTATTTTCCGTCATATGGCTGACAAAAACAATGCCGTAATTTACAAAAAAAAAAAAAAAACAAAATATATATTACTTTTAACAAATACAGACTATTTGTGGCATATGATCTGTAGCAAATAGATTATAATGAACAAATAAAACAACCATGAATAAGTACAATAGCAACACAAATGAACTACAATGAAACACAAGCAAACAACCAACAATAAGAGCAAACTACAAAATGTCAGCAACATGATCGCATAATTAGTAAAACCATTTTGAATGGATTTGTTATAATTCCCCACACAATAATGGGCTGCACGATAGTCTAGCCTCACATTCAAATATCAAACATCGCAATGCACAAAACTGTATCAAAATTAGATTCAAAGAAGTGTCACATATCACACCACAACACGTGTTAAATGTTCTCAAATTCGCAACGAATATACCAGAACCTATAACCCAGACAACATTTTGAGTTTCAACAAGATAATCTATGAGACATTTAATGATTGGATACCGAATTAAGAAATTATGGATTAAATAGTATGCTCACTTTTTAAGTTAAAAAATCGTAATTATACCCGCACCCGAAGGAAGGAAAGTACTCGTATATATTGGGTAATTTTTTTAAGATTTAAGTTTTTCAGGTTGGCAGCACTGGTTGGTAATGGCGTCCAAACGTCATATGTCAAAATGAAAAGTGTACAGTATACTCAGCCATTTCATAACGGAATGACGAATGACCTACCACAACGTCTAATTTTTGGTGAATGGGCCTTATAAAAGCTCAACGAAAATCCGCTCTTTTAATGATAAAATGTGTTCAGCGATCAGGCTCATTTCTTGCTGAACGGATACGTAAACAAGCAAAACTGTCGCATCTGGAGTGATGAACAGCCACGTGCCATACATGATTTACCGATGCATCCCGAAAAACTGACAGTCCGGTGTGGCTTATGGGCTGGTGGCATCATCGGTCCATTTTTCTTCGAAGACGACCGCAGAAGAAATGTTTCCGTCAACGGCGAACGATATCGAGCCGTGATACGCGATTTTTCTTTCGCCCCAATTGGCTGAGCAACATGCAACACTGCTCGTGAAACAATGGATATGTTGTGGGATGAATTTCGTCAGCAGCTTATCTCTGGCCCTGTGAGTTGTCTCCCAAGATCTTGCGATTTAACGACTTTTGATTGTTTCTTGTGGGGTTACGTCAAGTCGTTAGTTTATGTGGACTAGCCGAACACTACTGAAGCCTTACAGGATAACATAACACGCGTTATTCGTAGAATACAGGCCGAAGTACTCGAAAAAGTGACGAAAAATTGGACCTTCCAAATGGACATTTTGAGACAGAGTAGCAGACAACATTTACATGAAATTATTTTTAAAAATTAAATGGCAAAGACCAATTTATAGATTCCAATAAACAATTTTAATATATGATGCAAATTAGAGTGTTTTATTCGATTTTAAAAAAAAAATACGATTAAAAAATCACCCTTTACAATTTAATACGGCAGAAATGTGACATCCCAGAAGGAACTGTTTAAAGCACCAAGTATCTTTTATCTTTGTTCTCTTGTCTGGTCAGTTACCTGGTAGACCCCATAACTGTCGCAAATCTTAAAATCTTCTTAAAATATGGCGCAATCTAATAATTGGTCAGATCGTAACCGGAGATTGTACCAACCATAAAAGCTGACCAATTTTTACATTTTTTCTTTGCGTTATCTAATAAATACATCGACTTCCATAATTCAAATTTTTGTCTATTATACTGGTATTGACGATACAAATCAATTGAACTGAGAACAACTTATACGCTTGATAAACTTAGTTCTGAGAATATCAATAAACCGCATTGTCGCTCTCTGTCTGTCTGTTATATTAATTAAAAAAAAGTTATCGAAATGGAATTCAATATATTTCACAGGGTGGTAGACATTCAAAAACAGCAGCATCGACAGAAATATTTCGAAAGGTGAAGGCCAGACTTCAACGTAATCCACGACAAATCGCAGTTCAATGGGCGAAATATTTCAACATGTCTGCTTGTAGCATGAGGTGTATGTTAAACATGCAGTACGATTGAAGCTCCACAAAATACAAAAAGGACAGGATTTAACACTTGAACAAATGAGAGTTCATCCAGTAAGAGCAATGGTGTTAAAACACGTTGGTGGCGAGCTTGAAAAATGTTGATCCTCTCTGTAAACAAAGAAAACAATCGTTGCGGTTGGACTGCAACTGGTTTTCATTGAACAGGACCTAATTATATATATCAGCAAATCTATCGGTTATCTACGAATCTAGCATGAAAACGTTTTTACATACGGAAAGTGTATCAAGGGCGGTATACAGTACTAATTTTTATGTACAGCAGTCTTTGACTTTTTGACTGGGCTGTAATAAAAACTATCCAACTAAAATGATCCAATAATATTTTACGGATATCTTGTATCTGTATTGCGGCAGAGACGTTTAAGGTACGTAAATGTTAGCGCTGTATGTTTTTCCCCCAAAACAAAGTTGAAATATGAAGGAAAATATTTCAAACGCTATGAAAAATTAAAAAAAGATTAGTCTATTGAATATGTACATTTGAAATTGAGATATTGTCGGTCATATCACAATATATAATTTCTATCTCCAACGAGCGCCAAAATAAGAGTTGTACACATTGATAAACAGTAGTCCATGGAACATTTGAGAAATAAAATAAGGACGGTTTTCAGGAGTTTGCTACTGAAAGTAGCTAAATTGGCAAACAAAACACTTTCATTTGATTAAAATTTGTTCGTCAGAGTGAAAAGTTATAATTAAACCCAAAACGTGGAATTGTTGGTTAATTATAACTTAATGTCTAGGTATTTTCAGCTAGTTTTTTTTAGTATGCTAAGCCGAGTTGTTAAGCTTAGGATATGTAAAGAATTTAAAGCTTTAATCAACGGTCTTTCATGTATAATTGCATCTAATTTAATTTATTATTTAATTAATTTTAGTTTAAGAATTTAAAAAATTGTAAAATCTTAAAACTGTTATAAACACGCTGGGCGTGCCAGCTTCTGCCACGAAAATAATCGATTTGAGCCATTGTCATCCACATAATTGTGATTGTGTGCGAAATATGGCGTTTCTTATTTTCATACTGTATGGGTGGAAAAGGATACTTTTTTGCGTATGTTTAGTTTAATTATACAAATTACGCAGACCAAGTTTCAAAGCTCTAACTTAATTCCCTCTAATTAATGCCGCAACTTATATGAAAATAGCCGATTGTGCGATGCATTGCTGTACTGGGTTTGTAAACAATTCTGTAGAATCATTTCAACAATACTCGGCCACATAAAGGTCAATCCAACGTTTTTATAAGAGAGAGTTTCCAGCTTCATTTCTTCACAACAATAGTCACCATATTCTCCGGACTTAAAACCAATGGAGTTTTTGATATGGTTAATTTTGGTGGGCAAAACATCAACTAAAAAATTATAAGACGATCAAAGACTTAAATATTGCTATTTATCGAGAATAGTACAAAATACAAAATACAAATAGTACAAAATACCAAGTACAAATACGGTCATATTCGTGCAGCTAGTGAAGGCTATATCGAACGATAACATATTTTTTTTACAATTTGAAATGTTTTTGTAATATACTAAGGATTTTAAATAAAAAAAGTCACAACTGGAAAAATTTTCAACTAGTTACACTTTTTTAATTTTAACTAAATACGGCCCCAAAACTAGTCGACCTTTATTTTTCAACATATAGGTAGTCTCATTTTAGCTCGATACACTTTTTCCAGCGATATTCAATAGCATCTATTGTACCCTGTTTATAGTAAGAACTGTCAAACTCCTTAAAATAGCCATCAAGTTCAAGTTTGGAAATTGAAAATATTCCGAGGGAGCTAAATCTGACGAATAAGGTGCGTGAACTTTAATTCAATTCAATTCGAACTTTAATTCATTAATTTTTTAATTATTAGCACATGATTGTCATTCGTTTTTCTTTTCTTCTTTCACACACCATGACCTTATCTGCACATGGACACGATTATACCATTCTCCCATTCCAGTCCATTGCTTTGACTGTTCCTTTGTCTCAGGTGTGAAGTGATGGATCCATGTCTTATCCATGATTATAAGTCGACTCAAAAATTCCGCTTTATTGCGGTAAAACATCGCCAAGTATTCTTCCGAAACATCTCCACAACGCTGTTTTTGCTCTATTGAAAGAAAGCTCGGCTTGCATCTTGCGCACAGATTTCTCATATTCGGTCAATATCAGCTAGCTCACGGACCTTCAGTCGACGATCATCCAGTACCATTATGTGGATTTTCCTAACCATGTCCGGCGTGAAAACCTCAATTGGTTGACTGCTACGTTGTTTATCTTGGTAGCTCATATGGCGGCGTTTAAACTCTACTAACCTATTTTTTTATAATCGTGAACGAAGGAGTAGACTGAGCCATAGTAGTTTCTAGTTCGGTTTTAACATTGGTTGGACTGAGACCTTTCAAATGGAAATATTGAGTTACATAACGGTGATCATTTTTTTCTTTGTTTACAAATTCACTCAGATTGTTTAGTTTTGGTTGTTTAAATGAAAATACTAAATAACATTGCGCTTTAAAACTTGGAACATATGTTTCATGAGGTAGCCACTTTTCACTAAAATAATTTTTTTCAAACTACTGGCACCATCTATACGTCAGTTTGACTAGTTTTGGGATCGCCTTTGTAAATTAGTGTGATTCCTTCTCACATCTACTTAATACTGATTTACATTAATTTTTTTTAAGAAATAAATGGGTACAATATTAGAGAGACGGCCTTGTGCCAAAAATGCCTCTATTCGTACATAATAAATCGAATTTGCCCATTTTTTCCTTGAAGCTCATATTTTTTTGGCTAAATTTGCTGCGTTCTTTTAAAACGCTTTTAAACTAAAAGTAGTTAATGAATATATGTTACGATTTATAAAAACTAAAACTAAAACTTGCACAGACAAATTTTGTCACAGTAGACCTATTTCGCCCAACTGTAATCTGATAATTGCGTTTGAAATGATCTCTTATCATACATTATAGATCTAAAAAAACTGTTTTCCGATATAAATGTATAGTTATAGTATTTTCCAATAACCACGCCCCCAGTTAGGGCAGTGTGTGTAATAACATTGGCAAAACTTTGCTGAATTGATTTATGCCAGCCGTCGTGTATATTCTCAGCTACCACCTCAGTGTTTCTTTCACTACATGACACCTATGCATTGTGCATTCGTAGGCCGATTATATTAACCATAAGTTGCTCTAAGGGAACAAAACATTTTCCCTTGCAGATGCTGTTTCTAGCTAAGTCTTTCCATAATAAAAAATTAAAGAAATTTGCACAAAAATATCACGACATTTGGATCAGGTGTAAAATTCCCACCTCTAAATTAATTATCCATGACTAAAGAATACCTACGTAGTGTTCTATTCATCCATATTACAAGAATCAAATTGACCTTATATTCAGTTAAGCCAACGCAAAATGTTTTGTGGGGTTATATCACACCCATATAAGCTCCTATTCCGGCTCATCGGACACCGCAGCTCTTCGGTAGCACCAGTGCAACCACTGTCGTCCGCACAATGTGAGTCGACGTTTCTACCTTATCTGTGTGTTTTATAGTGTTTGGACTTTTATGTTTTTTGTGTTTACGCCTTTTTCAATTTAAATTTTACAATAATTTGTTCCAAACCATTAATCATGATTAGGTGCTGGACCCGCCACTGTGTATTACCAGGTAATTTACTGAAAGTTAATATTTTTTTAGTTTTTGAGCATTTATTAGTTTACATCTCACTATTGTTAAAACGTTATTTTTAAAAACATTTGTCTCTGCTGCCTAAGCCTGGCGTTAATTATAGTGCTAAAAGCTTGTTATTTTGTTACTAACTATTTGAGGCCTTTGAATGGTTTAGTTGAATTGATTTGAAAAAAGCTAGTCCTGATACACAGTCAAATAATTAATTGGGGAAAGTTAAGAATACCTTTGATATTAACGTTGAATGTTTCTAAACTAAGATCCAACTTATTACAAATAAGAAAAATGTAAATATTTTTTTGCCAGACATATGGTATAAGCCAAAGATGGCAGGAGCGCTGCTAATTTTTCATTTAAAGTGGAAAACCGCATAGAACGATAACATTTTTGGTTAAATTTTAAGTGAATAAATGGATGGTGATATATAAAATAGTAGCTTTTTTCATATATACGTATAGTTAATTATGGTAATTAACATATGAATTATGAGTTTTGAATACCTTTGTTTTTTGAGATTATTATTACTGTGCTGCTTTATTTATCATTGGGCATGATCATAAGTTTGCTGTCAAATAACCTAACTGCTTATTGTAATATTTATATTTTATCCATCTAGCATGCTATTTTATAGAATGCCAGATAAAAAAGAATTGTGGCAAAAGTATCAAGAAATAAAAGGAAAATCCGTACGGAATTATTAATTTACCATTTTGATACTACACCTCAAGTATTATGTGGACCTAGCGATCGTTGGCAGACCCAACGCATTCAACCGAAGGAAAAAACATATGTATCCATTAGCCATTTAGTGGTTTCAAAAGTGCCAGTCTAGCAAGACTGTCAGCTGTTAAATACCAGTCATGTGAAGGGTTGCCATTTACGAATATGGATCGTTTAACGACCGAAGAACACGTGAAAATGGTTAAAACTTACTACAAAAGTGGTTATTTAAACGATATCACTCTTCGTGCATTACGGGGTGATTATGGTCATCATAATCAACCTACTGCGTAAGGAATTTGGCAAGATTATTAAGAAATTTGAAGAGACTGGAAGCTTTACAGATGTGGTCAGGCCTGTGCATCATCGCAATGTACGCACTGCCGAAAATATCGCTTCTGTTAGTGAAAGTGTGACGGATAATCGAAATTTGAATTCAAAGCGCTAAAGTCGTATGATAACCGATTTTTTTTGGCCTACAATTGAAGATTATGAACTGGACGATATGTGGTTTCAACAAGACTGTGCCATGAACTACAACACGCCCGATTTTGACTTTATTGCATGAAAAGTTTCCAGAAAGAATAATTTCACGTTTTGGCGATGTCAGTTAGCCACTTAGATCATGCGATTTGGCGCCGTTAGACTTTTTTGTGGGGTTACATCAATGACCGTGTTTAGGCAGAAAATTCCCAAGCTTTGGAGCATTTGAAAACCAAAATTCGTGAAGTTATTGCTGAGATACCGCCCGAATCAATCCAGTGGCGTCCACTTAAATTATGTTATATTTCGTACATAATAGCAACTTTCAAGCATCATAACAAAATAAAGGTTTTATCGAAATCATAACAATGTGTGTGTTTTATTTAACGTTACCCTAAATTTACAAGTACCTTTTGACTAAATAAATTTGACAGCTTTTTACCAGCTGTGTGGTAAACGATAACTGTCGCAAATCTTTATGCAACTTCTTAAAACTTTGCAATACCCATTATTTTTCTAGATTTTACGAGGCGATTGTAAAAGGACTAGATATTCCGATACCCCATCGTACAAATTGACACATTTTCCGAAATTCCATTTTTTTCTCTGTGACTCTTATTCGTAAACTGCAACGATCTAAATGTCTTGCTCCTTCTGTTACCTCCCATACTAATTGACTGATTCCCCCAAATTTATTTATTTATTTGCTTTATAGTATTCGGCAAGATTTTAGTAAAATCGAAAAAAAAATCAGGCCCCTTTCGATACTCCCCATATAATGACCAATTTGACGTATATATTCTTAACTTTATACCTTTCAAGGTGTTTCCCCTTTTTCCTCCCCTTTTATTTAATGCGTATACTGCAGTAACTTAGATTTTTTCTGTAGAATTTAGTGCAATGCTTGGTAAAACTTGAAAAACTCATCCAGATGTTGGGTGAAGGCATATGTAAGTCAGTTCACCTGACTGAAATTTCTGTACTGGTTTTTGAGTTTTGATGACGTTTGAGCGCGATTATTTTTTGCGTTCATTTTGTACGTTCATTTGCTCGGACCAGCATCTATTTCGGTTGAAAAAAAAAAAATCAATTTTTTGATCATCGGTGGTAATGCGTTTCAAAAACGGATAATTTTGGGTGTGTTCAAGTAATAAATTGCAAAAGTTTATCAGGTATTTCAGGTCGTTTAGAACCTGAATAACGTTTCAAAAGGTTTTCGGAGGCTGCTTACAACACTTTCAGCTTCTGCGCAACTTCTCTAACAGAAAAATGTCGATCCAACTTCATAATGGCTTTAAATTCCTATTCATAAATGACATTTGGCGAACCGTTCTGATAGCCACCTTTGAGCGCGAAATTAACGGAACGAAATTTCGCGAACGGTTTTTGATACGTACCTCTTATTAAGGCATACAGATCGCACTTGTTGCAAATATCCAGATATTTTTTATGGTGTTTTTGAATTTTCTGAAATAAAATAACAAAATATGGCGAAAATATTCCTTTTGTGCCTCCATATTCACAACGAGGTTTATAATATAGATTGACCACTGAAAACGTTGCGATTGTCACAAATTGAAGTTTGGAATGTCATACAAAATACAACATAATCAGCTGAGCTTAAATACAGTGTGTCTGTCGGAAAGGTATACTAATTTGCTTTGCCGCCATTTTGGTATACATGAGTCTTAGAGACGTGAAAAATTTATTATGGAAAAATATTTGATAAACCAACGTGTTTTATTCGTTAAAACATTTTATCAAAATCAATAATCGATTACTGTGACGATGAAGAAGTTACGTGAAATTTTTGGGAGAAACAATGTCCCAATAAGACGCACTATTTATGGTGCGTAGCTGATCGGACTAAGCATGGACCACAACGTACTGCAAGCTCAAGAAAGTGTTCAAAACCATCCATCAACCTCAACTTTCAAAGAACAACTTTGGCCACAATTTTGCACAAGGATTTGCATTTGTTTCCATTTAAGATTCAATTGACACGAGAGCTCCTTCCACAAGACCATTTACGCCGCCCATTAATGCCAATAGGATGTTACAGCTCGTTCATGATAACCTCGATTTTCATGAAAAAATCATAATGAGTGACGAGGCACATTTTCATTTTCATTTGAATGGATATGTGAATAAACAGATTAATCGGTTTTGGGTAATGGAAAACCCTCAAATTATCCATCAGTCACCTTTGCATCCATTTAAACTGATTGATTGAAAACTTTTTAACGCCACAACTGCATGCTTTGGGCTTGATTATCATATGGTATCAACAAGACGGTGCCACACCGCATACAGCCTGGATTACAATGGAATTACTGCGAGACCTCTTTCCGCAGCAAGTTATTTCAAGAAATGGTGATGTTGATTAGCCTCTACGGTCGACTGATTTCACTGCTCCGGACTTCTTTTTCTGGGGATATCTGAAAAGCAAGGATTATGCGAACAAACCGGAAACGCTTGAGCAACTCAAACAAAATATTCGTGATGAAATTAATGAAATACCGCGTAAAATGTGTTAGAATGTAATGAAAAATGTGCTCAAAAAGGCTCGCATTTGTGGGCTAACAGAGGCGGACATTTGTCTGATATTGTATTCCATACATAATTGCCGACATTAAATAAAACATTTATCCATATAAGATCCATTCAATTTCATTTAAACAAAAATTATAAACAAACAAGGTAGTATAACTTCCTGATGGACGCCTATTTCAAAACAGCGTATTTCAAAAACAGCGAAGGCGTCATTTATGTAGAAAGCCCTAAATTAAATTCTTGTCAATCCAATATAAAATAATGCATCCTATCAATCAATTTTTAGTCTATCTCTTTTTTCTGTTACTGAAATTCAACTTTTACACCATCTTAGTGGTTGTTGCATCTCCAACCAAATTAGGCATATATTTTAAATAAAAATTTTTATGAAAATACAGATGAAACAAAGAAATGAATTCCTTCAAAATAGAAATCTCCCCCGCAAATGTTACAAGGGCTATAATTTAAGGATACACAACTGAAATATAGGGACTATTTATAGAGAAATTGCCACTATTTCCGGATTTCCCAGACAGATTTAAATCTAACATAGGCCTAATTCAAGAAGACAGGAGAAGGATGCACTTGTCGTAACAATTGTGACGTCTACTGTAGCTACCATGCAGAAAAGCAGCAATTGGGATGTGGATTTGTAGTGGGCATGAAACGTAGATATATTGTCACGTGGTTTAGACAATCGAAGAGTCATATTCCGCATCAAGCCAGAGTACATACCCCGACGATAGACAAAGACTAAGATTCGCATAGTGATTTACACAACACAACTTGGTTATCTCCTGACCATACAACGAAACACTAGATTGATTATAGATCGAAGGTATGCAGATTAGCGATGTCTACCTCACTTGGTGCTTGGTTCTGTACACTTTTCTCCCTCTTAATTTCGGGTGCACCTTGTCATAACTAAGTGTTCTTATTAGCATCAAGGGAGGTAGACATCGCTAATCTGCATACCATCGACATAGTAATAGTTTTAGTTCTCTGAAGAAGCTCGACAAAGCGATCATAATCGTGACACTTCTAACACAGTGGCAACATATTCCGCATTCAATTTAAACTGCCACCAAAACAGCGAAAGATCGGACTCAGCAAAGTAAGGATGATGCATTGTATCTAAGGAAAGCGATTCTACAAACTAATTGTAATTGTAACTAATTGTAATGAAAGCTTTAAGGAAAAGAATAAGATGATAGAGTACTGAGAACGCTTCTATAAAAACTACGATATAGATTTCATAACAAATCAGAGGGTTATGAAAAGGTATTGGCCAGAGTTATTTAATAATGAGTCATGCAACATGCTCTTAAACACCACGGTTGTGGGTGTTGTGGGAAACACAATTTGTAGTACCTTCAGCAAAAAGATAAATTTTAGATACATATTTCGATACAATAAGCGTCATCGGAAAGAATCAATGAAAATGGGCCTGTCGATTAACGAGGACAAAGATGTCTATTCGCTTTCGATACTAAGTGAACGTTGGCAAACATAACTTTCGAAGCATTTTCGTTTCATCTACCTCGACTCGGTTACTAATAAAGCGAATGACGTCAGCCTGGAAATTGGGAGCAGAGTCTTATAAACAGAATCTACTACGAATTAAGAGAGTGATTTAATGAATAAACCAGTCTCTACGAACAAAAACCTATTTGAAGCAGCTTCTCTAACTGGACACCAAGAGATTGTGTCAATGCTGGCAGCCTTCGAGAGGAAATCACCCCATAAGATATATGAACTCAACATCGTAAATTTTCTGTTAAGCTGCATATGGGCTGCTTGAGTTGTATAACGGCATGGACGTAATTAAATGCAGTAAAACATACCGATTCGCTTGGCTTTAGATTGTTATGCGGATAGACCAAATCGTTCCAGCGTGGAAATGGGACAATCAAAATTTTACTGAAAGGGTCAGAACTTTGAGACCATGACCAACGTTGGTGCGCAAATTGGTGAAAGAAGACCGGAAGATCCACTCACTTGAAATTCATTCACGCATGCGTCGCATAATAGGAAAAATGGATAGATAGCATTTGTTCATGAAAACGATACGGAATCATACAAAAGACGCCAATTTGCAAAATACGAGGTGTATTCAAAATATAAGGGGAAATTTTTAAATTTCGCGGGCTACGTACATTCGACTTCTGATTATTATTTTTTTTTATGTTGGTACACTCGTCTCGAAGACATGTTGACGGTTTTATTCATATAGCATGTTTAGTTTGTTTCTGAGAGACATAAATAAGACAAGTGTTTTGCATGTTCCGTGATTTTGTGCTATCGAAAAAAATGGATCAAAGAAGTTGCATCAAATTTCGTGTAAAAAATGGAATTAATTGCTCAAAAACACATGAAATGTTGACAGTGACAGCATACAGTGAGAGTACTTCGAGTCAAAAGAGTGTTTACAAGTGGTACAGTCTTTTCACAGAAGGTCGAAAAAATGTGAATGACGACGCTCGCTCTGGACGCCCCAGCACATCAACAATCGATGAAATTTGTGAGAAAGTGAAGAAAATTTTTATGTCGAATCACAATTAGAGAAATTGGTTGGCTCATGCATTAAGCGTGTGGCAGCGAATTTCGTTCCAAAATTGCTCAATTTTGACCAAAAACAACGTCGCATGACCATCGCTCAGGAGTTGGAGGAGAATGACGTCAACGATGATCCAGATTTGCTTAAAAGGGTTATAACTGGTGGCGAATCACGGGGATATGGTCATGACATCGAAACCAAAGCCCAATTGTCCCAATGGAAGAGTCCAGAAGAGCCAAGACCAAAAAAAGCACGCCAAGATCAAATGTCAAGGCTTTTCTCACTGTTTTTTTCAATTACCCTTGCGTAGTGCATCAGGAGATCTTGCCACAAGGTGGTACGGTAAATAAGGAATATTTACTTGAAGCTATGCGCCATTTGCGTGAAGCAATACCAAAAAAACAAAAACGCCTGGAAAAATGCATTGCTTTTGCATCATGATAATCCACCTGCCCACTCATCTTTGCTTGTGTGAGATTATTTTGCAAAAAACAACATCATTATCATTCCTCAGCCATCGTATTATTTTTTGAACACACCTCGTACATGAAGTTGTCCACATCAGAAAAGCAAGAACAGAACGCTAAACGAAAATAAGGGTCATCCATTTTTCGGTTTCAAAAGTAAAGTTAACTAAAACACACATAAAGCTATGATTTCTACGCCTCTGGATTGGTTGTAGCAGTGGATCCTTTTGAGATAGTTTTCGATCACTTTTGCACACATTTCGGATGGTATCTTAGCGATAACTTGGCGAATGTTGATTTTCAAATGTTCTAACGTTTGGGGATTATCTGTGTAAACACGGCCTTTGACGTAGCCTTGTAAAGAAAGTCAAACGGAATCAAATCGCGTGATTTTGGTGGCCAATTGATGTCGCTGAAAAGTGAAATTACGCTTCCCTGAAAATTCTGTCATGCAGTAAAGTCAAAATCAGACGTATTGTATGGCTCGTGGCACCATTTTTTTAAACCACATGTGGTCCGGTTCATAATCTTCAATTGCATCGGTTATCATATAGACCATAATGCACACCAAAGAGTTCCTTTTTCCGAATACAATGGCATTACCACAATCACTTCTGGGTTCTCAGAGACCCGTATGTGACAATTTTGCTTGTTGAGCTAACCACCGACAAAGAAATGAGAGAAATGAAGCTGAAAAAAAATTTGTTTGAAAAATCAGCATTGAAAGCCTGTTGCTGTAGCACCTAATCAACATATCCATATCCATGGCGTTGTGAATGATCAGTCGACTTTAATTATTGCGTGAGTAGGACTTTATATAAGTGGAGGTGTAAATCCAAATGCAAAATACGCTATAATGAGTCGTAAAATAGGCTCAGTTGCTGCGGACGCCGTGGAATCGGAATATCCGACACACTTTCACAAACAGAAGCCAGGTTTTCGGCAGAGCGTACATTGTGATGATGCACAGGCTTGACCACGTCTGTAACGCTTCCAGTATCACCAAATTTCTTTATAATCTCCTCAATTCCTTGCAAAGCAGGTCGATTATAACGACCTGGGTCACCTGTCTTACAATAAGTTTTAACTATTTTTACGCGTTCTTTAGTTGTTAAACGATCCATATTCGTAAATGGAAAAACTTTCACTAGATAAATAACACTCCAAATGACAGGTATTTAACAGCTGACAGCCTTGCCAGATCTGCGGTTTTGAAAACACAAAATGGATAACCCTATATACAGAACAACATTTTGTTCATATTGTTATTTATTACGAAGTAATTTTTGTAGTTTCAAGTTCACCATCAACCGGTTCCCACTGACTTGTTGTTCTTAAGATATATAAATTCGCAAAAAACAAAACGGTAATGTTACTGAATAATCAAAACACACATTTTAATTTCGTTTAAAGTGTGTGAAAAATGTCACCTATTTTTTTATCGCCGTGTTTCATACCGAGCGTTTTGTATTGTTTACTTTTTTCTGAATGGCACCTCAATTCAGACGACTAATTCGAATACGGACAATGCATCGAAATGATAAAAACTCTTATAATATCCGTACTGGGTTGTGATGAGGTTGTTGTTGCTGATGTATAAATCAACAACAGCAACACTTGTGCTGAGTGTTTGATCTGTTTCTCATTTCGCGTCATTGTGTACGAGAACATGTGAGCCCTGCTTTGCGTTTACATAGCACGAGGTATTGTTAGTTCAAGAACTTGCTAGATTGCAAGCAGTGAATTCGCGATTTTGAAAATCCAAGCAAAACTTGTTCTTCAATGTTGGATTCCAGTATCTATCAATGTCCAGCATATGTGATCTTTATTTTTTGAATAAAGTTTTTAAGAAATGATCGGAAAACGCTAATTTTTCCTGACGTGAGTTTGTCCTATTATGAGATAGACTTTTCAATCTATGTCAACTTACACACTTCACAGGATCGTGAATGATGTACCGTTCCATTGTCAAAAAAGTGGGCGTGTCAAAAATCGTCCAATGGGATATCGCATTTTTAATATTAGTTAATTCTGAACACAGATTATGAATTAAAATAAAGATATATTTGAGTATTCCTAAATGCTAAAACTATTAATCAAATTCTGAAAGACCATTTTCAAAAAAATTCATTTAGTGCTTGTTAGTAAAAGTTTTTTTTTCCTTTTTACTGGTCTATTTTGTCTCACTTGTCGCGCCACCTACATCAAAAACTCCCCCTATTCATGTGTAAAATTTCGGTTTTGCTCTTTTTAAGTGAAAAATCCTATTCCTTTTTCCACTTCTCAATAACCTTACCCACAATTAGAATAGTTCTTAAAAATATAGGTGATATCATGATTCTTTGGTGTACAGGGTGGCGCACCAATTGCACTACAATAAGAAATTCATATAACACTTTTCTAATCAGTGTATTTAATTTATTTATTTGTTAATTTATTTCATTGTACTGATTCAATTTTATTTTGTACAACTAATTGGTTTTGAAGATGGATGGATGGATCGTAAATGACTTCCATGCTCATTCACGCATTCATTGCGGGTTCGCCTCAATTATTACCTTAATGGACTGCTTCAATTCAGTCAAATTTTTCAGTTTCGTTTTGTACACCTCTTGTTTGGCGTAACCCCATAAAAAAGACTGGTGCAATCAGGTCAGCTGACCTTGGAGGATAGCGGAAAGTGGAATTTCTGGATATTAATTTGTTTGGGAATTTTAGTTGGAGCTCCGCCATTACAGGTCTGGCTATGTGTGCAGTTGCTCCGCCTTGCTGTAACCAAATGCTATTGAAACTGATACGTTTCCCACGCAGTTCTAGATAAAACAAACTCCTTCAACATCTGCAAATAATGGTCCCCATTGACAGTTGAGAGTAGCAAGATCCATGACCCACCCTGTACCAATCAAATATTAACACATATCGCTTATAATTATCGTACAATCGGTACAATTGGTGAAATGGCAGTGAAAATGGTTGTTATGTCAAGGGAGAGTTCAGTCCTTGTAAGGTCAAGTAGTTTCCTACGGGACTGATTTCCCCACTTGTGCCACCTGCGATTCAGAGGGTAGGGAGTCTTGTTCTAATTTTCCGATATTCAAAAGGTTATATATATATCGAGTTAGCCCGTTTTGCCAGTAAAAATGGCTGTTTTTATACCTTCACCTGGAGGAATAGACAGATATGTATCACATGACACATGTTTGTAATAGGTAGTAGGGAGTATTTGAAACACCAAGTATCTCTTGACCAAACGCAGTTTAGGTCTTCTTAAGTCGATTTATCGATGTCCGCCTGTCTGGCTGGTTGTAGACACGATAACTTTCATAAATGTTTATGAAACTTTTTAAAACTAACATATACTTATAATATTTTGGCACATCGTAGCAGGAGGTAAATGGACTACATAAATTGACAGATTTTACGAAATCCAATCCTTCCCCTCTGACACATTAAATTAAATCTTTGGCCATTGTATAAGTTTACAGTTCTTGTCAGAATTTGAGAAAATTTACCGATTATCAATGCCCCTTCTGTTACCTCCCACATAAATAATCCTTACAATCTTAATTGGAATTGTCTTATTCAGCTGCTCTAAATTTAGTACACGTTTGGTACACGTTGAGCGTTTGCAAAAATAAATCTCAACATTAAAAAAAATTTTCCGAAATTCAATCATTTCTATATAATTCCTAATTCCTTGGCTACAGTAGTCTAGATGTTTGTCAATTGCATTGCCATTTTGCCACCTCCCATACAAGTTAACAAATTTATCGAGATTCAATTTTCAGTTGCAATTCGGAAGCTCGCAAGCGTTTTAAATACTCAAATATCATCATTATACCGCATTTTGCACAAAGATCTTAAGCTACACCCAACGAAATTCAAGTAGTGCATGAATTGAAACCCCAGGTTGTTGGTAAAAGGACTGATTTCGTAAACCAGGCAATTCTGAACTTTTCAGCGTTTACCAACATCTAGCTTCAGATACAGCTCATTTTAATTTTAGTGGATATGTAAATAAGTAGAATTGTCGCTACGCAACGAATCCAAGACGCAAGCATCAAAAATCCCAAATTTCTCGAAAGTCAACCATATTAGTTGCGATATCAATGCGAGGAATTATAGGCCCTTACTTTTATGAATATGAAATAAATAACGAAAGAACATAAATCAATCGGGACATATTTCCAATACGTCTCTGCCACGAGTTAGTGAAAATTTCCCTGCAAATTGTTATCCAGTGGAGATGACATAAATTGACATCCACATAGTTCTGATTTAACCTCTGTGAATTTTTTTCCTTAGGGGTTATATCAAACCAAGAAGTGTAATTGTGTGGTTGTAAGAAATAAACTCCTGAATGTGTGTTTTTAATAACTAATAGCTTTTTCTTCGATAAGTGGCAAATTTTTGTAATCTTCATTCATATTTCTCCTAGTAATTTGTAGAGAAATATGAAACTGGTGAATCTGCTGTTACCTTTCGCAGTTTTTAATATAATATGTATTACTGTGACAGGATATACAAGGTGGCGAACGAATTGTGCTACCAAACACAATATTAATTTCAACGGTTACCGTTATTTAAAGATATTGAAGGAGTTTTTTACCCAGAACTGCACCGAAGAGGAATCCGTGTCAACAGCATTAGGTTCACACATAGCCAGACCGGTCATGTCGGAATTCCAACTAAAATTCCCGAACAAATTAATATCCAGAAACACCACTTTCCACTGGGTCTCAAGACCACCTAATCTGACTACACCAGATTTTTTTATGGGGTTATGTCAGACAAAAGGTATGCAAAACGAAACCAAAGGAACAATAATTGTGGCGATTCCCACTTCAACCCCTCAGGCCGCAATGAATAATTTTCTGATCAGTTGTCGCATATGCGTGAATGAGCATAGAGATTATTTACGGTCTATCATCTTCAAAACCAATTAGTTATATCAAATAAAATTAAATTTTCTCTGCAATAAAACAACAAATAAAATAAACTGAATAAAAAACAGTTATTTGAATTTCTCATTGTGTGCCACCCTGTATTACCATAAATGAAAAAAAATTAAAATGAAATATTGAATATTTTGAAACATTACGTGTGTGTAAATTTGCAAAACAAACTTACCAAGTTTCATGAAGAAACATATGGTGAGGGATTTGTAAGTCAATTAATATGATTGAAATTTCTGTTCTGGTTCTGGATTAAATTAATACGACGAATCGCAAAAGCAAAAACCCACAAATTTTGTCTTGGTTTTTGTAATTACTGTTAGGCAATACAATTTTGAAAAATATTCAAATGGGTAGAAAGGGAAGAAACAGATTGCCAAAAAAACAATTTTTAATTTACTTTTTGGCATCAAAAATATAATGCTGTAAAAAATTCGTAAAACTATCTACGGAAAAAAGGTCTACTCAGATTTATACATACAATTTTTGTAATAGCGATTTAAAAGATCTGCCAGCAAATAAATTATTTATTTAAATTTATAAGGATATTCTTTTAAATTAGTATTTTTTTATATATAATTTGATACGATTAATGTAACACACACATATGAATTAGCAAGTATCTTTTGACCGACTGTGTTTCATGACTGTTAAAGTCGTTTGAGCTATGACCGTCTATCTGACTAGTCGGTAGATACAACAAATGCCTCAAATCTTTATGGTACTTCTTACAGTTTTATACAGTCTAATATGAGTTCTCCATTCAGTGGTGTCAAAACCGCGGATCTGGCAAGGCTGTCAGTTGTTAAATACTCTTACCTGTCATCTGAAGTGTCATTTATTTAGTAAAAGGTTTACATTTGCGATTATGGATCGTTTAACAACCGAAAATAGTTGAAATTTACTGCAAAAGTGATGATTTTGGTTTTATGGCATGGAAAGTTTCCAGAAAGCGCAATTTTATGTTTTGCCCACGTCAGTTGTCCACCGAGATCATATGATTTGACGCTGCTAGAATTTTTTGGTGGGGCTACATCAAAGACCGTGTTTACGCTGACAACAAATAGTTGTGCGAAAAAGTCGTCGAGAACTACCTCAAAAGGATCCACAGCTACAACTCATCCAAAGGCGGTCGTTTAAATCACATTGTACATTGTATTATAATGAAATAATAGCTTAATCAAAATCATAGCTTTATGTATATTTTATATAACTTTACTTTTGAAACCGAAAAATGCATTATCCTATATTTACTCTGAAATTCGAGTCCACAATCGTAAACTGAAAGAGTTTCAATTTTTGCCAATTGATCCATCCAACTATCCATGCCCCTTCTGTTATTTGTCACATACAACTATTCTTAAAAACGGACAGCATTGCCATACCCTTGCTGGTATCTTCCATACAGATGGGCCAATTTTCCGAAATTCATTCTGTAACCCCTGTAATTTTTTTTTTATGGATAGGCTACAGTAACTTATGTTTTTACTGAACACATTTATATATATATATGTAATTCTCCTTAGACCTGAGAAAAAAATAACCAAGTAACCACGTCCTTCTGGTATATCTCATACCAATCTATATTTTCAACTCATATGTTCTTAGCTTCATACATTTCTAGTAGGCGTATTGCAATGCAATTTGGGAAGTTATGCGTTTGGTGAAGTAAGTTATGGGACTGAAAACACACGCACCTTCTGATATTATTTCTGTTGTAACTCCTCATTCATTGATAACAGTTACCTAAATTGTTAGCAGTTTTCATAAAAATTACAAAAAAAGCAGCGGGAAAACCACGCCCTATATGATATCTGTCATACAAATTACACAATTTTCCCACATTTTTCTAGATTCGTATCATTCATTCAATTGTAATTTAGAAAACTTAGTTCTACGAATGAAAACGGATTGGATTACTGTGCCTCTTAGAGTATCACATATATAAATTAGCCGAATTAATAAAAATCAGTTTTCTTAAAAATAAAAATGGGTGGTCCATCTACAATGTCTAAGCATGATATTACAGGAAGTTATAATTTTATTTCTTTGATTTTGCTTTAATTCAGAGTATTTTTTTAAAGAACCTAGCGATTCATGACACCACCATTTCGGCACCTCTCGCACCCGCAAAATAATTTTGGGAAAAGGTATATGTAAGTCAGTTCACCTGATTGAACTTTCTTTACTGGTTATTTAATATTTTCCGCCACTCCTCACATACTCAAAACAAGATTTCAGTGGAAACAAAATGCTGCTTTGAACATTTCGGACTATCAATCGACTAATAGACTATTATATTAGGTTCACCTACCACACTTCATTCCACTATCTCTTTTGATTCAATACGATTTTTTTTAATTTGATCCAAATATCCACAGAGCATGGTTTTCCACACTCCCGTCATTAGATTGGGGTCCGAAACTACGCATACTTCGGTTTATTTACGAAAGAGTCTTTCATGTGTAACCAAGAAAATAATTATAGAGATATATTCAAGAACTTACCCCAACCTATTTTTTACAATTGTAAGAAAGTAATAATGAGTTCTCTCATATTCTATTCGACGGATGCAAGGGATTTTGTGACATTAAAGTAAACGAATTCTACTTACAATTCAAAGTCAAATTCTATGCACATAATAAATTAATATAGACACTCAAATTACAATTATTGTCTGTTGTTTACCTGACAGCTGTCAAATGATATTTTTAGCCATTAGTTAATGGTGTGACTTTTATTTTGTTAACAGATAACACTATGCAACAAATGAGATTATTATCAAAGTGCCATTAAAACCCCAATCAGTGCTGTTCCATTTCATTACAAATTTCGACAGCTTTAAGAAAATTGTACTCGTATATTAAAATCAAGGCATCCTTTTGAATTTACTTTAATAAGTCATACACAGTTCGGGATTCAGCTACATTATTCAACAATGTTGCAGCTCATTCAATTCAGGCATTTTGGAGGTAGCCAGCTAATGATATAGATTTTCGGATAAAAAATTTATTGCGACATATTTAAAACAGAAAATATTTTTTTTTTTGTATCCAAAGAAATTTTTGATCTTATCCAATAAAAATAAAAAGCGCATCACAATAGAAAAGATTTTTTTCTCTTTGTTTCTCTTTTTGGCCATAAGATTCCATAACAAAAAATATACTGCGACCGTCTTCTGAAAACCTTTATTGGTTATCACTTTAAATGATACTATTTAAATATGCTATTATCGATTGCCCAAAGTAGTCGGCGCTTAATAATAATAATAACGAAGTGATCAATTTTTATTTTGTGTCGTGCCCCAAACAGCTGTATATGGAACTAAATTTAGGAAAACATTTGTTCATTGCGAAAAAGCCCACAAACATGTGTTAACCCCAGCAAGAGTGCTTCAAATAAAGAATTCGGCAGTGTACGAGCCCAAAGTTAGAAGGGCGCTTAAAGTTTGCCCTGGCTGAAGCTTTACGTATCCACTAGATTGCCGTCCATATACGGTAGAGAGCCGAAAACAACTTCTTCTCATTCATATTATACCGACTTACCTCATTTTCTAATGAAGTATGTACTGAAATATGTTTTTAGCATTATTCCCCAGACAAAAAAAAAAAATAAATAAATAAATAAATAAATAAAAATAAAAACGGAAGCCATTCCATAAGAATGGTATTTGCCTAACTTCCACAAATACTACCCATATATATGAGCAAATTTTCCGATTCCTAGAAAGTTTTTGATAACACCAAAGATACAGCTGAAATTAAGGCATTAACCGACAGCTGCTTTACGAATAGTAAACATTTTTAGTATTTATTTTTTATTTCTGATGCAAAAACTTAAAATTATTTAACACGTATTTAAAATTGTTGTTCTTTAATAAAATAAATTGTTAGCTATGATTAAAAGAAGAGAATTGCCATGAAAAATAACTTAGAGCGGATCTCATGGCGTTTTTCTCGTTTTCAGAACTTGGTTTATCAAACGCATGATTTATGCCAAATTTGATTAGACTCAGTATAACTGACTGGATGATATGGAGGTAGGAATATATATGGTTTAAATTGGTTTAAATTGTATGCGAGACGTTAGAGAGGGAATGGTTACCTGGTAAATTTTTCACCAGTTATATAGAGAGTTGTAGAGTAATGTAATGGACAAAATCATAGATTACTGCAGTTTATTAGAAGTTACGGACGAATTGTTGAAATTCGGAACATAGAAGGTACAAGAAGAGGTGTGACAATGTGCTCCGTTTTAATTTCGAGACCTCACTTCAGCAAATGCTCAATATGTGCCAAATTTGACTGAATTTAGCACTACTGCAGAAAAGGTATGAATCAAAGAATGTGTGGGTATAATCAGATATTTATATTGGCAGTGTTAGGAGGCGCAGCGTTAATCGATCGGTCTTTTTAAATTCTGCCAGCCATTATAAACCAATATAATGAAGTTACACTGAAGTTACTGCAACCTACACTGCCGCTCACTTGAATAGCTCCCCTTAATCATTTAACAATAGTCACTACTATTTAAAGTCCACTTCACATGACATCGCCTACGAAAAATTTCAATCCATGGAAGTGTCCCGTTATTTTAATTTGCTCTTTTCTTTTAAATGAGCGAAAAATGTGTCCTTCTTTTTTGGTCCAATTGAATAGCACCCCTCACGTGGTAATCAGTTTAAGTGTGAAAGTCTTTTGCAGATCATCATAAATCAGATCGGATTTACAGTAATTGTGTATAATTAAATATAAAAAATCGATTTTAAGTAAACTGGGCCGAGCTAAATTCTTGAGTGTCGAGGAAAGATCCAAAATTAGAAACTACAAGGATTGTGGACTTTCTATTCATCAAATAGCCAGAAAAACTAACAGAAGTCGTAAAGTTATATCGACATATTTACGTAACACCGAAGGCTATGGAAATAATATGAAAGGTCGAAAAGCAAGTGCTATTACAGCCGCTAACGAGAGGTCTATCCTGAGACCTCAAATTCACACGACTATGCTGCCAAAACTAAGGAAAAAGCTGGCGAAAGCGAAAGAAAGCACCGCTAGGCACTCTCACGTGGAGTGGAGAGTAGAATAGAATTATATTTTCCGACGAAAATAAAATTAATTTAGAGGGTCTTGATGGATATAATTACTACTTCCATACTCTTCAAAAAGAGGAACACCTACTCAATCGATTACACAGCCAGGAAGGTGGAGTTATAGTATGGGGTGCGATCTCCTGTTATGGCACGATAGAGCTCCAGTTTCTCTCTTCAAAAATGGATTTCATACAATGCCGTTGTGGAAAAAGCTTTTTCTGAAGTTAAAAATGTTTTCGGAGACTTAGAATGGAAATTCCAGCATGACAACCAAAATGTTGAGGTCATGAACTGACCGCCTTACTCTCCAGAATTAAACGTTATTGAAAACGTCTGGGGATGGCTAGTACACAAGGTGTACGAATCAGACAAGCAATATTCAAGCAAAAGTGAGCTCATTAACCGAATTAAACAGGTCTAGTAGTGTATTTCGCTGGACCTAATCAAAAATCTGTATGATTCTTTACCGAACAGAATACATGAATGTATTCTCAATCAGGGCGGAAGCACACACTACTAAATTGTACTTAAAATACTTAATTTTTAAATACATGTAAGAAAACTAATACATTTAATTTAGAATTAATGTTTTCGTGTATAATCTAATTTTTTTAAGGGGGGCTATTCAAATGAACCACAAACTGAAATTAAATTTCTGACTTTTTTTGTGTTTAATGTTTAGTACCTAACTCATTAAAATGAAAGAAATTTTATGTTATAGGATTACAGCAAATACGTAAAATATGATTCATAAAAGCACAACCAGTTCATTATAATCATTATTTTGGAAAAAATCGAGCTTAAAAATATTTAAAGAGGGTGCTATTCAAGGGAGCGGTACTGTATCTATGGGGAGCTACAGGGAAGAAACTGAATTTCGCAAAATCGGTTAATTTGTATGGCAGATCGTGTGTACTTATTTCATTCTCTCATACTGTCCTGTCTGTGCAAAAGACGACAGGGGCTGAACAGTTGGATTGGGAGGCTAAACAGAATATCTCATATATATGTATGTACCAGTACAAAGCTGAAATTGGTTTACGGAGGATATTTCGAATTTGCTATTTGTTAGTGGTTTGCTAATTCATCGATTTTGCAAAATTAAATTTTTCCTGCTGCTGCTAATTCGTAGACTGCAAAAATCATGACTTTTGTTGATTATATTGCTTTGTAGTATTTGGCAAAATTTTGAAAAAATCGACCAAGTAGCCACGCTCCTTCTGGCATCTCTCATGCAAATAATATTAACCCATATATTTTTAGCTTAATATCTTTGAAGCAGTTGCATTGAACTCAGTCAAATTTGGCACACATCATACTTTTGATAAACTTAGTTGTGAGAATGAAAATCAATTTCAGTACCACGCCCTATGCAAATTGTCCGATGTACTGAAATGTTGGATGAAACTATATTTGAGCCAGTTCAGTTAATAGTTTAATATCATGATAATGGAAGATAAATAACTCTTCTTAGAAAATATTTAAAACTTTCTCAAATACTTGTATTTATAACAAAAAAAAAAAACACAAACAATTAGTAAAACATTTAACCTGTTTCATTATGACGCTCTCGCTGCCTCGATCATTGTTGCACTGTGTAATCATTAATTACTGCTCATCTGGTGCTGCATTACCATAGTAGCGCTCTAAGAGCGTCGGCATGGATTGACCACAACTTTCGCATATATTTAGTTTTTTTCCCCCGTTGCTGCCGGAGGGTTTTACATGTGTTGGTTATTTTTAATTGAGTCTTGTTTTTCTCTTTTGTCTGGGTCTAGAGTAGATGTGGGATCACTTGTAGTATAACACAGAGAGACACGAGTGCATACGGGGATACCACCAGTCCGACGGCTGTGTAATAAAACTGATCTGTCAACGCTTGAGTTTAGTTTTCAATACAACACTCGACCGTTAAACATGGTTTGAAAAAGAAACTATCGAAAAGAATATAACAAGGGTGGAAAATAAAAGTGAAAGAAAAAAATGAATATGAATTTTATAATAATATAAAAAACGGTACGAAAATAATGAAGAGTTTAACTAAAAATAAATGCCTTGAAATAAAAAAATGCATTTAGGAATCGAATTCGGTTTGTATTTATCTCCTGCAGCAGTTTTATGAAATCATGCATTAAAAAGATTTAATTCGATTTGTTTAATAAGGGCATCACGATACAATTTTCGCAGTGAAACGTGAAATATGTTTATATATCGCCAATTTAAACATCAAGTTACTAAAAGTGTTTAAACACCTTTTTATAATAACCTATCTCTGATGGCAATCGTTATATTCACCTATATGAGAAAAAGCGCTAATTGTATGTTTAATCGCTGGTGTTAATCATTTGTCGAGTGCTTTTAACTATATATGAATAAATGTTGCCTGGTCTATACGCTAAAATTTAATGTAAGTTGATTCAAAAATATATGTATTTTTACATTTATTATTATTTATTTAATTACTGTAATCGAATATACCAGTTACGATTCCGTTGCACTGTACTCCAATTAATCCTTTTCAAAATATAAGATAGTAAACATCATCCACTAGTCCAACTTTTTATATACTTTTTAGTGCTGATAGTCGAATCCATAAAAATCGTAAGACCCTAAACAATTTAAGAAATTGTTCTTCACCTCAGTTTTAAAAAGTGTTACTGAAATTCGGCTACAGCTGAGACTGTCATTTAAAAAAATGCTGTTCATTAATAAAGGACAGTGTGAATAAAAACAGAAAACAAATACTTCTGCATGAATGACATAAGGAGAATTTCTTACATTCAGTGAGCTGCTTTTATTAGAGTTTTCTTTTACTTGAGCTACTCTTTCGCCATTTAAAGAAAGAAAGATGATTTTATTGGGATTAGAAGCTAAAATCATATGCACAATTGTGTCTTATGCTACTATCACACCACAGTAGGAGCATTCTGTGTTAATGCAGTACCTAACTTATGATTAAATTTTTACCATAAAACAGAAATTTCTGTCAGGTGAAGTGACTTACATACGAGTATATCTTCACCAAGGTTCTTTTGGGTTGTAGTAAAAGTGTGAGTATGCACATGATCGGTGGCAAATCAGTTCGTTTTTAACAGAAAGTAATTTGCATTAAGTCATGATAAAACAATAACATTCTAAAATTATGCTTAGAAATTTTTGGGGAGATCACTGATTTTTTCTAAATCGACCAAATTGCATAAGATGTGCACACTAAGAGGTATAACAGTGAAATCCATTTTCACTTGCAGGACTAAGTGTGCTAAGTTATACTGAATGTTAAATTGAAAATTTAATGGATGATATGAATATAGGAATATATGGGTTAAATAATGTAATTTCAATGGGTGGTATTAAAAAAGCTTTACAATTTTAATTTCCATGCAATGCATTTGACAAAATGATACAACTGACTTAGACTACTACAGTCCTCAAATAGAATTATAAAAAAAATAAAAATAAACAAATAAATAAATTATGAAAAATCGTTGAATTTGTGTGGGAGGTACGAGCGGATGTTTGCCACTTTGTGTTTACAAATTATTAGTCATAAGCTCGGTTAAAACTTAAATCAACATATTTCATAATAATTTTATACCGAAGGAATGAAATTACATATCATTTGATGCAGTAAAAATGTAACACCCACAAATCATCATCTAAAGCAAGACTTATTTTTTCCCAAATGCGTATCGTGGCTTTTTACGTTACGTGGACGTTATCGTTTCTAATGATAGCTGCAGCCAATTTTTGTGAAGCTATCAAAACTTGGCACAGCTCAATATTTTACCAAATCATAACCGGTTGACTATTTTTTCGAAATTTAATTTTTACTCTATAACTTCTGATTTGTAGATTGCAGTCATTTCAATTTTTGTCCATTATATTAATCTATAATTCTTCTTAATCTGAAAAAATCTGATATCAAATAACATTTTTAATCCAAATGTTCACAGGTCCATATCTTTTATCTGGTTACTCTAAATTCAGTAAAATATGGTACGCAATAAAGCCTTGATTAGGAAGTGTCTGATAATGGAAAAGTACTACATTGTCGCACGCCTTTCAATACCTCAAATATAAAAAGCTTCCTTTAAATTTTTGTTCAATGTATTGCTCTACAATATCTAGTAAAATCTAGTAAAAAGTGTCTACGCACTTTCCGGTACTGTCATACAAATGACCGATTTATCGATAGACGTAAATGTTGTACAGAAGCGAATTTGCTCTGGGCTCCAAAAGATAAAATGTTCGACTAAAAGGCTGAAGCATAATTTTATTGTTTGATGTCATTTTGGTTCAAGTCCATGGTACGAGGGCGGTTCCAAAACTAGCCGAGTAAGACAAAAAAAAAAAAAGTTGGGAAAACTTGTAATCTCTTTTCAGCTCGATACACTTTTATCAGCGATATTCAATAGCTTCTATATTCTGTTTATAGTAAGAAATGTCAAACTCCTTAAAATAGCCATAAACCGCAGACTCCACCTTTTCATAGTTAGCAAATATTTTACCATCGAGTCTTTCTTTTCAAGTTTGGAAATAAAAAATAGACCGAGGGAGCTAAATCTGGTGAACAAGGCGCTTGATGAAGCAATTGAGACTTTAATTTATTAATTTTGGCTATCGCAATAATGGATGTGTAAACTAGAGCATTGTCTTGGAGAAACAACACTTTTTTTTGCCAAATGCGACCTTTTTCCATAATTTTACCAATTAAACTGCCCCTGCTGCAATAAATTAGCACAATATTCGCAGTTGATGATGTCTTAGATGTGTAGTGGTGGACTTATGTCTCATCTATAGTTATAAATCGACGCAAAAATTCGGCTTTATTGCGGTGAAACCGAACGCTATACCAAGACATCTTCACGACACTGTTTTTGCTCTATTGAAAGCAAGCGTGGCACTCATCTTGCGCACAGCTTTCTCATCTTCAAATCTTCAGTCAATATACGATGTATAGCACTTTTTGAAATCCTTATTTCATTTCATCTAGCTCTCGCACCGTCAGCCGTCTGGCGTGGAAACCTCAATTGGTCGACGATTACGGTGTTCGCCTTGGCAGCTCGTACGGTCTCGTTTAAACTCTGCTACCCAATATTTTACAGTCGTAAACGAAGGAGCAGACTGCTCGAGAGTAGAATTTAGCTCGGCTCTAAAATAGGTTGGGCTGAGATCTTTTAAATGGAAATATTGGATTACATCACAGTGATCATGGAGAAATGTTTACAAATTCACTAAAATCGTTTACTTGTAATGGTTTAGATAAAAATAATAAATAACGTACCGCTTCGAAAAGCATATGTTTTATATGGTTGCCACTTTTCAATAAAATATTTTTTTTATTCAAACTACTGGCACCATCTATACATCAGGCCGGACCGCTCTCGTGTTTATCTATATGAAACAAATTGCAATGACCGCTCGAACAACAGCACTGCGTGCTTTCGAGCCCACGGAGAGTATCAGAGGTGGTATTCAATTCTATGAATTTATTTCTAAAAATAAATACCATAAGCATTCTATCTATCTTCTATACAAATTGAGCGAATCTAATCGTAAAACGTAGCTGTATTTTCTGTCGGAAAGAGGTTTAGGTATACATTGTATAATTGTTAAACATTTTTGTTCTTTCTCAATTTCTGGACGCGATAACTGTCATACATGTTTGTGAAATAGTTTATTAGATGGTAGCTGGAGTTGTAAATGGACTATTTCGACCCACCGCTCTTGGTACCCCGAAAAGTACGGTCGTCAGAAACGACCTCTTGTTATAACTTAAGCTCGTACTCGTAACCGAATTAGTCGGTTTTTGTCAATAATACGAATACAAATAGGGCGGATTCTAGAACCATTATATATTAAATGCATATTGTTTTTAATTAACGAATAAACGATAAAACTTTTGAAACAAATTACAATTTTTCTAAAGGTGGTGAGTACTCGTTATCGTAGCGCGAGTCTCGTTTGCATGTATCTGACCTTTTTCATCGATTTTTTTCTCTCAAACGCAGAATAATTCTAATATAACATTCTTTATTTATCGTCTGACCTTCTGAAGAAAATTCCGAATGCACAACACCATGGTAATCAAAGAAAACAACCAACATTTCCTTGACTTTAGACACACTTCTGTGGTGTATTCTGAATTTTCTTCTCCGACTATTGCATATTTTGTTGTATGTATGTATGTCAAACTCGTAAACCTCATCACCAATTACAATGAACTTTATGAATGTGGGGTCGGAACTGACTCGTTCTAGCACGTCTACATTAATGTTTTCGTGATTGAGATTTTGAACAAAATTTAGGTTTTTCGAAACTAATTGAGCGGCAATGCGATCATAGAGAAAAAAATTTTTTCAAAAAAATAGTACGAAGCCGCTGAAAGAAACAGCGGCTCTCTCAAGCAGATTTCAGCAGATCTACTACGATGTCTCGACCGCTTTTCACTGCGCTCTATTATTCATATGAAAGCGTTTATAAAGCTGTCTCACCGTAAGCCTTCTAAAATATTTTGGGACTCTTTGTTCGACACTTTTATCCATTGTAGAAATCACAAAACATAAATGAGACTAACTGGCAAAATCGAGCACTATAAACCAACTAAATGGCAGATCAAACTCCACATCATTGTAGAGGACAGTTGTGTCGACTTGGCGACAAAAAGATTTTGAAAATCCCTTGACATTCCCGAGTTTTTTTAAAGGATTAATTCCAAGTACTTTTTCGATAGAGTTTGGTATGAAAGTTTTTTTCACCTATCGACGAATTTTACAATGGATACAACTTCGGTCATAACAAATAAAAGGGCCCAGAACTTTTACTGATAAACTTTTAGAAGTAGTCAGGTATGTCTGTATCCCTGAACGCACAGGAATTGTTATGTATAAAACTATTCAGTTCCAATTTATGGGCTTAAGCATTTTTTTGTCATATCATATATTTGCATGAGAAGTACTAGAAGTACTCTCATAGGCTAGGGTCTATATACATTTCATATATGTTCTACACGATAATGATTGTTTGAATTAAAATTTCAGTTTTAAAACCGGTTTTACTTTTCAATCTGTGCAAACACCATCACTTCATTATAACTGCAGTTTCAATGTTATGACTCTTATTATGCCGTTCCCCATCGGCACCCTTTAAAAATATAATAAATATTTACAACTCCAACACATGCCAGTATTGTGTTCTCCATCTATATAAGGTCCACTGAACATTTTTAAATTCAAATTAAAGTCTATTATGTTGACGTATTTGTGTTTTTTCTCTACTGCTATTCTATAAAAAGAAAATCAATAAAAGTCATTAGCATTGCTAAACGTTTCTTGTTGTTTTTTGTTTTTTTTTTTTTGTTCCAGTGCAAGTTCTCAGTACGTGAGTTAATTCTATATTGATCGATCGTTATACATGTACTGAATGAATGTAATTGCATAAAAAGTGAACTATTTGGACATATTATCGGGAGCTGATTGAAGAAAAATTATTCAAAATGTTTACGTCCAACAAATAAGAGTGGGTTAATGTATTCAAAAAATGTTTGAATAATAATGCCAATTGTAAACTAAGAAGATTTTCGTTTTTGTAATTCAACGTTAATGACATAGGAAACGCCCATTTATAGCAAAATTCGTTATAATCTGAAACACTTGCAATGTTATAAATTATTTCTCTTGAGAAACTGCGGTTTTTTTAAGACAGACACTTGAATGAAGGGTTTTGCTGTGTTTACGCCTATTATGCCAACTGCTTACAACAAACAAAAAATGCTAAAAATATAGAATAACACTCGTCGAAATGCGTGAAAATATTGCACCTAATTTATAACCTACTTCTTGATTCTTGCAGGTTTTATTATTACTCATTTTAAGTTGTTTGTGAATAAATCTTTTCGTCATAATGATATCACGCTTGAGGTTAAATTTCCTCAATCCTGCGGATGCTGATTGTAAATCGTCTCCACAAGTGGATAAGTCCGCCTTGGAACCTTTGGCCGATCCAAAAAAGTTCAAGCGACAAGTGACAATTGAAACGGAACCTGATTCGTTGGATAGCGTTTTGTCGAATCCTTCTTCATATCCAATTACTATAATACCAAATCGTCCATCAACGTTCTACGGTTTAACCACACAAAATGGAAAACCTTTCACGAGGCAACAAAGTTGCAGGTAAGTAATTTGCCAAGCCTTTTTATACGAATATACGAATATACAACAACAGGGAAATGAAAAAATAAAAATAATAATAAAAAATAAAATAAAATTACCATATTCATCTATAATATTCTGTGATCTTGTGGGCATTAAATTTTCTCTTCCTACTGCTGATGAAGCACAGTGGGTTCGAAAAAGAATATAGAACATTAACTACTTCATTGTAGGAATTATATATATATCTGATATTAAAATTGCGCATTTGATATTTTTCCTCATTCAGTCATGAATTTACAACCAACATTATATAGTCAGAAATCTGAGCAGGGAAAAGATAGATTCAGAAAATTTATTTTTGTATTTTTGTGTATTTTAATATTGGCTAACATATTTGCATCATTCTGTTAATAAATTACTTCACATGTTCTGTATTTTGTTTCTATTTTATATTATTTAATTACTGGGCAATACAGATTAATTTATCAATTAAGAAATTATTTCACATAATAAATAAGAATCTCAAATAAAGATGCAATTTCACATTGTATCCCGTGAATCGGACAAGGTCGATTTTCCCAAATACAGTCAACTTACGAGTTTCATATTCACTTAATAAATCATATTATTTAAAGATGAAGATATTTCAAGAGGCTTTTATGACTTTGATACTAAATGTGTAACCAGTATCATCCAGACCCAAAAGGGAACTATTTGGAGAAACTGGCCAAAAGTGGAAACAATTTTTCTTCCGCTTTTTATAAGCCCTTTACCCCATAGCTGAAATCTCTGAATGAGTACGGTTCAAGAGGTATAGGTTAAAAATTACCAATTCCTTTTGGTACGTTCCATAAAAATTGGAGATTTTTCGAAATTTGATCTTTCCTCTGAAGTTCTCTGAAGTGAAGAATTTAGTAACCTTGTTTTGTGTCTGTGGTATTGTGGTATCAATAAATAATTTCCAATTTACACCATATTTTCTTAACTTCATAGTTTTCAAGAAGTATTAGGTGCGCAACTAAGTTCCCGCTGTTTGTCAATAGATGGCGCCAGATGTAAGTGCTAGTCGATTCTGCCATAGTCTAAACGTCATGGGCCTGGCTTAAGCAAATGGTAAACATACCGCCACGACACAATAGTGATTTTCTTTTGACGTCATATTCTTTTGGTTGTGCGAATATGTATGATTTTGTGCCAAATAATCCTCATATGAGGGGAAGTATTAATTTTTTTTCTTTCAATTGAAGATGGCACACGGCTTTGCAGACCAGCAGATCCACTCATATGACGACTTCAAGGAATGGCTAGATTCGTGGATAAACTCAAAAAACGAGGTTATGAGGAATTCGAACATTGCCAGAAAGATGGGAGAAAATAGTATCTAGCGATGGGCAATACTTTCAATGAATCAATTGTAAACATGTTTTCATAATAAAGTTGCATTTTTATAAAAAAAAGCGGGAACTTAGTTGCGCATCTAATACTAAATTCCGTCAAATTGCAGAGGACAACTTAAATTTCGTAAAGAGAAGAATCCATACGTAATAAATGGACCTGAACAAAGATTACGCAATACTTGATAATGATTCTGGATAAGACAAAATACAAAACATTGTTGGATGACTTTCCTATGTTGGTCGATTTATAAGTCTACCGCGCAGTTCATAAAATTTAAATAACAATAAATTATTATTTTTAAATAATTCTTTCCCCGCATTTTAGACATCTAAAACAGAAAAGTGGTGAAAATCAAGTAACTTTAGAACTGACTATTTGGCTCTAAATATGATAAAATGACCTTGGTTTGTAGTAATATTGTATTCGAACAATAACTGCACCTGTTTACAAATTTCAATATCCAGTACATGCATAACAATGAAATGGTCGAAAATGATTGAGAAAACCAATATTTTGCGCGATGTGTTTTATTGATCACAACGGAATCGTGTCAATGGAGCGTGAAAATGTTATTAATGGTCTCGAATAAAACGTAAATGTTTTCAACAAATCAACGTCAATGATATATCCAAACAATTCAGAACAAAACTGTAAGCAATTTTCGCATTTGAAACTTAATTAAAAATGTCAACAACGAATGAACGATAAACTCAAACTGATATAAAATCTGAAAAATGAAATTATATACGAGTAATTGGAGGATTTGGCATCTACCAATTTCACGAATTGGTTTCAATGATAAATCGTTCAGTTAATGTTTATGTTAATCGTTAATAATAATTTAAATCAATAATCCAAAAACTGGTGTTAATACAAGCATGTTAAAGTCATTTAATATTAAGTGACTTCACATTATTTCCATTTCAAATTAGTTGTAAACGTTTTGTGTTACGGTTAACATCAGGTACGCGTTTCAGTTTGGCTTTAGGAAACTATTTTTATTTCGTTCTTAATTCTCTTTACATTTTTCGTGCCTAAGTTTTACGCGATTTCAAACGAAATGCACAAACCGTTAACTGAAGTCCAGGTTCTTCGCGAGATCGACGAAAGTTGTGAGGATAAAGATGGCCACAACGTTTTGACTCAACACCTAAAACGCCAATATATACGAGGCATATCGGCTACACCTTCGCAAGCAGGAATTTATTATGAAGCCTTGAAAGGATCCAGTAATTCCTTGGCGAAAGGGTGGGTGTTGCAAAATATTTGAAAACTACTTTTGAACAAACTTAAATCGCGTTTAATAAAATTGTATATTAGCTAAGAGATTTTAAAGAAAAACTAATGTATGAAATGAAAACTAAATTACGTCTTTGTTGGGAAAAAATTATACATTTTACAAAGTTATTTTTGAATTGTGAACACTTAAAGCCAATATACAGTGTTAATTCCTCATGTACCGCATTATATATATTATTGGTCATTCCGTGCCAGACCGCAAGTCAATTGTAAGCATTGTCTTCCATGTTCCGAATTTCAGCATAATTATTCCCTATAAACTAACTGTCAACTGTTTTTATATACTTTTATTTAAACACTGAAGTTGTGGTAATTTTCACTTCAAACTTATAACTAAATTCATAAAGTTTTTCAATGTGGTTATTTTAGATACAACGCTGGAATGCACCTAAACATCTGACATGTCGATATAGAAAGGCATGGGAGTATAATTCATATATTCTCATATACAAATTGAAATTAAAACCTGAAGAAGTGAAAGGATTTTACGATATTTATGCTGATAATTTGCAATATAAAAAAAAATCAATTAAAGGATTGTGCAACTTACGTATATTGAATTAAAAAAAAAATATTTTCTTTTCCGACAGTAGCTATGTGTCAAAGTGGAGAATTGAAGAAAAAACACAATTTACTGCCCAATGACGCATTAATTTAGGAAGACAGCTCTCAAAGTTACACAAATGTTTTAAGAATTAAGTACTATAATGTTTTGACAGCTACCTCTATTTCATAAAATATCACTTAATGAAGTTTTATATTAATAACGTGGATACTCAAATTGTATTAATTTTGATTTTGTCTATTGTCTTCAATTTTCTTCAAGAAATTTGTTCACAAGTTAATAACAAAACAAGTTCCTCTCCTGCTTATGCGCACTATAATTATAAACCCACTCAATGGGATATGCAGTTTGAAGACGATTACGAAGAATGTTTTGAATTGATTTTCCAAAAATCAGTCAAATTGTTTGGAAGGTATCAGGAAGTGTCGATGTAGGCCATTTCCAGTCTGTGGCAACTACATCATCGTGTCTACCGATCAGCCAGCCAGATAAACGAACATCGTCTAACCGACTTAAACGACCGATGAATCACATGTACATTTGGACAAAAACACTTGGCACTTTAAACGTTTCCTTCTGGATGCTACATTTTTTCCATACATCGGATGAAGGTAAATATCGGATGAAGGTGTACAAAATTATGTCTGCCATTGGAACAATAAGAACATTCTTCAAGTTCGGTGATCTGTGACTTATATCAGTATTGGTGATCTGCAACTGTTTTCGTATCTGTCCCATTTAAAATATATTAATTAAATTCTAAGAAAAATATTTCTTTTGAGGGCGATGAAACCAGCAAAAATAGTACATACAAGTCGAGTTTTAGCGAAAATAGTAAAAAGAGTGTACTCTTTATTAATTAGTTCTTCTATTTCTTTGCCAAATTTATATCACCAAAACTTGATCAATTTCTGGTTAAAAATTCATGATTGGATGTTTCACTCGTACAAGGAGTATACAAAAACTGCAAGTGCAAATTACATAAGCAAAGGTTAGTCAGTGTAAAGAGTAAGAAACGTGACGGAATGGACCACCCATCCTTTGGGGAGGTGAATCAAACTAAGAACCCATATTAACGATATTCAATGGAATTGCTTGGGGTATTAAACTATATGTGTTCACTTTTTTAAGATATCAACGATATTTAATGGAATTCGTTGGGCTATCAAAATATAGGTATATGTGTCCACTTTTTTAAGTAGACGTACATAAGAATACTTGGGTCATCAGACGGATATAACTAAATCGCACTTGAAATTTGAGTCGATTAGTATTGCATTAGCTTATACAAGCTGATTTCGAATATTATAAACATCAACTTAAAGCATCGTGGAACCAACCAGTGTATGTTGATTTTATTTAAATTCATATGATTTGTTGAAACTGACTGTTGCTTCCCATTCGAAATATTGGCAAGAATATAATGTTATATCTTTGCGGTTCAAAATGAACGAATTTATGATTGACAGATGGAAAATACTAAAAACGGGTATTCAAAATGAGAAAACTATCGCCAAAATAGATTGATTTTTGAAAAGTCTATCAACACCATTTTAGATTAGGCACATTTTTACCGCAGCGGCGGAATATACAAGCAAAGTGCATAATGAATATGTAGGCTGATTAAATAGGGTATTGTCGCATTTTATGGAATGGTGGCATTATTGAAAAATCTCCAGGATTTCGGCCAACCTGATACGTTACACAGTTATAACAATAAAATTTTTGTGACTAGAAATTGAGAAATTGATTTGAAAGACCGCCAATCATTTAGCAAGATGGCGCTACATGCCACACCAGAATTCTATAAAATGTAAGACTTCGTTCTATTAATGTGGGAGATGAAATAGTTTTTAAGAGGTCGAGCCATATCTCATTTTTCTTATGCCATATTTCGTTCCATGCCAGTAGCAAATCTTTGAGATGGGTTAAATCATTTGAATATCCGTTTCATATAACCGCTGTGACATCCCGTTTCCAATAACAACACACTACTATAGCACAATTTCAGGATTGATGGGAACATATTATTAATTTCTCCGTTACGTTTACCCAATTTTTCTAGGGAAATATTCATTTATATACCAGTCGCATAAGTGCCAAGTCTCACATTTATATCTCTTCATGTCCATTAGACAAGATTGTTAAAGATGTAGAGTTATTTGAACAGTGCCACGCTCTCTTTCGCAACCTTAGCCTAATATATTATATGACAATTTCGTGCTTAATGTCAGGAAATTGTTAAACTTTTATTGCAGTAAGTGGGTTACTTTGGCCGCCGTAACAGATTTTTAGAAAGAGACACTGCCCACTTTATGTCGAAAACTTTATATAAATGTTGTAACGATACATTAGATATGGTCCTTCAAAAGAGACATTTGTATGGACGGTATCAGAGCTCTTCCTTTCACAACAACTTCAAAATACTGAGAAATTTCCATGGCGATCAGTCAGTTCAGTAATGTAGGCGCCTTTTCGGAAAGAAATCAACCATGAAATATTTATACATAAAATTGTTGCGTTACTGACTGACTGATCATCTTCCAGGTCAAATGATTGAAGAAGAATCACGCAAATTGGAGTAAACCTATGCTTATAGATGTATAGATATAGAGTATAGATTTGCGTGATAAGAAGGGATTTTTCAAAGTTCGTATTTTTGGGGATAAAAATAGGGTAAAAAAGAACAAATCTCATATTGCACAGCTCAAACGGCCAGTGCTTTAATTATGGAAATTGTTGTCCACGTTCCCCATTTTGTGTAAAAATGCGGTAAGAAGGCGATTTTCAACAAAATAGGATACAATGAGGATAAATCTGGTGTCATAGCCCAGCTTAAATGGCAAGAGTTAAAGTCAAGAAAATTGATGTGCCTATGCCTTTCAAGAATTAAACGCGCTGTAAGCAGGAAGTTTTCAAATTCGTGTTTTTAGGGATGAAAACATAAAAAGAAATTAAAATGGTACCACCCGCCAGACTAGTCTGGTAAAATAGGAATCATGAAAATTGGTGCGCTCATCATCCTTAAAGATCTGGTGCAAACTAAGAATATAATTTTGCGACATTCGTGTCTACTGGGAGTGAAATAGCGTTTGCAGTATAGAAAAATGGTATTACTATCAGTGGATCGCTCACGCGAAGCAATTGAAGGTATAGATAGGATCGAGTTTTTTTTGGAATTTATATTTTTCGGGATAAAACAGGGAGGCATGGGAGAAAAATTGCATCATCAAGTAACACAAATGATCGAAGCACATTCTTGTTAAAGATTAAGTGCGCTACAAGAAAAAATGTAAACAATTCTTAGCTTTGGATATAAATAGAGGGACAAAAACATAATCCTTGTTCATAATAAAGAGCAAAAGACTAGTCATATTTCATAGTGTAGTAACGCAACTTTTCGGAATTCATACTTTTGAGAGGGTAGAATAAGAAAGAAGGGGACAAAATGATACCAACGGCTGCAAATGGCTGAGAATAAAAGGGATGTATAAAAATTGGAATAAGAACAAATTTAAATATTAAGGAATGAGAACAAAACTGACAAATGGCTGATGCTTGAATAAAATAAACATGACTTCGATAAAAGTGAATTTTTTGAAACCATACTTTAAAGGCATCAAGCAGTTACCACAAAAGTGGCAAAATCGAGTGAAACAAATAATAGAAGTTAAAGTCATAAAATTAAGAGTGTAAATTTCTCCCTCAAGATATGAGGAATAATTTCCGAGAATTCTTAGTTTTAGGGATAAAATGGAGATTAAAGGCGTCAAAAATGGGATCGTCCCATAAAAGATTACAAAATGAAACCATCAGTGCATTTCTCCCAGATCGTATTTGGGCAAAATTAGGAGATACCTTAAAATTCGTTCTTTTAAGACATAAGCAGGGAAGAAAAAGAGTCATAAATTGCATAGCCGGCTGGATCCGAATAACAGAAACTGATGTCAAGAAATTAGAAGTACGCATTCTACCACGAAACAGGATTTAAAAAAATCGATTTTTCGGGGGGAAAAAATCATAGACCAGAATAAACAAACACTATGCCATAGTCTAGACTAAAAAGCTGTAGCAACAGAGTGAAAAGTATTGCCCGAAATTTGAATTATTAGGAGTTCCACCAAATATGAGATAAAAACACAGCATCTCCATTGAAGTCAGAACCTTGGAAAAAAGTCCCCTCTGTCATGACCAAATAAGTTGCGGAGAGATACAACTTCTAATTTATTTTTTTTATTAAAATATGCAATCACGTTTACGAAGAGCTGGCATTTGCTAGTTTTGTATAGTTAAATAGATAGGAAACAAACAGATGGGAGACGGAAGGTTGTGGTCATCGTCTAATAAGTGAACATCTTCCCGTACATAATATATCAACTTACTTTAATTTCACTGGGGAAATCTATATAAGGCTTGGAAGAAAATGTTAAAATTGTCAGATATCTTTTAACTAATTGAATTCTTGACTTTTATAGTTGATTGAAGGATGTTCTTTTATCTTGCTTTCAGATACGCTAACTGACGTAAATCTTTGTGAAACGTCTCATATTTTGGCATAGCCTAATGTGTTGTTAGATCATGGACAGGGATTGTAGATGAATTATACCGTCCAGCCCAATCTGGTAGCTCTCGTACCGATTTTTTGAGTGTAATTTTTCCTCCGTAGCTCCTAATTCATAGAGTACAGTAAACAATTTTCCCCCCATGTTTTGGTTAAAAATGCTTGACAAAATTTTAGAAAGTCCGTCTCCCTTCTATGGTGGTGGGTATACTATACTGTACTCTATATTTTACAATTGATTCAAATTTTACTATGATAGGTGACGCTACTCACATGCATAATGTCTCGCAACTCTTTTTCTCATTGATTCAACATATATTTGGGCCCGTTATTATTACATATTTCCTATTAATCTTCAAATAATAGATACAGATATTTCTTGTTCTTGTTATTCTAATTATAGTTCAGTTTTGAATAACGGCAAGAAAATAGCTTGAAATTAGCCTTTTTGTTTCAATTTCACTTAACATGAGAGAGATTTTCACCTTCCTTCCTCATTTGATAAAATGGGAGTTTATTATTATTCGATCATTGCTCTCGCCAGAAAATTGTGTAAGTCCGTTGCCACGACTTCAAGTGCATACTCGTATTTATCTTATCTTAAAATTCGCTTATGTGATTTCTAAACTTTTTGCATTTCAACAAATTTTGACATCATGAATGAGGCATTTGAGACTTTTTCTAACTGTGTGTGAATTAAATATTATAAATTTTCTTATAGAGTACAATTTCTCAATTAATTTCAATTTTTATGGTATTTGACTTCATAATAAATATTTTAATAAAAGAAATTTTAAGATATTTGCAGTTTTCATTTGCAAGTGCATTTCGTATATTCATTTCTTGATATTCAGAAAACAGTGCAACTTATTTACATAAAACATTTCCTCATTATCTGGTCCACAAATGCAATGACGGCTACTTTAAACATGAGAACGAAAAAACGGGAAAACATCGTCAAACGCACATTCAAATGTAACTGATACTACATAATGAAGGCAATTTGTGCAATATCAACCCCAGATTATGGTCTACCCCAATATTCTCATATGATTTGTATAAATTACTACGACATTCAACTTGAACTTAATCAGGTCTTTTTACAGCTCTTGGGGTTTTGTTGATTTCTCAGTAAAAAACAAAGCGATATTCTGTTGAATAATGGAAGGAAATGTATATAAGTATGAAGTTTAAATTACATTGGTTATTTACGACCATTTTAAACAGTTTATCAGACAACGTTTACGTTTACTTTGCGAAAATGAGTGATACAAAGCAAATGTTTTTAGAAATGAACGACAATGGCGAAATTATTGTGACTTATAGAGTACAGAAATTTTATGAGCGTGAACCGACTTAGTAATACCATCATAGGAAACACTTCTACCGTCGCTTTGGAGGCTTCTTTGGAAAAGGTACTAAGTGAGTGTTGATATTGCTCTATTTATGTGACATATTATAAATGCTCCGATTAGTAATGAAAGGCATTACTAAGCATTAATGACTCTATTACTTATTATCACTTGATCAATTGATCATACCACGAAATTATTAATTACGCAATATTTTACAATTTTTCTTTGATAAAAGTGTAATCGAAAGCCAGGCAATTGAAAATGTGAATAATGTTTATGATCATTCGCAAAATTTTGGTTTCGTCGATGTTGAAAATACACCAAGTTCTGAAAGGCCAATTGTTATAACAATCGGCTTGAAATTATTTTTCAAGTCTGTTTTGGAATGTTCGTCCATCCGTCATCATTTCATATAGTTTGCAATAAAAGCATAGATCGTTATTATGAATCAATTTTGATAAAATTTGGCAGGCAGTAGTTGAGCTAAGGATGGTACATAGGGGTTATCCACTTAGTGGTCTGTCCATTCCGCTGGTCTGTCAAAGTTGTCAGCTGTTAAATATCTGTCATCTGAAGTGTTATTTACGAATATGGATCGTTTAACAACTGAAGAACGCGTAAAATTATTTAAAACTTACTACAAAATGGTGATTCAAACGTAAGCTTTCAATTGAACAACATTTTCTTAGAAGCTCATTTTTCACCCGGTGGTTACGTCAACAAGCAAAATTGTCGCATATGGGGTTCGGAGAACCCAGAAGTGATTGTGGAAAAGCAATTGCATGTTTGGAGACATTAGCGAGTCGTAGTTTTTTGAAAACTACCTTAAACGGATACACTGCTGCAAGCAACCCATAGGTGGCCATAAATGACATTGTATTTTCTACATAATGACAAGGTCCAAGCATTATAATGAAATAAAATTTTTATCGAAATCATAGCTTTATGTGTGTTTTATTCAACTTTAATTTTGAAACTGAAAGATCATTAATTTTTTGCTATGGCTCAAAAACTGTTGGCCTAACTTGATTATTCGATACACATAAATACTCCAAAACTTTGCTTCGGAACTTTGATAGTGATGTAAATAAAGTTGAGGAGACACAAATTTCATATAGGACCCATGTGAATACCTTTCCGAAAATTATATATTCCCAGTCTATAAAAATCAATCAAAACTTTGACGATTTTAAATGATGTTTGAGAAATTATACAAGGCTCAACAATGTAACTTCGATTCGTTGATCAACAGGACAGGCAAGAGTTTCTTTCAACTAAAACAGGAATAGTCCGATTATCATATTAGCTAATATTATATTATTAATAATTTCAGGCGAATGTCGTTCGGTTAGTATAGATTGAGAATGATCTCACGTCACAAAATTTTAAAATTTTCCTAGTCTCTTTTATGAATGAATAAGAACCTATATATATACGAAACTTCTGATTGTACGACAGAATTTACAATTTGTCTACCATTTTCCTATAAGTTTGTCTCCGAAGAAATCCTAAGTATTTAATACACGGATCGAAATAAGAAACCAAACTATTCTAGCTATATAAATATTTATTCTGTACACATTTATTGAATTTAAATAAGTTTTCCTGTTACGTTAATACCGCTCCCTCAAAAATATCTAGATATATTATGTCGCCATTGACAAGCAGCTTATTAATCAACACGATTAATGCGCCAACTAAGCCGTGCTTAAAGGCACTCAAAAAAAATTGAACTAAATGCTATAATTTTCATTTGGTCTCCATGTGTCGCCGTCTCTACAAACAGGCTGTGTGTGCATATCTGCAAATGCAAATAGCTGTAATTTATACTATTAATTCAGTAAATAAACTATAAAATATAAGTGTTTTTGTGTTATGTGGCTGATGAGTATATTAAGTACCACAATCTACTTTTTATAATTACAAGTTATAACGCCTCCATGCACGTGTAGCGCAAAGTGCCAGTAAAACGTTTTATTTGCTAACTGATAATATGAGAAGGATAAAAATGTTACATAACATTTAAAATATTGGGTAAACTTCCTAGCAAAACGAAGTGGAAGCATTTCAAAAAGAACCAAATTTTCACCACTTCTAAGGATGCAATCCATACGTATTTACTGCTTCCAATGAAGAACTTTAAAATTACTTCTAAAACTACGGTAATGAAATACTTGAAAACATTGATTCGATTGCCATTTGTAATTCTTAACAACTCAAGCAAAACATCTTAATATGAAACACTCCAAAATCTATTTCTTTGGAGACACAGTACGCTCCGAAGACTTAATTTTTGATAGCCGGCTTAAAGAAGAACAGTTTTCAGGAAAACATTTATTTATCCTCCCTTACATAATATGATGACCGACATGTTTTTATTCCATATATATCAGATCAAATGAATTCGGAGATCGTTAATGTCCGTTCATAATATTGTCAACTGCAGTTAATGGTAGAGGGTGCATAACCTTCGGTCATACTAATTTTGTCTACTAATTTTTACCCTTAAGAACTCTTTTTCAAGAGCAATTTTAGTGCAGTTATTTATGCTGAGTGCAATTATTTTTTATCAATGGAACGTTTTTCGGACCACATAATCTGAAGAAACATTTTAAGCAACAATAAGCAATTCTTTTGAATAATGCAAAAATTGCAATTGCATGAATATGTAGGGAAGAGGCGTCATGAAATATTGTTTCCCTGCTATGAAAACCCTATGTTAATTTCCTTGGTGATTGCGCAATTTTTCACCACTTCTCTATCATAAAATGTGACGAATGCATCCTTGGATTCCTTGGTAGGATGTAGTAGTGGTTGCAACGACGGACGTTCTCAAAGAATGAGTAATATTTTCGAAAAGCCACTTCGCAAATGATATTCCAATATGGCTGTTTGTTGATGGATAAAATATGCCATCATAAAAGTATAATATAAATTCAAATGTGGCCAGCAGAATGTAATAATGTAAAATTAAATTATATTTGGATTAATCCACAGCCATCTTATGCGTCTCATGCTTCGAAAAATATTAGAGTTAACTAACTTTAACTTAATGACGCATCTTTGTTAGCTTTCTACATCATCGCGCATAGGGAGGGGATACATTGTAGGATACGATTTATACCTTTTATGTATGTTTTAACATATCAATACTTTTGAAGATGGTTGAATCAAATCCGCGTGCCTGTTTGCTGGCTGCCCGCTTGGTGGATACGACAACATGAGTAAATTTATACCGGTGCTAATGAAATGTTATCAGTAGTAATGTTTCCACAAATCGTGGCTTGAGATTGGAAATGGGCTAAATCGCCACAACTAATTCAAAACAACAAAATTTTCAAAAATCGCTTTTACACCAACAATTTGTAATTGATTATTAAGACTTGTATTATTTGGGTAATTGAAGCGACTCCTTCAGATAACCCACTTAGAAATGGCCTAAAACCCTGAAATATTGTTCTTAATAAAACTTTTACAATGATGTAAAGGACGTTCACAACCCTGAGCACCGTTATCTAACTCAAGAATCCAATTCTAAAAACTGACCTCTATTCTTCTGTTACTTTCAACATAAAAAATTTGACATTGCAAGATTTTCATTTTAGGCTATAATTCCGGATTGGTATGCCCTATTTATCTGAGATTAGGCTACAAGTTATGTTTTAGAACTTTGAAAATAACTGGAGGCGTGGAGCCATTATGCCCCACCCCTACAGGTATCCCTCATTTAAATGACTTTAAACCCTAAAATATTATTTTTATCATGATTTTCGAAATATCTGCACAAATCTGCTAGAACTTTGCATATTCTAGCTTAGAAGTGTACCTGGTCCAACTAACTTCAATCACATCAGCACTTCTCATAAAAAGGAGCGGATTTAACAAAAAACTTATTTTCGCCCTATTTTCGTCCGACTCATTTATGATCTGGTTATTCGGAATGTGGTATTTAGCTTCTTCCTTTCAGGTATTTCTCCTACAAATTATTATTTTATTATTCAAAACGTAATGAATCATTTCTATCGCTACTTTTGAGACTTCCACGCGAATCTGCTAGAGCTTTACATATCGTAGTTTAATTACCCACTTCAGGTTGGTTATCTTCCATACGTAGTGCCGGATTTACAATAAATTGAAAACTCAGAGGTAACATCAGGTAAGTCTTAATATTTTGTGGAAAATAACTTGTGTAACTGGGTTAATTTTACCAAACACTTATTAACCTAACTTTAAAAGCTAAAATACTTACATTATTACGCCTGCTTAGGCTTTCAACAGGCTAATGTTGTTATCAATATATAATATCTTATCTATGTCGAAAATTACATATTAAAAACTTCGGATATTTGGCTTTATGTAGAAATTACAAAACAAACCTGCTAAATTTCGATAAAGAGACCTGTATTGCTGTTAATTAAAAAATCATTTCAATGTTTCAGTTTGGAAAACTGAATTGGAAGTATACAAAATAGAAAAACTTTACAAAATGTTTAATATAATTTTTTTACTAAATCAATGACTTTTTGTGGCCAACATCATAAATATGAAAAATAGACCATACCAATATACAAATTGAGTTTAATAGTTGAAGACTGTCTGTCTGTTTGTGCATGTGTTGTTGTGATTAATGTACTGATTGCAATTACGAAAAAAAAAATTGGAAGGAAGAAACAAGGAAGGATCATATTGAAAATGCATGATATCGATACATGTTCTGATATTTCCCCTATATATTATTATTATTGGGTGCGCAACTAAAGTCTCGCTGTTCTTTTTATAAATATGCAACTTTATTGTGGAAACATGTTTACAGTTGTGTCATTGAAAGTATTGCCCATCGCTAGCTACTAATTTTTCTCATCTTTGTGGCGATGCTCGAATTTCATCACGGTAAAACTGTTTATGTTTTGAGGCTATCCACGAATCTAGTCATTCATTGAAGTTGTCATATGAGTGGAGCAGCTGGTCTGCCAGACCGTGTGCCTTCGAACGGAACAAGTGATAATCGGACGGCGCAATATCTGGAGAATATGGCGGATGGGGTAAGACTTCCCATTTCAGCGTTTCCAGGTAGATTTTAACGGGCTTAACCACGTGTGGCCGAGCGTTGTTATGCTGAAGAGTCACTTTTTTGGTGCCTCTCCGCATATTGTGGGCGTTTGTCGCGCGGAACTCGGCTTAATCGCATGAATTGAAGTTGATACCGATTTTCAGTGATGGTTTCGCTTAATTTCAACAGAATCACGGACCGGGCAGCCCCCAAGACTTATTTTCTTTAGATTGCTGAAATGAATCAATTTTTCTTCAACCGGTACAATACGATGAAGAAAACCCTTTTTTGGCGCTGAAGCAGCTGTTCACAGGCGAAAAAACGACGCTCAACGTTGACTTCAACCCAAAGGGAACCTAAGTTCCTTGGTTTTGAATCACTCCCAACGCATGCAATCGCTTGGAAATAGCTGATACTGAAGCAAGTTCTACGTGCGTTTGACACGTATCCCCATCAAGCAATGCCGTCAATTCACTGTCTTCGAAGGTTTTTCATTTTCCTTCACGCGAACGGTCGTCAACATGAAAATCAGCTTAAAGCGACGGAACCAAAGTCGGCACGTTCTTTCACTTAAAGCAGCACCTCCGCAAACGTTTTGAAGCTCTCGATGAGTTTCAGTCGCCGTTTCCTTCGATTGAAAGAGGATAATCAATATCATCATATACGACGATTATTTGGGACAAAATCATACTTATTCACACAACCAAAAGAATATGACGTCAAAAGAAAATCACTATTGTGTGGAGGCGGTATATTTCAGCTTGGCTCAAGACGTTTAGCCTATGACAGAATCGACTAGCACTTACAGCTGGCGCCACCTATTAAAAAACAGCGGGAACTTAACTGTTCACATAATAAATTGACCGTTCATGCTTTGGTTTTATTGCTTCTGAAAGCCACAGTCCTAATTGGAATTTGGGTGCAAAACCACTTCCATTGAAATCAGGTCAGGTATTCTAACACTTCCAGTTTTTCGAAGATCGAAAGTGGATTTGTAGAACTCTAAAACGGATTAGTCATGAACAATGCTTGCTGAAGAAGGATTTTATCGGTCCAATCGGTATCGGTAAGAAAGGACTGGTGCTAAATTGTGAAAAGTAAAAATGTGTTTTATCACCCAAGTTCGCCAGAAATTTTAAATCTATTTAAAACTCTTTTTAAATGTGTATTTAACAGGGACGGAAAATAATTGTTATTTTTTTTCAGACGAAAAGGTTACGCGAAAATTCCCTTTATCTTTATTAGGGAATTTTTAACCATTATTGTGAGACATATATTATTTTGGTCACCGTAACCAATTCAAATGAGAAATATTTTTTTTTGGTTATGAATAACTGTTATAGCAACCAAAAAGAATTTTTTGGTTAGCAATAATCATTATCCAAAGAATTTTTTTTTTGGATATCGGTTAGTTAAAAATTTTTCCGTTGGTTAAAAATTGTTCCGTATTTTATTCTTTCTCATCGTTAACTATTGAAATAAATGTTTGCCATAATCAAATCATTGCTTTTACTTGTTTACTTGTTTACCAGTTGATGTCGATGCCAACCTTCTGCAATACTAGGAGGAAAAAAAAATATACGTTCCCGTTTCTCAAACAACTGGCAGACATTGTTCATGCCGCACCAGCAACTCAAGTTAGTGTCGAGCGAGCGTTTTCTGCATTGAGACTTGTACTAAGTGATCTTAGATGTAACCTTTCAGACGATTCATTGCGATCGCTTATGTTCGTAAAACTAGACAAAAAACTTAGTTCTTTAAGATAATGAAAATACTTTTCTGTTGCCTGGTTCATTCAATAATAATGAAATGAATTGAATTGAATATGTACTCGGATAAGAATTGAATTAAAAATAACTTTAAGTTAAAATGTTTTTTTATTTATAAAATAAAAGACCGTTTTTAAATTTTGCCAAAGATATTTAAATTGCTTGCCCTACGTACCTCTACCCCTTAGAAAGGCGTCCATTACATTAAAAATACCTATGGCCTACCCTTTATTTCGGTAGCGATAACCAAAAAAAAATTTCTTTGGATAATGGTTATTGTTAACCAAAAAATTCTTTTTGGTTGCTATAACAGTTATTCATAACCAAAAAAAATATTTCTCATTTTAATTGGTTACGGTGACCAAAATAATATATATCTCACTATAATGGTTATTTTTAACCATTATTTAAATTCGTTAATGTTAATGGTTAAATAAGATTTTTTCATCATTTCTCTTATAACTGTTACGGTCCCTGGTATTTAAATGTATTTAAGCATATTTAAATTTCAATTTAAATTCAAACAAAGCGTTTCATAAACTGCATCAAAATCAAAGTTGGTTGCGATTTCAACTACATGATTCGAAATTGTTTTTACACTGCAAGTGAAAGTTTTCGTTAGCAAGCAGAGTTTTCAAAAACGAGATTTTGATTAATTCTATTTTAGAGTAACGTAAACACTATTATCCTATGCAACTATAAATACTGTAAAAGAACAAAGGATCACGCAGTTTTGCAATAATTAGATAATGTGGAGAAGATTTTGTTATACGGTATAATATTTGTAATTAGTAAAAGAAAATCAAATTTCAAAAATGTATACAATTCTTAGATTGATAATAAATACATTTAACCCACGTTCTAGTGCTTAGTTTTTTAATTCTATAATTCTATAATAATCGGATTAAAGAAAATGTTTCTCATTTGCAGTCCTAATAATTGCCATTCGATCTTTGCCGGGAATACAAAATTTAATTTCTTAATTAATTGACATTCAGCTGCAACCATTTGTTTATTCAATATCCACAATTATTCACGCTTGGGCGAACAAATTCATCGACCGAGTGTGAATGTCCGCCGACCACTTGCTCTGGCCGCCTCTAGACATATTTATTTCCATTCATGCCACAATTGTCCGTTTATAAAAAGTGTGGCCGGTGCATACATTTTCTATAGACTTGAATGAGTTAACAAATCTATCGTGTATGTGCGTCTGATTATAGTGATGACATGGCGTGAACTTTGATGATAAATGCTATTAATTAATAGCATATTAATTTCATTCAAATACAATTAAAATGTATACGAGATGTGTTAAAAAAGTAAGGCGAATTTTTAAATTTCGCGGGCTACGTACATTCGACTTTCGATTATTATTTTTTTATGTTGGCACACTCATCTCGAAGATATGTTTTTTTTATCCATATAGCATGTTTAGTTTCTTTATGAGAGGTATAAATAAGACAAGTGTTTTGTGTGTTCGGTGATTTTCTGCTATCGAAAAAAATGGATCGAAGAAGTTGCATCAAATTTTGTGTAAAAAATGGATTTAAGTGCTCAAAAGCACTTGAAATGTTGACAGTGGCGTACGGTGAGAGTACTCTGAGTCAAAAAAGTGTTTACAAGTGGTACAAGCTTTTCACAGAAGGTCGAGTAGATGCGACGCTCACTCTGGACGCCCCAGCACATCGACAACTGATGAAAATGTTAAGAAAGGGAAGAAAATTGTTATGGAGAATCATCGAATCACAATTAGAGAAGTTGCTGAGGATGTCGGCATATCGGTTGGCTCATGTCATGCAATCTTTTAGGAAATTTTGGGCATGAAGCGTGTGGCAGCGAAGTTCGTTCCAAAATTGCTCAATTTTGACCAAAAACAACGTCTCATAAGCATCGCTCAGGAATTGTTGAATGACGTCAACGATGACCCACATTTGCTTAAAAAGGTCATAACTGGTGACAAATCAAGGGTATATAGTGATGACATCGAAACCAAAGCCCAATCGTCCTAATGGAAGAGCCCTGGAGAGCCAATAACAAAAAAAGCACGCCAAGTTTGACAAAAAGTCAAGGTTTTGCTCACTGTTTTCTTCGATTATCATGACGTAGTGCATCAAGAGTTCTTACCACATGATCGTATGGTAAATCAGGAGTATTACATTGAAGTTATGCGCCGGTTCCGTCAAGCAATACAAAAAAAATGGCCGGAATTGTGGAAAAAAATTCATTGCTTTTGCATCATTATAATGCACCTCCTCACTCATCTTTACTTGTGAGAAATTATTTGGCCAAGAACAACGCAGTTGTTATGCCACAGCCACTGTATTCACCAAATTTGGAATCCTGTGACTTTTTCCTGTTCCCAAAATTGAAGAGACTCATGAAAGGACGGCGTTTTGCTACGATTGAGGCCTCTCACAAAGAAACTAAACATGCTATATGGATAAAATCGTCAACATATCTTCGAGGCGAGTGTACCAACATACGATAAAAAATAATAATAATCGAAAGTCGAATGTACGTAGCTCGCGAAATTTGAAAATTCACCTTATTTTTTGCACACACCTCGTATATTGGCGACATGTGAAACGTCTTAACTAAGCAAAACTTGATGTCTCAATAAACGATTGGACCATTCAAGATGTGACAAAAAAATGTTATTATTTTAACAAACATTAATATTGGGTTGTTCGAAAAGTGCGTTCGGTTAATTCGTTGGTTCATTATACGTCACTTCTCATGACGTAGAGTTCCTATCTATCTATCTATCATAATTTCCTCCCATCCCTTCTCTAAACTGTTTACTATAGTTTACTTGTGTTCTCGTTCTAGTCGCGAGCAGTTGTAACATTAAAAAAAAGTTTTAAAAAGTGAAAAAAATTGGGTAAAAAGAGCATTTTATATTATGCTGTATTATTTCCGGAAAAAAAATCGGCTGCTGAAATCAGCCGAAAAATAAAGTCTGTTTATAAAGAAAACGGACCAAATAAAAGAACTTGACAGAAATGGTTTAAACAATTTTCTACGGGCGACTTTTCCGTGACGGATGCTGCCAGACCAGGACGACCAAGAGAGATTGTTTCCGAGGAAGTGAGAAACGTAATTATTGTTAATTCCCGTGCAACAGTTAGGAAAATAGCTGAAATAATCAAAAAATTAGTCTCAACCGTTCACAGGGTCACAAAAGAGCTCGGATTTGCAACCCCGATGTGTGGATACCTCACTCTCTCATCGAGGCCTTAGACTGCCTTGCGGAACAGTCAGAAACTGTCAGAGCTTGAGTGAGAAGTTTTACCTCACCCACCGTACTCCCCAGACCTCGCCCTGTCCGATTATCACCTATTTCGCAGTCTGAGTAACCACTTGATGGATCAGAATTTCCATAACGACGAGGAAGTGAAAAATCGAATTGAACCCTTTCTTTCAGAAATATTACGCGAAGAATGTTAGAAGAAGTTATCAAAAAGAAGGAGATTATGTAATGGATTAAAATGATCATTTTCTTGTATATAAATTCGTAAATAAATTTCTTTAAAAAACCGACGGAACTTACCAAACATACCCGTTAATAACTTCGAATTCTGAATAGGAGCATAATTGTAAAACTGGTATTCTTCTATTTATCTATGTATATAAAATTGAACCTTTTGCATGTTCGTTTCTTTATGCCGAATAGGCGGCTAAACTAATGGGCATGAAATGCCATGAAATTTCAGTAGTATATTTAATTCGTCCAGAGGAGAGGGGGGCATAATCCACACAAATAATAATTTTAAACTACCGTGCCTAATGAACTACCCAGTAAGAAAAGAACATCCAGGGAAGTTAAAAGCATCCACTGCTTGTGGTCTAGAAGTGGTCAACAAATGGGTAATCATCGATGAATTTTGCACGAGCTTCTCATAGGAGGGATGCTTTTGTGTTTGACACTTTTTCACTGCATTTTCACCAAATCTTCTATAGCAATGAAAACTCTTTTGACCATTTTTGTGACAATTTTCATCTATTAATTAGAATTCACATAGAATTCACACATTCATTTTAAATAAATGTTAAATAATTTTAAATTTTGCATCGGAAACAAAGAAAGTATTAGAAATGTTTAATATTCTTACAACGAATATCGGTTACAATGTCTTTATTTTATAGTTCACTTTGGTGTAATTAAAAAGAGCTTTTCAAAAAATAAAAAAAAAAAACCTAAAATATGCTCATATAGCATTTGTAGAAACTATGAAAATACTATTCTTTGGAATGCCTTCCCCTTTTTTTGCTGGGTATTAAAGGTTAAAAGAAAGGAGTTGGTACATATGCTATTGACACGGAACAAATATATTCGATTAAAAAATGGACAGTGCCCCGCCCCATTTTAATTGACCATCGTCAGGGAAATTTAATGGCATTTTACTACCAATCACGAAAATGTCATGTGCTGTATTATGTGAAGGACGTGAAAAAAGCCGTGGCGCAGCCCATTGAACTTAACACTTTGAATGGCCATATCTCATAAACTAAAACAACTACTGATACAGAAAAAAAATATGTACGATACTAGCAAAATTGGGCGGTTACACTGTTCTCTTTTACCTATAAAATCTGTTATGGCTGTATGGTAGGTTATGATTGGAAAAGGGGGCATGTCATTGTCCATTTAATGAAGCAACGCTAGTAGAGAAAGAAAATTATCCTATGTTGGACGATAATATCTCAAAAATTATCAAAAATAATAACATAGGATTTAATGATGATGAAAGATATTTAGATTCTGCTTCAGGTGGGAAGTTATAATTTAATAAAATGTTATTGCTAAGGAAAATGTTTTTCATTTTACTTTTATGGAATAAAAAGTTGAAATGTTGAAGTTTTTTGTTGAAATGCAAGGGCTAACTGACTTTCAATATCTGTTAAATGCTATTAATTCATAGGATTTAAACTTATATTTTGCAGCTGAAGTTTCCTGATGGTCTACCAATCTTAACCCAACAACTGGGCTTATGGTTCCCAATCTTTGGTTCCCTTTCATTTCCCAAAGAATTTAAATAGAACCAGCAGTTTTGTAATTTAAATGTTATACTCTACTGCCAAAGAGCTACATTTCACCAGTACAGAAATTTCATTAATTAACTTATTTGCACATAACTTCCAACCAATGTTTTTGTCTTGGCGCTAAGTGGGGTGACAAAAAGAGTGTGAATCATTCCGTTCTTCTCAAAGATTACTAACGTTCACTAAAAGAAGCAAAATTATAACTTAAGGAAGAACCATTTATTTTTTATTAAATAGTCTAAATTTATTTTAATTAAATAGTTTAATTAATTAAAAATTTAATTAAATAGTTATGCAACGATATTTGTTACTCAAAAAACTTCCTTCTAGATATTATATTTGTAGTAGTGTCACCTGATATACACATTTATTTTTTCTGGTGAAGGCATTAGAACCTAATCTACATATAAAAGAATAAACAGCACTTTTTCAGGATAGCATATTCTTAGACTAAAAAGCTTTAAACAACAGAATTCTACAATAAGCAAACCAACATTTACGCTATTTGGTAGAAATCGTAAAGAATTTATCGAAATACTCATGTGATCCAAAACAAGCTGCTCAAGATTGCTTGAAAAATGTTGTGCATTAGAACCCTTACAGAAATTTCAATAAGATGAATTTCATCTAAAATGTTTCTGCAGTGGTCCAAAAGTGTGCGAGGATCCAAAACGGGCGTGGTTCTTACAAAAAAAGTGATCCGAATTAATGGAGCATTTACGGAATACTTCCTCTTATGCTTCTATAAGAAGTCAATGCTCCTTAGTTGCATATTTCTTCATATTAAAGAAATAAATGAAAATTTCTCGCATATGACACAGAAAAAAAATATGTGATATATTTGCCAAATATTATTATTTAGCCACTGATAATAACGTCAAATAAGACGATTGAGCAGTACAAATTTATCATCAAAATGAGTATTTGCCTTGCATTAAAATGCAAACGTAGCGCGGATTGTGCCTATTCTACGTCTGACGTAGTGACCTGCAACGGTCAGTGGCCAAATTTGAGACGTTCAGTTCGATACACAATCAGCCAAGCTTTAAATAAAACTGTTAATATTTCATTAAGAAAATCGATAAATTCCGGGTTGTCCATATTTTTTTTTCAAAAGTAAAATTAAATGATTTCAATGAACTTTTATTTTATTATAATGCTTGGACCTTGTCATCATGTTAGAAATACAATGTCATTTAAATGACTGTATCTGCATTGGTTGCAGCAGTGAATCCGTTTGATGTAGTTTTCAATCACTTTTTCATGCATTTCGGGCGGTACCGCGGCGATAACTTGACGAATGTTGGTTTGCCAATTCTTCAAAATTTATGGATTATACGCGTAAGTACAGTCTTTAAGGAAACCCCACAAAAAAGTATAACATCGTTAAACTGCATTAATTGACGTCGCCAAAACGTGAAATAAAACCAAAATCGGTCGTATTGCGTAGGTCGTAGCACCATCTTGTTGAAATCTCATATTATCCAGTTTATAATCTTCAACTGCAAGACAAAAAAAGTCGGTCATAGCGCTCTGAATTGAAATAAGGATTATCCGCCACATTTTCACTAACAGAAGCGATATTTTCGGCAGTGCGTAAATTGCGATGATGCACCGGCCTGACCACATCTATAAGGCTTCCAGTCTCTTCAAATTTCTTTATAATCTTGCTAATTCCTTGCACATGGCGGCCATAATCACCCTTACTACTTTTGTAGTAAGTTTTAACTATTTTTACGCGTTCTTCTGTTGTTAAACGATGCACATTCGTAAGTAACAGCTGACAGCCTTGCCTGACCGGCGGCTTTAAAACCACTAAATGGATAACCCTATACCTTAATATTCCAAAGAAAGTGTTTTATACATAAAGCATAGAAAGTAATTGTGGGAAGCGAGGCGTCATTATACACTTGCTTCTTCTTCTTTATTTTCGTTTCTTCATCTTTACTAATGTATACTAAGAACTTTTTGAATAAATATAAAATTAACTTATCAACAGTCAAGTAAAGCATATATGTGCATAACCATTGAATGAAAATATTTGCTGTAACATTTCACTTGCCCTAAATGCGGTTAACTTTAAGGATATACGTACTGCCAAATTTAAAAAGATTTTACTCATAAAATGCTTTATATTAACGAACTTTTATTGTTATTTGTGCACAAGCAATCCAAAAAAGAATGCAGAATTCAAAATTCAATTCAATTCAAAAGACACATTGTAGTGTCCCAACTAAAGTGATGTAAACTCATCTCGTTCTTGACTCGATGACAACAGACTGTCCAGACATAAAGTTAAAATGTCATAAATTTGCACAGATGACATTCAGGAATGTAGTGCAATAGTAATTAGTGATGATTGTGCATTAAAATGGACAAAAACATAACATAACATAAGTAAGAATTGCAAATGAGGATCAAAAGTCAATTTAGCAACAAAAAAGACTGACATATTTACTGACATTATTAACAAATTGCTAAATTATGTGAGAACCAGTTGAAAATCATGTTCCTCAATTACAATAATTTCATCAGTATGCCCTCTAAAAAATATAAAAAAAACATGCTTACATATCCCGGTTATCTCTTACCGCTTTCAAATTACTTTTGAAAACATGTTCTTGAACGGCAATACAATTTTATGTAAACCGTAAAAGAAGATACTTCAATATCTGCTGCGTGTTAAGAATATATTATTTTTATTAGTATTTTTGCAAAAATTTTTGAAAAAAGTAAAAAAAGACTATTATACCCATTGTGGAAAAGAATGGGTATAATAGAAATGTATAACATCTTCATATTGTTAAATACAATAACATTTAGAACAAGTTTGGCTATGTCAAAATCCCATTTTTGACGCAAAAACTATTGTAATCGGATCAGGAACGTGGGTTCGGCGACACAATAAAAAATTTTCACACCCGAACATAGGATGCTATCTATGTTAAGGAGTTTACCTCCAATGTGCGTCAGTTATCCTACCAACTTAGAAACATAGCGAATTTGAACATGGTGGCAAATTAACAGGCAATTAAAATCTGACGAATTTGATATGACTTAACTTCCACACTAACAAATTTCTTCCAATTTATCTGATGTTTTTTTCCAAGTGTCTTTTTAAAGAGTGGAGATCACGAAATTTCGCACATTGAAAAAAAAAAATAAATATGTTGTCAACCGAATATTTGTTTTCTAAACCGGCTTTAAAGAAATTGAATTTTTAAAAAATGCACAACTTTTGATTAGAATTGTCAAAATTTTACCGGAAAAGTCATCTAACCCAAAACAATCTATCCAATATTGCCTGAAAGATTTGGTGCATTAGAAACATTTCAGAAATGTCAATAAGATGAATTTTATCCAAATTTGAACAGAATGGTGTATGAAAATGTGACAGATTTATTTGTGATTAAATTTCCGTACTAACCAATTTCTTCCTATTTATCTGATAATGTAAACACCGCTTTAGAATTGTTGCTTGAATTATCGAGCAAACTAAGAACGTTATTTACCGAATTATAAGCTTTCGTAATACACCGTGTTTCTTAAAACACACAAACCTTTTACATTGTGATCTCAATTCAAATTCGCAATAGTTCGTAATATTTGTACTGAACATGAGTGCTTTGATTTGTCCACAATACAGTAGTTTTGAATAGCTAAATTTGGAGCCAAACATCCATCCTTTACCGATTAAGATGTCCTCAAATTGTGATCTGTAGTTATTCTGTAGTCGAGATAATTTCCAAGACAGTAACAATGCTCCTGATTGTTGGATCTAAATTTTGCATCCCACACATCACATATAAATTGACCAATTTTTGTTTTCAAGGGTCAAATTATATTTTCCCTTAACCTTTATTCTACAAAATAGGTACAGAACAGTAGTTCGTACGAAAATCTTGCTATGTCGATAATAGAGTTTAGGTGACTAATCCGCTTTTATTTAATATAAGATATTTCAAAAAAGTTTCCAATATTTTACAAAATTTAAATTTAAGGTTAATAAATTTAAGGTTTAATAAAATTTATGAAAAATTTAAAATTTAGATATCCCAAGAACTATACAGTACTTCATTTAAACGTACTTTTGCAGGATGGTTGCCATGAAGACACGACATTATTGGGGGTAACTATTCAGCGAGTATTTTTCTTACTTTAGACAAGCTAAGAGATTCAATCGAACATAGTAAAACACAAACAGGTAAAATAGTATAAAACATACTTGAAAACTTTTGTTATGGGCGTATTATTTTATATACATACTTTACTACAAATTTCGGTTTAGGTTCCTTGGAGGGAATAAATTCTTCACAGGATAACTCTAAATTGTTAGGCATGTAATTAATTCTATTAAAAAAGATTTCTAGCAACATTGTGCGTAGATCGTTATCCCGGCGCATTTTTATTACTGAAAATTAAATTTCAGTGGATATGAATCAGATAATTTCAAATTTTTGATCGGAGTTGCTATACAGCAATACACTTCTACAGCAAAAGTAGTTATAACAAGCTATGTTTATAACGTAAAATGACCGCATATACTGCCGCTTTCATAGCATACACTCTAAAAATTAAATTTATTTATAGCAAACACTTTTTTTGTCTTTCTGAATAAATTTTGGTACAATTTTGCACGTTTATAGCGAACAAGGTAATGCAGATAATAACTGTGTGAAATGAAACGGCGATTAGAAGTTAAATTAAACTATGGTGGGAAGGCTTCGTTGGTTACGCCCAGATAATGTCAAACATAAAATATGTCACTTTCATTGGGGCTGGTTCCTTGTCTCCCAATCAAAATTTGGACATCTATGACTATACATTTTGGTTTTGATGTAAGGTTTTATGGTTCTCTTTTACTTTTTAACAATATTTTTTGTTTGTTTGCCCATCCGAAAATTTAATTGATTTCGAAGAAAATTTTTTTTTTCATTATAATGTTTTCACCTTGCCATTATGTACGAAATACAATGTTATTTAAACGGCCACCTCTGGACAGGTTGCAGCAGTGGATCATTTTAAGGTAGTATTCGATCACTTTTTCGCGCATTTCGGGCGGTATCTCGACGATAACTTGACGAATGTTGGTGTTCAAATGTTCCATCATTCACAAAAAAAGTCTAGTGGCGTCAAATCGCATGATCTTGGTGGCCAATTGATGTCGCCAAAATGTGAAATTATGCTTTATGGAAACTTATTATGTAATAAGGTCAATATCGGTCGTGTTGTGTGAGTCATGGCACCGTCTTGTTGAAACCACATGCCGTCCAGTTCATAATCTTCAATTGCAGGTATTAACAGTTGACAGCCCTGTCTGACCAGTGGTTTTGAAACCACTAAATGGATAATCCTGTATTAAAAACATTTTACTTATTAAACAACTACGTAACGGATACTTCGAACTCATAGTAAATTAAAACGTTCGCTTTTATCTATGTTCTGTATTTGGATATAGTTCACACCCAATATTTAAATTCAAAAGTAGTGTGGGATGGCGCCATGTGTATTCATATTAAGGCTTGTGACAATACTTTGTGTACGATATATTTGCCAAAAACATAAACTTGGACACAAACCACAAAATTTAACACTGATATGTACTTCTAACATGGTAATCCTTAATCTCCAAACAGGTCTCCAAATTGATGGTTGTGGTGTTTGGTACAGCAAGACTTTGTAATACTAATTTATACTTTTGAGACGCCTTGTTACTATTGGAGATAATAATTGTTCCATTATGCCCCAGACAACAACCATTTCAATGTAATTATTTGAAAACATTTTTAATGCGCGCCTGTGCGCACTATGAGATGCAAAATGAGAACTTAAATTGTTTGCCTACAAGCTAACAACTGCACTTTTTGTACCTTGAACTTTTATGATAACTTTTATACAAAATTTTTATACAATTTTATTACTTAAAATTGCCAAATAGTTATCTTCCAAGATGGCCTTTGGTCGACTCAGAAGGAGGTCTCAGGAACGGTCTTTTGAGTTTAGGGAATAGAAAGAAGTAACACGTTGACAAATCTGAGGCCTACAGTGGTTGTGGAGCGATATTAGCTGAATTTTTGTCAAAAAATACACGAGGAGGCAATGCAGTGGGAGATGAAAAAATCAGAAATTGTACATATGCTCTTAAATTTGGAACCTTATTCCTTGTTGACAGTTTGCCATTGCAACATAAACTCATAATGCATAATACCATAATAACCACAGGAAATTGCAAGCAGAAACTTATTTTTTAAACGACTTGAGTCGATCTTTTGGCCTTTCTCCATCAGCCGATTTATCGGTGATTCCTTTATAATGAGTACATATTTTAGTGTCATTTCCCGTATTAATACACTGCAGTGGGAAATGATATCTTCACAGAATTTTGTAGGAAGATTTAAAAAAGAAGTTGTTTTTTTTTTTTTTTTTTTTGTACCAATTGAGATTTGACGCGTCTGCGTGCCAAAATATCGTTTAAAATTTTATTGACTTGTATGATTGAAATAACAATATTTCTTAAGGCTAATCGATGGTTTTTGAGCACCGAATTTGTTGGGCATAATCTTCATCGGTAGAAATTGATGGAATTGATCCGGGTACTGTTCGCCAAAGTCTCTTCACAGAAGGCCTTTTGAAATGTTCGAAACAAACGAAACAAAATTTATTGCAATTTCTTCACTCAACAAATTCACACATTATAAAAATCCATGAAATAGCTTTTTTGAATTGCACTAAACAACACGTAGCTTAACCACTGATAATATGCATGATGTAAAATTTGGCACAGATGCCCATTACACAGTGTTACCGATTTAATTTAAATTGAAAAGTGGTCTTATATTTAAAACACTGTGTGCAATTCTTGATTCCTACATATTTAAATGACAATATTCTATGAATTCAACTATGACCCATAAATTACGACCTCCAAAATACAAACCACTCCTGAAGTCTATCAAAATTCTTTATTTTTGTTGAAAGATTAGTGTGGTAATTTGGTCGTTTCGAAATAAATCTAAAATAAAGCCCGGTAGTTATCTTACAAACATCAATAAAACTAAATTCGTTTACAACATCGCTTTTATAAGTAACTTGCAAAATGATAAGGAGCAATGATAGGAATGGCCTCACGCTTGCTTTAAGTACACATAAAATTAAAATCAGATTACATATCTAAATGTAAATTAGATGACATTCTTTAAGGTACCCTAAAATTAAATCTTTATTAGCGGGTGTTGGATTATTAAATATACCAATTATATTTTTGTTATTAAGAACATCTTTACGTTGGTTCTGGAAATTGATACAGTTTATGAGGACATGTTACAAAGAGTTGTCTGGGCTACTGCAGAATTTGCATTGAATGCTAATACTGGCTCCCACTAAGTGGCCGTAGGTGAGATTAGTATGACTTAGTCTTATTCTCGTAAATACTGCCTGGATCCTTCTGGAGGGGTTGCTGGTCTGGTCACTTTCAAGTACGTTTCTGATATTAGGATTTAGTTATAATCAATGCATTTGTTCCCGCTTCAGGTAAGTTAATCGAAGGCACTGTCTTCCAAACTAGAAAATTGGACTTAAAACTTTTTTCGATATAAAACTCGCCTTTGGATTATAGTCATTGTCAAATTTATCGCACAAAAAAAAAAAAAATAATAATAATAATAATTTAACGCTTTATTCAAAAGCTTGATAACAACGAGCTGTCATGAATTCTTTTTTAGACTTAGTGCTTTGTGATGATTTGAACGTAAGTGTAAGAAACTTTTACTAGATTCTACTACACGAAGACATGACGCTTTAACCACCGCTAAATGAAAGATTTAATGGTTTTGTGATATCTCAATAATACACAAATTATAAATTTCAGAACACATACGAGTTTCTGGTCTATATTATTTCCAAGTTTTTATCAGAATGAATTTTTTTAAACAATTCATGAACTTAAGTGAAAAACATAACCAATTATTATACAGGGTGTCCGTCGGGAAGGTATACTACTTTGTTTTGCCGCCATTTTGGTAAACATTAGTCTTGACAGTTCATATTTGGCAGTCGTGAAGTAGAGGCGTGGCAAATTTATTATGGAAAAATATTCGATAAACCAACGTATTTTAATCGTTAAAGCATTTTATCAAAATCAATCATCGACTACTGTGACGATGAGAAAGTTACGTGAAGTTTTTGGGAGAAACAACGTGCCAACAAGACGCACTATTTATCGTGTAGTGAATGATTTCGAAGAAAGAGGATAGCTGATAGGGCCAACCATGGACTAAAACAATCCATCAACCTCAATTCGACGCCGAGATCAGGAGCTTGGTCTTCAAAGAACAACTTTGGTCACAATTTTCCACAAGGATTTGCATTTGTTTCCAGGCAAAATGTGTACAAAATGAAACCAAAGAATTCGACTGAATTGAGGTAGTCCATTACAATAATAATTGAGGTGATCCCGACTTTGATCCTTTAGGCCACAATGAATAATTTTCTGGTCAGTTGTCGCATATGCGTGAATGAACATGAAGGCCATTTACGGTCTGTCATCTTCAAAATTAGTTATATAAAATAAAATTTAAATTTTTAAACAAGAGAAAAAAAAAGAAAAAAAAAAAATAATGAAATATATTGATTAAAAAAAAGTTATTTGATTTTTTTTATTGTAGTGTAGTACAGTAAAATGTAGACGCCACAACTACTCTCTTCCAAATAAATTTGTTCAAAATCAAAAATCATCTGAATAAGCTGGCTTTATTCAATCTATTGTAATGTTATCTTCCTTGTTGCTAATTCGGACAGTGAAGTATTTTTTTTATTTAAATGATAATTTTTTTTTGTAACGTATCATTCCTGATTCAGACATACGAACAAGTAGATTAGTATCGAAATTGAAATGCTTTATTTTTTCCTCAATGGTACAGGCAAGTTTTTGCAAACTTTTCCATTGAATTTTTTAGTTTTGAAAGAAATTCTGTTTGTGTGTTGTCGCACAACATCTAAAAATATTATCCAGTCATATTTTTCTGTTAACATTCGTTTGGTTGCTGTAATCCCTGTATGATGTTCAGCATGAATGCTTATAAAAACTTGCTTTCTTATCGACTCTGGATCAAAAGGCCTAGGCTGTATGAATAATGTATCGCGATATATTTCAGTAGTAGAATCATTAACTGTAATTTTCTTAATTTAAGTGATGTTGATTTTTTGTAGTTAGAATAGTTTTCAGTTATTTATCACTTGACAGCAATCGTACCATGTTATACAAATCAACCGCAGTAATGCAATGCTCTCGGCAAAGGCAATCTGCAACTACATTTTCAGATCCTGCAATATGTTGAATATCCGTTGTAAATTGTGATATATGGTTCAGCTGGTGTGTTTCCAATATGAAACAAAAATGCTTATTGCCCGCAAAAGCTGATAAAAGTTCACGATCATACGCGCTATATTTCCGTTCAGTTGATGAAAGGCTAGCGGTTTCCTTCGTAGTTGTTCCAACGTGTCAGACTTTTCGAATCCAGTATACTTTCTGTTGTTAGACAAAAGCCAAGGGAATCAATATGAGAAACACCAAATGTACATTTGGCGGGTTTGTTTATGATTCCATGTTCATTAAGCCTATCAAAAAGAAGTTTTAAGTGCTGTACGTGCTCCTCCCTCTTCTTAGATATGTAAAAATTATTTTTCTGCTGCGCCCTTAAATATCGCCTTTTTTAAATTTTTGGTGTCACCATTGACTAATTTTTAATCGTCACCTTTTTTATCCTTTATGGGGACCGACTTGCCCTACTACATCTTTCTTCCCATAAATACCATCAGCCGAAGGAATAAAGACATGTGAATTATTATTTGATATCATTAGAATGTACTCGTAATACCTACAAGGATGCGTTTAAAGAACCAAGTATCTTTCGACCAAATGTGCTTCACAAATTTTTATACCGATTGGTCGGTGTTCATCTGTCTGGCTGGCTCGATGGCATGCACAGTAACTATCGTACATATCTATGATGCTTTTAAAATTTGGTGCAGCACAATATTTTCTCATATAGTTGCCCGGGGAATGTAAATGAGCAATAACAACCTATCCTTTTCAAAATTATATTTCTTCATTTTATCTCCTTATTCATAGACTATTGTATTGGTTTATAATGCTTGATAGAAACAAAAAAAAAAAAAATCGTCCGATTAAAAACACTCCTTCTGCTGCCTCCCATACAAATAACTGATTTAACCCATATATTCTTAAGTTAATTTCTTTCAGTTTGATACCTCTTGTGGTAACTCCCATATATATTGGTCGATTTTCCGAAATTCATTCCTTCGTTTGTAATTTCTTATTAATCGGCAATACTTAGTAGTTTAAGCGCAATTCTCTATAAAACTTGAGTAAAATCGACGAATTAGCCATGCCCCTCTGTATGTTGTTAACAGACGACCTCAATTGCTAAATTAATGAATTGAACTAAACTCTGAAAATGAATATAGAGGGCAGCGGCGCACTCTTTCTAGTGCCCTCCATAAAAATTAAGTGGCTTATCAAAATGTAATATTGTCGCTAATTCGTGGGCGACAGTCACTTAAATTCTGATCAATTGTATTCCATCATAATGTTTGATAAAATTAGAAAAGAAAAAGAAAACCACAGGATAACCATGCCTTTCCTGGTAACTCCCTTATAAATGACAAATTTAATTTATATATTCTTACCTTTATATCTTTCACTCATTTGCACTAATCCAATAAAATTTAGGACGCAAAAAGCGTTAAATAAGCTCAGTTCTAGAAATCAATACGCTCAGAATTTGTATGCCTTCAGAAAGTTATAATTTTCGTTGTTTTACTGTCCGTGAATTCGGAGTACATTATGATAAGAACCTGGCAATTTACTGGGCAACTTCGGGCACCTTTCGCACTTTTGCACCAATGAAAAACTTTTTCATATCATCATAACATATCATATTAATTACATTTACAAACTTTCAAAGCCCCAACTTTCCTCCAATTAATGCCACTCTATTTTGTCCTCTATATTGCCCTTATTTTGTCCTGTATTGTTCCTAATCACAACGAAATCATAACTTTCTGTTGACAAACTATATTCCTAATTTTCAAAATTTTGAATATCTGCAAATACAATTAAATTAACTTTACTTATAACCTAATTTGTGCAATGACTTTGCGATTAAAAGCTGCCCTAAATTTTTACAAACTCTTCTATCTTTGTAGATCTCGTAACTTCCGGCCCGGTAGTATGCGCAAAGTAAGAAGACGAGCCGTATTTAAAAATGGTGATTGCAATGTCCTGCAGAAGAATTTAACACGCAGGCGTTTGCGGTTCCTGCAGGATATGTACACCACTCTGGTGGACTCACAATGGCGTTGGACTCTATTGGCATTTGCTCTATCATTCATATTGTCATGGTTGATATTTGCTGTCTTGTGGTGGTTAATCATGTACACACATGGTGACTTGGAAGAGCTACATCTGCCCGCAAATCAAGGTAAATGGAAAGAGTGATAGTTAGATAAGATAAGGAATCGTGTAAGTTGCTCTCCCGTTTCAGAGGAAAGTAATTGGGAACCCTGTGTCTCTGCAATTAATGGATTTACTTCGTGCTTCCTGTTCTCTATTGAAACTCAACACACCATTGGTTATGGTGTTCGAACCACTTCCGAAGCTTGTCCAGAGGCTATCTTCATGATGTGTTTCCAATCTATTTATGGTGTTATGTCGTCCGCTTTTATGGCTGGCATTGTCTTTGCTAAAATGACAAGAGCCAAACAAAGGGCTCAAACTCTATTGTTCTCGAAAAATGCCGTCATCTGCCAGAGAGATGGAGGACTTAGCCTTATGTTCCGAGTGGGCGATATGAGGAAATCTCACATCATTGGGGCCAGTGTAAGGGCCACCTTGATTCGAACCCGCACAACGAAAGAGGGAGAGGTAATGACACAACATATCACAGAGTTGGAGATTGGGGCCGATGAATGTGGTTCGGATATCTTTTTCATTTGGCCCATGGTTATTGAGCATAAGATCGATGAAAACTCTCCGCTGTACAATATGTCGGCAACCGATGTCCTGCAGGACAAATTCGAAATTGTGGTTCTTCTGGAAGGTACAGTTGAGTCTACCGGCCAGTCGACACAGGCTCGTTCCAGTTATGTTAACACAGAAATACTCTGGGGTCATCGTTTTGATCCTGTGGTTGTTTTCAATAAAGATCTTCAAGCCTACGAAATTGATTATGCCCGTTTCAATGAAACAACTCAGGTGGACACGCCACTGTGCAGTGCTCGAGACTTGAACGAAATCTACAAAATCCAAGAGGGTTTTACAACTCCAGGTGGGTTTGAAAAGTGAATTACCACTGTGTTCGGTTGTCTCTATGGGGATTCATGGAATCATTTTATTTCATTTAAATGCATACTTATTGTCTTTTAGTTGGTCATGTTATAAAATTGTTGGATTATTTAAGTTTATCGCATTACTCATTGACTGCCTCATGTGGGGGTTTTCAAAAGGTCTAAAATGGAGACGGTAAGCCCGAATTCATACCGCAATGGGTTGTAGTAGTTTGATGGAAATTATTATCATATACATCACGCTTCAAATTTGGGTGTTTGTTTGTATCACAAAGATTATTAACAATTTTCATAATAATTTTTTTTGAATGGTTTATGGTAGGGCTGAAAGAAATTATCTTTAAGGAAAGGGAAATAGCTAAGAATGCAACGTAAAACTGCTACCGTTTAAGATTAATTTGCAAAAATGTGGCAATAAAACAATTTTTTTTTTGCAAAAAACTACATTTAAAATATTCATGGCAAAACTTATAAACTAAGAGGAATTAATGGGGTTTTTAATGGTTAATGGTTTTATATGCTTTGCTATTATCATTTATTTTATTTATAGAGTTTGTTAAAACATTTTCAAACATAGTTTGGAAAGTATTGAGATAACTTATAGAGATTTACCACAGTTACCAGCTAGATAAATGGACGTATAGCAATCGTTGCAAGAAATCATGAAACGTAATTGGTTCTAAGATAATTGGTACTTTAAACACTTTCTGCTATATGTTTGTGCTTTATTTTTTATTATTTTTGCTTAAAGTGTTTAATGAATTTTTAAACCGATTAGCAATGTCCGTTTATCTATCTTAAAACTTGGCACAGCCCAATACACAGATTACAGCCGAATACATACACTTTTGGTACCTCCAGTACAAATTGACCGATTTACCAGAATTTAATCTATTCTCGACAACCTCAAACTAGTAGGCTGTAATACTTGACAAAACTTGAGATAAATCGATCAACTTGAAACCTTTCATACAAATAACCTTTGGAAGTACAACTATGTCTGTTTGAAATTGTTGAAGTAAAACAGCATATTGTAATGATGGACATCCGGCAACAGTATATCAGTGAAATATTAACGATTTTGTATCAGCGTCATATAAAGGGTGTCCCAAAAAGAACGTAAGATTTAAATTTTAAATAAAACACAGATACTTAAAAAAAAAAAACTTTATTATATCGTAAAGTAGACAGGATGAGGTTATGTATGGAACAACACATCGGGCAAATGGCCGCCGCGGCTTTGCTGGCACACACACGATTTTTTAATGAAATTTTCAATGACCGTTTTGCATAAATGCTGCGGTATTTCATTAATGCAGTGTCCAATTTACGCCCAATTTACTGACTTGAGTCGCCGTCGACTTATTCGCGTAAACCATCGACTTCAGAAAACCCTAGAGAAAAAAGTCTAAAGGTGTTAAATCGCACGATCTAGGAGGCCAATTCTGGTCTCCAAATAGCGAATAATAACGAATAACACGACCGGGGAATGACTGATGCAGCAATTGAATTGTTTCTCTAGCTGTATGACATGTGACGCCGTCTTGTTGAAATCACATGCCCTCCACATTCATTTATTCCATTCTGGGCACAATAAAAATTGTTCAAATGTCAAACAATGACACTTCGAATGGCGCCAAATTTAAATCTTGCGTTCTTATTGGGACACCCTTTATTTCTACTGAGAGAATTTACGGTGAATAGTTTTCAAAATAAGAATATTGAGTTGACGTGGCGGAAGACTGAAAGTATTTGATTAAGTGGAACTTGAATCATTGAAGGAAGATTTATGTCAAAAGCAAGAAGAAATTATGATTATTTTAAGAGTGATTTATCAGCAATTTCGCACTATTTAAAATTATTAAGAACCCGAGACCGTCACAGAAACGAAATTAAATTCGAAAATAGTCTCGAATTGTTTTAGTTTCAGGAATCTACATGTATCAAAAATACACAAAGTTTTTATTCCGACAACCTAATCAAAATTGTATTGAATTTTGTGTTTGTTTCGCAATACAAAATTACGAAACATTTTGATTTTGATTTTTACACCTCAAACAAAATTAGAACACAATTCTGATTCACTTTATGAAGCTTTTTGTTTGTATTTCATTTGAAAATTTTTAAAAAAACAAACACAATTTTTAATTAGCTGTGTGTGTGATATTTGAAGTATTTTTGACTTTTGCGGTTTAGCGTCAAACTTTCTACCTATATGATTCAGACTAAGAAACGAAAATGCATAAAACAATGCCTTCATTTTAAATATGTAAGAATCTTAGAATCAATCAAATATGTCTTAGAATCAAATCTGTTTCATTATGTTTCGATACAGAAACGTAATCAATTTAGGTTTCTAATTGAGTTATTGTTCCGAATATGAATCAGAAGGAAAGAAATTTCTATTGTATATTTAAATAAGTTTGCAATATTAAACCTGAAAAGAAACTGAAGTTTAGTAAACGTCACGGTGGGGAAGGATTGAACAGGAAGGAAAATTTGGTTCCATATGAAGTGAAAGAAACGTTGAACGACGATTTTGCATGTGCGAATTACACGTTTATGCCCAGACATCGTTTGTCACCAGACATCGCACCTTCTTATTATCACACATCACATCGTATGAAGAATCCTGGATAGCCACAAAAGATGCATTTTTTTATCGGCCCAATATTAGTATTGGAAAAAGTAGTAAATAGCCAGCAATGGGCCTAAAAATTTATTCACTCGGTACGCAAACAAATTGGTCGATGTTCTGAAATTCAACATTCCCTCCGCAACTTTTGTCTGATACTGGTCACAGGAATTTAGTTTTTTGGCAAAATTTGATAAATAACAACCGCATAACTTCGATTGTGGGAAAACTGAGGCAAATGAAATCTGAAGGAAATATATCATCCTAAGGATACAGTATGATATATTTCCTTCAAACGTAGCAAATTCAGTCAAATTTGAGCACGTTGATTACGTTAGGTCTGGGAATGAAAATATACTGTCTCTCAAGACTCCTTCTAATACATCCTACACAAATTGAAATTCGACATTCACCTATAATTTCTTTTGATGTGCTGAAGTAATCAACGTTTTTTTTTTTCATTTTATTATTTCATAATACTTGACATCTCCTTTGTTACCTCCTTTAAAAATTTAAGGCAAATATTCCTTTTATTCACTCATTAAAATGGAGTGATTTATCAAAAAACAATTGTTCGGCTATAACTTCTTAACGGCAAGGTTCAGCAGGTCATATTTTTGTTTCCTTTATTGTTTATTATGTTAGATCAACATTTGGCAAAGACCTTGGTAAGCTTCTGATACCTGGTGCAATTTAGAACCAAAACAATAAATGGATGTGCATACAATGTGAGCGCTGTTGAAAGAATCACTGTAATTGTAAATGCTGAAGCGATGTAAATCTTGAAGCGAATCTCTTTTCTCGCGTTTCTTTTAACAAATTACACTTCTTCCCACTCCTATATCTCTATGAGAAAATAAAAACTTACACAATTTCAGCCAATTTTCTTTCTGCCATTTTGTTGCTTGCTAAAGTGATCTGTAGTTAGTACACTAAAAGATATCAAATGATATTTCTGGATTTTCTGGATCTAAAAAGCCATACGGAAATATTACATATTTTACTCATAATAGTTAATTTCATATATCAAGACAAGGCGTATCTGCTTGGTATTACAAGATCTTACGATATTGACATGATTCATGAATGGGGACCAGTAATTTATTGGAAAAATGGAAAAATCCAAAAACACATGCAGATTTTAAAAACCAGTACAGAAGTTTCGGCAAAAGATCTAACTAATAAGAGTGATGCAAAGTTGATTTTTTTAGAAATTCGCATTTTATTTCAAAGGTATTAGGAAGGGCCCGAACGATTTTGCGGTTTCAGGAAATATTGTTAAAATTTGTATAGATTGATTTGGATTATCGTGTCCATTAGTCACCTATATAGGCGGTTGCATTTGCCACAACAGTTTTTTTGGGGGCAGAAAAAAAATTTTGAGGATTTGGATTGCTACGAAATGTGCAAAACTTTGCGAAAAAACAAACACCAGGAAATACACTTAATTTTAAAATTGTTTTTCCTAAAAACAAAAAACGGGACCTTTCTTCCCATTTTCATGGCACATCTCATTAAAGCAATAGTTTATCACCAAGACTTTCAGTTGTAAAAATACTTGAATATTCCCCAACTTTTCAGGCGTCTTTGTATTTGATAATAATATTTATTCATTGAAATGTTTCATTTTCTTTTCTATTCTACAGAAACTACATTTACCATGCGTCAAATGTCCCTCAATCCATCCGAACAGGCATCATAAATTTAACATTTTCACTATAACATCATAATCGAACAATTCAATAGAATAATTATTGCAATGTAGAAACGAATAAAATCTGTAACATTGTAACATTTGAATTGAAATTTTTAGAACATACATAGAAAATTCGAAATAATCACAACTAATGATATAAAGAATAACTACATTATAACAATTGTATTTATAAACCAAATATTATCGATCATAAAATGTATTGTTTCAATATTTGAGTATGGTATCCTGTAGCCTAGAAATGTTGTAATATAATGGTTTACTTATTGTGTTGTTGTAAAATAGTCCACAGTATTATTTTATTTGTCCTGTTAATAGACCATAAACTCTTTGCAGAAATAAAAGCATTTCAGTAGAATTTAAGTTTACTTATTTTTATTGTCTCAAAATGATTTCTCTTTTACAGATATTTGTAGACATTTTCCAAAATCCTTTTCAGGTTATGCACGCAGCTCGTCGAACTCTTCACCCACCAGCCCTTTTAGTTCCCCGAAGAAGAGGAATATTATATATAAATGGCAAATTTCTAGTGAATCATAGTGTATGTGTATGTAATTGTACATTTTCAAGTATTTTTAATAAATAAATTAAAAAGCCAAAATAATTTTCCAAAAGTACAATTTGTCACATCTACTGTTATACTTTGCTCAACGTCGGGGTTGATGTATAATCTCTATATAATGTTCTGGTTTAGTGCAAACAAAAATGGTTTTTGAACAGATAAGGTGTGACAAAAAGGAAGAAATCCAATATTTTTGCACGACATTGAAGGTTTTATATAGTATATTTGGAACGATTCGATTAAGATCAAATATGAACCGTTCTATCCGATAACTTATTGGCATTTTAATGGTAATTCCTTTAAGCCTTTTCCGTAGAAACCTTCGTCTCTATTGGCAAAAAAACAGACAGATGATTTGCACAAGCTTCCCTTGAGGCAAATTTTTCGCCATAAACAGGAACAAAAGGTAATCACATGTTGCCAAGTCGGGACTTTATGGATTTTTGGATGTAAAAGAACCTCTCATCCAAACTCCCGTAGCTTCTGTAAAGGCACTGTCAATGTGTGTGGCTTAGCGCGGTGCTGACGAAACAAATTTATTCTCCAACTGAGCAAACCTGGCTGCATTTAGGCGATTGATTCTTTCAGGCAGCTTAATTGTCGACAATACTGGACTGAATGAACAGTTTGGCCGTAAAGAAGCAGTTCATAGTAGATAACACAGCAAAACTTTCCTAACCGTTAATATTGCCTTGGCCATTGTGTGCGCCGCCTCACTTCGAATCGATCACGGTAATTTTTGTTTCACGTTCTCGTTAGTAATGCACTTTTCACCACCATTTACCATCCGCTTTAGAAATGTGTTGATTTTGTTACGATTCAGCAGAGATTTGCAGATCTCATGTGTGTATCCAGTTTTATTAATGTGATTTCGAATAAATTTTTGTGGAACATTAAGCTCCCGGCTAGTCTAAATAGTATTAATATGGTAGTCCATCGACATTTTTGACAATTGGCTCTCCAGAGGGCGGTGCATCTTCCACATCAAAATTACTAAAACGGAATCGACGAATCCAGAATTACACGTAATTGGCTATGACTGCATCAGAATAGTAAACATACATTTTCAGTTGCCTGGCTTGCTTTTTCGACTTTGTAGAAGAGAAATTAGTGCGCACTCAAACACTGCGTCTATTAATGACAAAACTTTCTGAGTAGTTTTTTTGACCTTATTTTTATAAATAAAACTAGCTGACCCGGCAAACGTTGTTTTGCCTTCAAAATGTTAATGTGGTAAAAAAAAAAAAAATTAATTGCAAAAATGTCATCTCCAACGCCATCTATCACTTCAAATAAAACTTATTTTTAATTTAAGACCAAAATGAGCCGAATCGGTCCAACCGTTCTCGAGCTTTAGCGAGACTAACGCACAGCAATTGATTTTTATATATAGAGTAAAATAAAATAAAATAAAATAAAATAAAATAAAATAAAATAAAATAAAAATAAAAAGTAAAATAAAATAAAAAGAAACTCAGTATCTTTTACTATACATACTACGATTTTATGAAGAAAAACAAACATTTATGGAACTGGATTTGATTTATGTGGTCCTTACATCCTCACGTTTTGCCTAGTGCTCCCTGCCAATATTATTTTGCAATACCTTGCATCGCATGGTGCTCTATTCTGCTGGAATTGAAGATGATCCACATTTATATATTTTGTTTCAGTCCACAAAATGCTGGTGACTACGACGCTGTAGCTCTTAAGAATCTCACCACTACAAAATTCATGCCAATCACAACTGTGATCCCATTGGCTTCTTGAATCGCGTCCGGGTTTCCGATACCCATGTTAACATAGCCGCAGAGATGAAAATTCGTGTCAAAATAATACATGACTCAAAGAGATGCCTGCATTTAAGCGCTTTAAATAAGTCGATGACATCTGTTACCGAAACTCAGCTCTTACACCAGCATAGTGGCCGTTGGCCATTTCAATACTATAAATGGATGCGGTAGGCTTATTGTATTGGTAGGTTCATTGTAAACATAATTTATTACAAAACCGCAAAAAAGTAGGAAACGAAGTCTCTCAAATCTTGACGATCCTCTCAGACTATATAAGGATATTCACTTGGACAGTTCGCACATTTTACAGAGAAGGCAGATGCCTTAAGGTGTAATAAAAAAAGTCGATTATTTTTCCAATTAGTAACCTGTATCTCGCGTTATAAAAATGCGATACGACGCTAGATGGCATTAGAAACCTGACATTTCGTACTCAAAAAATTACCTAGTTTTGTGATTATTTTATTTACTATTGTTTGAGTGTGCGCAAAAGATGTACACCGGCAAAGAGAAATAAGGCATATTTTACAGTTATTTTTTCGATAAAGGCGAAAACGTAATCATGTGAAATTTTGATCTTGTCGATTTCATTACGGTAATTTTGATGTGAACGTTGCTCCGCGAACCGGATAGAATAATGGATATCGTCAAGGGTTTGATGGGATTAGCAGCAAATCATGTACTAAAACTGGTCATGTACTTAAATTGGTCCTGTACCGTCAACAATTCGACCCTCTAAAGGAATCAATCGGCCAAAACGGCGACCTTTGGCCGATAGAAGAGGAATTGTGGTCCTTCAGGTTGATGCCAGACCAAACACATCTATAGTGGCTACCGATAAGATCCGGGAACCTGGTAGAGAAATTATCATCTGTTCCTGTCTATGGTAAATGATCTTGTTGGTGAAAAATTTGCTCCAAGTTTCAAGTTCGTGGAATGCGACTACGTTATTCTTTTGCCAATAAGGACGGAGGTTTCTATGACAGAGACATGGAATTACCTTCAAAATGGCAAAAAGTTGTCGAATAAAATGGTTCATATTTTACCTAAATCGGACCATTCTAATTATGCTGAACTAAACCTTCAGTGTCATAAAAAAATAATGGATTTATCTTTACCATTATACACCTTTAAAAAGCATTTTCATTGCGGACTCCATCCCAAAGTTTTCGTGGAAGGATAAAATTGCCAATTGGAATTAAATTACTAAGCAGGCCTGTGTTGATAGTAATTGTTGCTCTATTATTTGTATAGTTGGTAAACAAAACCGGTTTCCAGAATCCTTTCGAAACTCGTGTTTTTGAACTAATTTGCTGCAGCATAAAATGTTGGCATCTCCGAATTATATTTTTTTTCAAATTTATGTTATTTCAAAAAGTAACAAAATTAAAGGAATGACTGTGAATGAATTGAATGAATTTCAATGCTAAAAGAAATCACATAAAGAGTAATCACATAAATGCACCACATCTTAGAATTGTGTGAACTTTGTATGTTATGTGACAAAGAAATAAAATAAAAAGGGGAACCAACAATTTAAAATGCAGATCCAGCAAAATGAATTCCGACCGACTCAGAATTACTTTCTGTCTGTCCGTGTACTGAAAGAGATTCTGAACAATAAAATGATTGGGTGACACATAATTTTATTAACGTATTTTATTTACGCATCTTGCAACCAGCGTAGTTTACATGACACTTTTTTGAGACACATTCCGCGATGAGCCCAACATAATTCCAAAATGAAACAAACAAAAATGAAGAGTAACATTATGAAGAACATGTAAAATACGATTCGAATATCTTCTAACTTCATTGGTTTAAACGTGTCAGTGCTACTGTTATCCACTAAATTAATTTTTTTTCTTCGAACAGCTTCCAGAAATGACATTGACGTCCAATGTTGAATCAGTCCACTCTGAGAGGATTGCCCAATTGCACGGTTAATAGCCCTCTCATATATGGAATTAGCCTCCAGTGGTATCGAAAGGGCAGCCGTTTGAGCAAGGCACATTTCCGAGAGTCGAAAAAGTGGTTTCTTAAAGAACTTCTGTTGTTGCTCGTAGATTGACCATTGAACCGAGGGTACAGGATACACGTACCTGGTATTGAAACTGCTTCTTAGCTCAGTGTACTCCGAATAGATGGAAATATTTTTCGCCAGTGATTTGATAGTAGGTGTTATTTCATGATTAGTCATTATGGCATATTCTTCTTGGTATATTGCAATTTTCATACCAGATTCTTTAATATCGTCCAATGTTTTTACAGGTTTCTCCATTGGAGGGCGCGTGTTGTACGTCTGCAAGTAATTAACATATGTTGTGTCCAATATTAAGCCCGTGATACAAATTAACATGTAGAGGAAACTGCGAACACCGACGAAGCAAGAATCCATTTTAAAAGACTGTCCCAAGAGTCCGTTCATAACATAAACGTTGAATAATAGATTCCTGACTACAATCGGCTGGTTTCTGATCCAAAATGTCAATTGTATAGACAAAGAAAATAAAATAAACATCAGCAGAATTAGTGTAACGGATAATAAATCATATATTATGAAGTAGAACATATAAGAAGGTAATGCCTTTTCCACCGGCACCATTAAGCACCAATCCATGTGGTCATAATTGTTGCTATAAACCAGATCATTGACTCCAAAATTGTACGATAGCGCCGTGGATATGTCGTAGGAGCCATTTTCTATTAGGTGATCGAAGCTAAACGTATACAGTTTGTCCAACTGACTGCCATAATTTGGAAAAGTTAACGTGGCATTATGTTTGCGGGAAAATTCCGTGAGGAAATGGCCCAAATTTCCACCCAAAATAGTGTAATTTTCAATTTTGTTCAGTATATACGCTCTAATGCCATTTGTTTGCATAGCCAGACTTAAGGGGGCTTTATGCATATTTTTTACTTGGTCTGGGTAGATCGACGTGTCCGAATTTTCTAGAAAGGCACGTTTAATGACTTGAAATTCCCGAAATACAAGTGGAATATAAAACTCTCTTGTTGTCACTAAAGACTCTTTGACGGCGACGACATTTACTGCTTTATTTTCAGTGCAGAATTTTAAGATTTCTCCAAGATACTCGTCCTTATGATCATCTTTTGCTAAAAGCAGTAAATTGGTTTTAACGTTCCGTCTTAAAGTTTTCCACAACGAAAGCAATAACGATTTGTCTTTTTTAACATCGCCTATTAGTGGTACAATTGCGAATAGCCTGCGATTATAACGAGGCCACAGGTAAAACGTGGTATTGCCTCTCAAATGCATCATAGGCAAATTCAACTGGTTAGCTAGAAGTTTAGATACAAGAGCTTCGTTAAAGGCTCCTATGCGGTTATTGTCTCCATTTTCTTCGTGACTCAAATATATAACAGTATCGAAATATCTATGATTCCTTTCACTTTTGATAGTATCCACTAACTGGGCACTCAATTCATTTTCGAATGATATCAATTCCAGGAATCCCAAAAGGAACGTAGCACTTGTTTGGAGTGTCATTGCGAGACTAGTATTAAAAGGCACATAATTTTGTGAGATTTGTCACGGTAGTACGTTATTATGGTAATACCCCACGGAATAATTATGATGTTTTTCAACGAATTAATATGTTGTTGATTATTATTGATTGTCGGATTGTTTACCTCTGAATGAAAAGGAGATAATAACTAAAATATTTGTTTATAGGCCGTTCGTTTTGCTCTTACATTTTGCTCTTACATCTTACATTAATATTATAGATAACACATTATGAATACATAATAACTCGAACAATTAGCTACTACCGCGTCGTTAATGGGAACTGAATGTCGAAGATGAAATATTTTTTAAAACCTTTGTTCTTATTGAAGTGTTTTTGAGAACGCTATCTTGTTGAATTTTTATGTATTTGATATTAACAGGCGGACGACAATATGCTGTAAATATGGCGCTTACTTACTTAAAAGGTGACTAGAAGAAGTAGGCATTCTTTTCGGCAAAATGAAAAATCTCCCGACGTAGTAATTTCTAACAGCATACAATTAATCCCAATTAAATGAAATTAGTTCCAAATTCAGAGTGACATAAATCCTAAAGATTTTTATTTATTTCATTATAGAAAAATCGCTTACAAATACTGACATAAAAATATATGAAATAAATCTCGAAAACCACAATTAAATAAATAAAATTAATTCCAAAATTTATGTTTGTGAATTAAGATGTTACGTTAAGTAGAATTTACTTTTTACTAATTTTATCACGGGACGATAATTTGCCTAACATTTCTGTCACTATTTGAAGAATAAATGTGAAACAAGCGCTAATATTTTTTTAACATTTTTGCATATTACGCCGGAAATCTTACATACAACAATAAACAATATATATTATAAACAATATAATAAACATTCATCATAAAAGAATTGTTTGGAAAGAATTGTTAAACATTTGTGGCAAAAATTACCGCGACTTTTTGTTAAAAATATTTGGCCTTGGCAATAATATCGATTAACACTTAGTTTATTATTAGACATATTAGATATGTTAAGGATATGATGCTGGGATCGTCCTCTCCTGCGCCCCTAATCGAGTTCGTAATATATGACTCAGCCAATACAATCGCTGTATCTGTTCACGCCGATGTCGGTATATAGCTCATATAATTAGTGACACATACAATGACGATACTCTTTGTTAATGATGAGGGATCCATATATTTTCGGGAATATTTTTCTCTCGCAGACTCCCAGCATTGACTCATCCGCTTGTATCATAACTCAGGATTCTGCGTCATACAACAAGCCAGATAAAAGCAATATCTGATACAGTTGGATTTTTGTCTGCACAGATAGAGGTTTGTCGTTAAATGGCATCCGTCCTCAATAATATTCTTCTGTACATCTGGAGGCTGGTGCCATTAGTTTTAATGATAACGCAGCTGAAGTAGGTAAATTCTTCTACCACTTCAAAGTTATAGCTGTCAATGTTCAAACAGCGTCCTAAGCAAGTAGACATTTTTGTGTCGAAGCAAATAACTTGGTTTTGCCTCCGATTACCACCACATCCTTTTTTGCGGGTTCTTTCCCAGTGCTTAAGAATGCTGCAGTAACATCTCGCAGTTTTTTGCCAACAATGTCTATGTCATCCGCATGCGGGAGTACTACAAGGCTTTTGTTGTAGATCGTCCCAATGGTATTATTTGTAGCTTTCCTCATAATCATCTCCAACTACATGGTGAAGATGTGGCGCGTTAAGCTGTCCCCTTGGCTAAACACTAAGATTTTTGCCTATTTACTCAATACTAAATTGATACGATTTTTCGCCTTATCGGATTGTCGACATCGTCGAAAAGGTGATATGTGTCGATTTGTATTGTGTCTACCCCAGAAATTACCGTATTGTGAGTACGTGGTTAGTTGTTGATTTACCGAGTTTAAAATCACTCTGATAAGATTCCTTCAGTTAGAATAGCTAAAGCTTATCTTTTACATATCAAACTCGATAGACATATCAAACCGACACTGCGATAGTTGTTACACACACAAAGATCATCTTTTTGAACACAAGACTTGATACATTTAAATTTCAATCTTCGAACACGCATTCCTCCAGTAATATCGTGTTTAGGATCTGATGTATGTTGAGTATCAACTCATTAGCACTGATCTTAAACAGATTTGCCGGCTATCCGTGAACACTCATTGCTCTGTTTTAAGCTGCAATATTGCCATTCTAATATCATTTGACTATGATTTATGCCATCATCGATAATTGGAGCGATTACTTCACTCGCATTGCCATCTGGAATTTGTAGCAAATACATTGTTTCGGACGCTCTCTACGTAATTGTGACCTGTCCTTACTTGTCCGCTCTTATCTGAAAAAAGTAAACTTGAGCTTAGTAGAGGCGAGCACTTTTTGTTAGTTAGAGTTAGAAGATGGAAGTGGTTGTATTGGGACCGAAATCCAGGAATGTGCACACGATGGTCGCATATACTAACCGTCGATATTAGGTAGTCTTATAATATTATATATGTATACATATATATATATATATATATATATATACACATACCTATATATATATATATTTAAATTCGGCACTATTTGATACATTTATACCGTTAATGTATTGAATACTTCATATTTTCGTGTCAAATATGCTGGAATTTTAATGTAGTCGTAAAGCATAGAACACTGTCTTAAAGAAAACTCTGGTTTTTATTATACAAAATTCACTAAACTCTAAAATATATAATGCTAACGACATTTTTGTTAGTCATTCGCAAACAGATGATCGTCAGTTAATTGATTGTGAACGTTCTTCCATAGCAGAGTTAGATTTATAATGTCATTAGCAATGTAGGAATTAATGTTACGCAAGACGTTACGCTCATGGATCGCTTTTCACTTCTTCTCCCGAGGAAATACTATTCGACATGGCCAAAAATGTAGCACTCAGAAAGACACGTTTAAAGTACCATAACTATTTAAGTCGATAACTCTCACAAACATTTATGAAACTTCTAACAACTTTGCACAACCTGATACTTTGTCGGATCACAGCCGGAGATTACATCGGAAGCTACATCGATTGAACCTTTCGGACACCTGCCACATAAAATGACATATTTTCCAGAATTGAATTTTAGTAATTTAAAATGTTGTCTGCCGACATTTATGGTTCATCATACCAAATAATGTGATTTATAACCTTAGGACCATATCTTTCATTAAATTGCAATCATTTCAGTCAAATTAGGTATACTTTAAGTCTTTAAGGGCACCTTCTGGTACATCTCATACTAACGACCGATTTAACCTATATATTCACAGATTTAGAACTTTCAAGCAGTTGATCTAATATCTGTATAATTTGGCACGTACCAGGTGCTTTGTTAACTTAGTTATGATAATAAACTTTAATATAAGTTGCCTTATCCAACCATATACTCGTAGTTCTGAGAATGTAAACTACTACAAATTGCCTAATTCAATCCATGTATTCCTAAGTTCTGATGCATAAAGCGTTAGGCAATTACTTTTCAGGCACCATTTTGCATCAACTAAAAAGGATGAAGCATGTGTAATTCAGACCACTTGCTGAAATTCCTGTACTGATTTGTTAGTGTTTTTCAATAAATACGGCCACTGTTGCAGCGGACCATAAGAAAATATGTGAGTTAGAGTGTTTTTTTATACAATACCGTCTCAATTTGCAGTTAGTTAAAGAAAAAATAGCAAATATTTTTATAAAACATTTAGTAAAACAAAATTTTTTACTAGATCGTAGTCTGGGGCTTTAAATGAACTATATTGGTAGCTCCAAACAAATGGCCGATTTAACCCGTATAGTCTTAAGTTCAGCGTCTAAGATGGTGCTAAGTGCTAAGATAGTGTCTAAGAATTATGTCGCCCTTTCTAGTATGTCCCACACAAATTGGTCCATTTTCTGAAATATTATTCCATTCCAGTAACTCCCAATTCGCAGACTGCAGCGATCTAAATTTCATTCCATAGTTTTGATTTATAATTGTGATTCTTTTCATAAAAATTTCAGTTCTAAACCATATACCTATATTTTTAGTTTCATATCTAGTAAGCCGGTGTGTTGGTAGTGTCTAAGAATGAACGCGGACCGTCCTTTCTGGTATTTCCAATTCAAATTGATCGATTTGCCGAAATTCAAATGCGAATAGGAAGACGCGATAGCGATTTGAATTTTTGTCCACTATTTTGCTCCCTAATTCTTAGTAATATTTGGGGAAAATTAGCATGCCACGATTTAATTCATATATTCTTAGGTTTATATATTCCGCACATTTACATCAAGCTCAGTAATTTTGAAAACTGACCGCATTGTCACGCCGCTTCTATACAAATTAATCGCTTTTCGGATTTTAATAATTTTTCCCGTAACATTAAAATAGTGAACTGCAGTAACTTAATATATTTTTTTTCTTTTAATTGGGAGAAGCCAATCATGCAAATGACACATTTATTCTTAGATTTAAGTATTTCAAACAGTTACTTTGAATTCATCCAATTTGGCATGACTCACCTTTGGATTACAGCGCCATGCCCATACCCGTACAAGTTGACGGATTTATCGAAATTTAATTAAATTAAATGTTTGTGAATATGTGGTGATATTTGGAAAAATCTGCAAGATAGCTCCGCCATTTCTGGTATCTTCTATAGAAACTACCTTATTTAATCGATATATTCCTGGAGCTATTTGCTTCATTCCACTGTATTAAATTCAGTATTAAGCATTACCACAAGCCCCTTCTTTTACAACCTTGACACTATGTTCGAAATATAATGTCATTTAAATAAGCACCTCTGGATTGGTTTCATCAGCAGATCATTTTGAGGTAGTTTTCGACCACTTTTTCACTTATTTTATGCGATATCTCGGCGACGTTCGTTTAGGAATTACACGCGTAAACACGGTCTTTGACCTAGCCCCATAAAAAAAGTCTAACGGCGTCAAATCGCATGATCTTGGTGGCGAATTGACGACGCCAAATCCTGAAATTACGCTTTCAGAAACTTCGCATGCAATAAAGCCAAAATCGGTCATGCTGTGTGGCTCGAATCACCGTCGTGTTGAAACCACATATTGTCCAATTCATGACCTCCAATGGCAGGCCGAAACGGTTATCGTACGGCCATAACGCTCTGGATTGAAATTAGGTTTATCTGCCACACTTTAAACAACACAAGCGATATTTTCGGCAGTGCATACATTGCGATGATGCACAGGCCTACCCACATCTGTAGCGTTTCCAGTCCCTTGAAATTTCTTTATAATCTTGCCAATTCCTTGCACAGTAGGTCGATTATGATGACCATAATCACCCCGCAATGCACGAAAGGTGCCCACTTTTGGATCACCACTTTTGTAGTAAGTTTTAACTATTTTAGCGCGTTCTTCGATTGTTAAACGATCCATATTCGTAAATGGCAAAACTTTCAGTAAATTAATACAACTTTGAATGACAGGTATTTAACAGCTGACAGCCTTGTCAGACTGGCAATTTTAAAACCACTAAATGGGTATAACCCTGTAACCCTGTAAGTCAGTGCATCTGACTGATATCTGTGTACTGATTTCATACTGGACTTTTTTGCCCAATCTCGGATTTTATCTGCCTATGTATAGGATATATGTATGTATGCCAAATTTCTCATTTAGCTATTATCTACACAATTTCTGCGTTTTAAAGAGAATGACATGATAAAATTCGTTATATTTTGCTATTCAAGAAAGAAGGTACTTCTGCATTTTCTAAGAAAACCTGACAAATTTTCCTATGAAGTCTACCCTATGGAATATGAATAGAGCAATCAACAGACGATTGTCAATATTATAATTTAAAATATTTTAATTTGATTACAGTTGCTGTGCAAACTCCCACCTTCATATTCTTGACATTCTACTATGTTAATAATTAGCCCCTACAAAAAATTCTATTTCTCCTGTGATTGATTAAGCTACTAATTTCTTGCATCGAATTCACCAGATGAATGTGAAACATGAATATGCCATTTGGTTTTAACGTTGATGATACATGTGACAACTTCATTCGTCTACTTGGCTGTAGACAATCTAAAATTGTCTGAATGAAAACATGTAAAACAGTTCAATACAACGGTGTCACAATCTAGATGAACAGCAAGCATATCGTAAATGTGAATGGTAATCAAAAGAACAAGGGATGTACATAACGCCCTCCACGAAATTGTACTCTACTCTTTTGTTTTAAATACATTGTATCGCACGTTCATAAAGGTTTTGCCCAGCAACGCTTGTGGCGATTAGTGAAAATGAAATGTATTGCGATGCCCCTTCTGGGGATGTAATTGTTTCTCTTTAATATCTAAATATTGAGTTACAGCAAGCTATTTTTTTCTTGATTTATAATTCTCTATATAACTGGGGAAAATTTGAAAAAGAAACATAGACCTTTTGGTGCCTCGCATACAAATGACCAATTTAACCCATATATCCTTAGTTTAATATCTTCCAAGCAGTTGTGTTAAATGCAGTCAAATTCAGTCATGAACTTGACAAACTTAGTTCTTAGAATGAAAATGTGAACCATTTCCAATACCCCTTCTGTCATCTGCCATATAAATTGATTGATTTGTCGAAATTTCTGTAATCCCTTACATTTCTGTGAATCGTATAGCATTTGAATAAATTGGCTTTGAGGTAGCCACAGAAATATGCTTGGATTCATAACTTTTGTCCGAGTACACTTAAATTCAGTATAACTTAGCACACATCAGGCATTTAGTAAAATGTGTTCTGTGAAGAAAAATGAACTTCATTGCTTCGCTCCTTTGGGTACCATATATTCAAATTGTACGTTTTGGCAAAGATCCACGATCTCTCGATAATTTTTAAGCAAAGACCTTCAGAAAGTTATAATATGGCTTCTTTTATTAAGCTTGAATTCAGAGTATTTTTGGTTGAGAACATAGCAATTTGCTACGAACATTCTCACATACTCGTATTTCCATCAAAACAAAAGGTCTGTAGGTGAAGGTGTATGTAAGCCAGTTCGCCTGGCTGAAATTCCTATACTGTGACTGACTGATACCAGTGTCAACTTTGGTGTCATAAATATCATAGCTGTTCGAGCTACGCTTGATGTAGTATGATGACACAAAAAGGATTTTCGGTGTTTGCATTAAATGTTGTTTACGAAATATTTAGAATGTTGCAGTAGCCAATTATGAAAGGAAGTTGTTGGGAAGAAATGTTTACGAATGATATTAACAGTTGAAATAAAAGTGAGAATGAGCTGAAGACGAAGAGTGCCCCGGTCGATCATTAACCTCTACCGATGAAAGCCATGTTCAACAAATTTGAGATTTGGTGCTGTAACGCCATTAATTAACAATTAAAACCTTTGTTAGTGAAGTTCAGGTGGTTAAGCCAACTCTATTTTAAAAGATATTTTGGGTCCCAGACAAATCTTTATTGGTACCAATAAAATTAAATTTTTCGAAAAACTACCGGCACATTGTAGAATGACTTTTCATGAGAGATGAGACTTGAATCTATGCATATGGTGCCAAAACTGAAGCAAGACCGATTGCGTAAGGGCGTTCAAAATTAAAGAATATGCTGACAATCTCCTTCGACTATAGTCGTATAGCGCATTATGAGCTTATTCAGCCGAATCAAACTATCAACAAAAAATATTATATGAGAGTTGTGAGCCATTAGCGTTATATGCTAATGGATTAATGGCAGAAAACTTTTGGGATTTGCACCTCAATAATGCGTCATAGTCATATGGCAATGGTCCTAGTTATATGAAGATTGTTTCAAGCAGTTTTCATTAATTTTATACAGTTTGGACCAGGTCTGTTGTAATCACCAGATGTAAATAATGCCTAAATCGTTCAATATTCGGACGAATTATCTTTTAAATACTCTTATATCACGGTAACCCTTGAATTCAAAGTATGCACTTAAAAGCGCGGTTTCCTTGAATAGACTGTGGTTTCACTTTACGAGAAACTAGAATAATCTTTCACGGTGAACGTTACTATATTTCGTAAATTTTCTGAAAGCTGGCATACGGAGTACCCTAGGTGTTGTTGTTAACCACCGTGCAGTATATACGGGGCCGGGATTTTGGCCAAATTATTCGTCAAAGTAATGTCCATTATTAATAGCTAAGACCATTCAGAAAAGGTAACTGTGGTCATTGCGAATATTTCAGGCCTCTATGTACCCAGGCATAGCTCCCATAGAAATGGATTCAAAACCATTCTCAACCTGAAAATAAGTTTTTTATTGATTTCGAATTTGTGAATAGTTAGACGGACATAGTGGATGTTAGATATTGATGAGATGAAAAGAATTCAGATCCAAATTGTTCAGGCCACATTCGTCCGACCAGTTAAATGAGTCACAATGTTTTAAATTGAAATTAAATAAACATACATTTCACTGCAATGGTCGTTGCAGTTAGTTTCCCATAACCAGTATTTGTAGCAGTGCAGTAGATTGCAATTAAATACTTCAGGGAATAACCTGAACATAACATAGTTTACGATGCTCTTTTGCATCCGTGCACCCGCACACAAAATGCGGGTCTAACGAATCCGAGGAATGTGAAGCCTGAATCCACCTAGCTATTGCAATATGTGTTTTAGTTATTTTCTGGAGACATATATGTGTTTAATTGGCATATGATGATTTCACACAGCTTCCCTGGTAGCGGCGATTTTAGATTTTGCTCCAATTTTTTTTCATTTCCTCCGAACTTTGTTTTTGTCAATAGTAAGACCGCCGTGGTAATTAAACATTCCCAGTAAAGTCTTCATAACCTTTACTTGTTTTTGTTGAAATAAACATTTCCAAATGTTTTATTAGCGTTGACACAAGTACAGATTTGCAGCGATCTGACGAGTCAGACCGATCCAGTGCTAAAGCAAATTTTTGTTTTGATATGTCAGAAAGTGTCTGATTACTGCTCATTTGGGGACATATCATTATATTCATTTTCCAACTCATTTTCTTCGGATGCATCTGGAGCATTTGAAATTGTCTATCTTTCAACTTCGGTAATGTTTGAGCCATGTTTAACTTAGCGTCAAAATCTTCGGACCATATTGATCAATGAAAACGTTTGTTTTATTTGGGGTGATGTTTTTATCCTCGGGCCAACCGCATGCGGAATGTATTTCATTTGCATTTGACAGTTCAGAATAAAAAAAATTTTTAATAACATCGTAATTGTGGTACCAACTGTAGAAATGCCTGCATCTTCCCATAACTCATAAAGCATCTTTATAATCATTTGTATGTAACGGAATGAACTTTAAGTTTTTTAATGTCCTTTTTTTAAATAAAAAATATTGAATAACTTTCGGATTTGTTAGAATTTGTCTTTTTTTAACATCAAATGCTTCAAGAAATACGTTTTTTTCTCCCTGTAGTTTTTCTCTACCTTAATTTTGTACCAATGAAAGTTGGGACGATACAATAAAGTAGAATTAATGAAGAATCAGTACTAACTGACTTATAAATACATTCATCGAATGTTACTTCGTAAAATTAGAACTGTTCTGCAACGCAAGTAGTTCCAAACATAAGCGAGAAGAGAGGACTCATCAAATTTCACTAAAAGAACAAGCGGTACTGAAAGTTACAACAAAGTATGAATAGTGATCTTTATAGCTTGCACAAATACTATATGAGCATATTTCTCGCTTCTTGGGAAGCCTTTCCTTATTATATTAAAGGTACCTATGAAATAAAAGCGACAGTCATTGAATAATAAGAATATCAACGATTTTTTGTATTTGTTTTTTGGTTGCCGATGTAATAACTTAACATTTTTTAAAATATGTTTAGAATTGCTGCTCGCTAATAACTTGAATTAATTAGTTATCGGACTTCTGATATAAAGAGTTTTCATTGGTATAGGGGACGCAGTGAAAAATCACTATGAATCACTTCGACGGGAAGCGTCGCCCATTTTACGAGAACTCTCGTTCATATATTGCTACTAGGCGACTATATTGTGCTGAATATGGACTACGGAATTAGTGAAGCTCCGAGTGCTAATTTAATTAAAATATGGGTAAACCACATTTAAACCAAAAGCAAATGGTCGCCCAAGAACATCTAGGACCGAAGACAATGTTGAGAGAGTTATGAAGTCAGTACGAGGAAATCCACAAATGTCGACTCGCAAGAGGTCGTCTGTCTTACAATTATCGCGACGAAGTTTGCAACGAATTTTAACATTGGATCTTTAACTGCATCCATATAAGTTGCAATTAACACAAGAATTGAAAAAGTCTGACTTTATAGCACGGCTCGCATTTGCTAATGAAATGCTTAATCGATTTTCCAATTTTGACAATATCCTTTTCTCTGACGAGGCTCATTTCCTTATGAATGGGTTCGTAAACCGTCAAAATTGTCGTTACTGGAACAGTGAAAATCCCAAAATCAAACACCAGAAACCATTGCATAGTCCTAAGTGACAGTATGGGCAGCAATCTCTGGCAGAGGAATAATTGGTTCTTTTTTCTTCGAAAATGCGTCACGGTTAATACGGAACGCTATGTTGAGATGTTGGACGGATTTTTGGCTCCAAAAATTGAAAGTTCAAGAATAGTGAATTCCAGAACTTGATTCCAACAAGATGGAGCTACCTGTCACACATCAAATGACTCCATGGCGGTGGTGAAGCAGATGTTCCCTGGCAGACTGATTTCGAAAAGAGGTGATATCCCATAGCCCCCACGTAGTCCAGACTTCACGCCTCTTGACTTTTTTTTGTGGGGATACCTCAAACACAAAGTCTACAGTAATAATCCAAGAAACATCGTTCAGCTCAAGGAGAATATCCGTGGTGAAATGACAGCCATTACACCAGTTTTACTGAAGAAAGTTTTCAATAATTTTCGTTTGCGGTTAGAGGAGTGCCGTCGTAGAGAGGGTCACCATTTAGATGATGTTATTTTTAAAAAATAAACTTCATTTATTACTCTACAATGCCTTAGATTTATTTTAACCATACCTTTTGTATTTATTTTTTAGTCTATTTTTTAAATATGCACGTTCTATTGCGCTACCCTGTATATTCCTAAAAGCCAAATAATAAGAAATATATCTCAACTTCTTTTGACTTATTATGTTTTTATTAGCGACAGACATAACCAGCCAAGGAAATTTTATCCAGACCTGTTTGATTGGCTGTATGACATGTTGCGCTATCCTCCGAAACAAAAGATCACTTAAATTCACATCCACAAAAAGTTCCTAGTAATGATTCTGTAGCTCATACCGTTGCCTTAAATGGTGTTACTACCATCATTTTCGAAAAAAGATGAATTAGTAGTTAGAAGGAAAACATTGATTTCGGCAAATCTGTCAATTTCTGTGAAAGAACCAGATTGGACTGATTAATATATATGTACAATTTACAAATTTACATTTACAATTCTCGACAGCGACCTGACTAAATTTTAGTCTATGAAAATTTTAAGAAGTGTCGTAAAAAATTACGACGATTATCGTGCCTGTAATTTGGCGGACATGCATCTTATTGAGGATATCTGTCAATCGAAACAATATTAAACAAAGGCTCCTATGACGTTTGCGAAGGTTTTTAACATATCCTTATTTTTTCCAAACTAGCTTTGTTTTCTTTTGTTGGGTTGCCACTCTGATATTGGTGGCATTCGTCGCACACTCTGCTTATTTTACATTTCAAAGTATCGTTCATTATAACTAACATTTGCGTCAAATGTTAATGGAAAAGGAACTGATGTGGAAAATCGTTTCGACTGTTCATTATAGGATTGAACGCAATGGCTAAATGAGCATTTTATATTTTAGGAAGTAGGTTCATTTCAGTTTTGAATACAAAATATCCACACATGAACTAATCGTAACTCCAATTTGAATGCATCCTCGATATTTTTAGATTAAAGGGTGAAATGGCTCATTATGTTGCAAACCCACCGTTTGTGTAGTTTTTTGTTTAAAGAAGAAAAGAATGGCCAAACTACGCTACTTAAAGCCATACGATTATATAATATTCTGTAATATCTTTTTTGTAACTATTTGTAAGTATTTTTCTATGCGGCGATTTCCTAACTAGTCAACCTGACAAAACAAAAAAACCAAAAAAAATTGGGAAACATTTTCGTCATTTTTCAACATATTCTCCTTTCAGCTTGATACACTTTTCCCAGCTAAATTCAATAGCTTCTTCTATTTATAGAAAGAACTCCATAAAATAGCCATCAACCTTAGACTCCACCTCTTCATTGTTGGCAAATCTTTTATCACCGAGCTATTTTTCATAAAGTGGAAATAGAAAATAGTCCGGGAAAGCTAAATCTGGCGAATAAGGTGGGTGATGAAGCAATTCGAACTTCATTATTTCACTATCATTAATTTTCACCATCGCAATAGTGGATATGTGAACTGGAGCATTTTGCTTGATGAAACAACACTTTCTTTTTTGCCAAAAGCGGTCTTTCTCCCCAAATTTCATTACATAAACGCAATAAACTGCAATAAATTATCATAATATTCTCCCTTGATCGTTGTTCGTTTTTCCTTTCTGAAGATAATCAATAAAAATAAACACATGCGCATCGCAAAAAAAGACTGCACGATTCTCCCATTCCAGTCCATTACCTTGACTGTTCTTTCAGGTATGAAGTGAAAGAACATGTCTCATCCATGGTTATAAATCGACGCAAAAATTCGGTTTTATTGCGCCGAAATATCGCCAAACACTCTGCTGAAGCATCTTCACGACCCTGTTTTTGCTTTATTGCACAATTTTCTCATCTTTAAATCTTCGGTCAATATACGGTGTACTCGTATAGCGCTTTTTGAAATGCCTATCATTTCAGCTTGCTGGCTTACCTTCAGCTGACAATCATGTAGTACCATTTTGTAGATTTTCTTAACCGTTTAATGTTGGTTGGACAGAAACTTTCCAAATGGATATATTGAATTACATAACGATGACCAATTTTTTCCATTTTTACAAATTCACTGAGATCGTTTAGAGTTGATGGCTCAAATAAAAATACTAAACAACGTTGCGCCTTGAAACTTAAAACATACGTTTTATTCAGTTGCCGTAACACGTTAAGCGTTTGATAAAGTAGAGTGCGAGAATTAAAATGGGCACCATTACCCAACCTTGGTGATGCCACTCAGATAAATTGGTCGACTTTTTGAAATTCAATCTTTTCTCCTTATTTTCTATTTCATCCAAACGAATGAAGATATATATCATTTGATACGAAAGAAAATGTAACACCCAGAACAAAGCGTTTAAAGAACTAGGTGTCTTTTGACCAAACCTGTTTCATGACTTTCTAAGTAATGTCTGGTTGGCCGGTAGACACGATAAATGCCATAAATCTTTTTAAAATTTCTTCATAGTTCGCATAATTTAATATTTTCCCAGATAATAGTCTGGTATGAAATATGTTGCCAACCCTCCCCTTTTTACACCTCCAGTACAAATTGACCGGTTTCCAGAAAATCAGATTGTTCGCTGTAACTTTTGCTTCGTAAGCTGCAGTAATCTTTTAACTATATTCCACTAAAATCCTTGGCATATTCTGAAAAAAAAAAATCGGTTAACTATGCCCCTTCTAGTATCTTCCATTCAAGTGACAAATTTAACCCATTTACAATATTTGACAGAATTTGGAAATATTGGCCGACTAACTACAACCCTTCTGGTACCTTGTATTGCCATACCCCTTATGCGACCTGCTATGGAAACATGTAGAGTTTCCGAACTTACATTTTTCCTTTGTAATATGTAATTGGTAGGGTCCAGTAGCCTCGACATTTGTTCGTTATATTGATTTATATCTGTCAGTAAAACTTGAGAAAAAAATCAATCAAAAACCACACCTACCCTGGTACCTCCCATACAAATGATCGATTTAACCCATGTATTATTGGGTGCATATACAGGGTGGCGCACTAATCATATTACTACATGTTATTTAAAGATGTTGAAGGAGTTTTTTGCGCCAAATACATATCCGATTTAGTTCCAGCAAGATGGAGCAATTACATACATAGCCAGGCGGGTTATGGCGGAGCTCCGACGAAAATTCCCAAACAAACTATTATCCAGAAACTCCACTTTCCGTTGGGTCCCAAGGTTACCTAATCTGACTGAATCAGACTTTTTTATTGGGTGAACAAAATGAAACCAGGGAATTTGACTGAATTGAAGCAGTCCATTAAACAAAAACTGAGGCGATCCCGCGATGAAAAATTTTCTGATCAGGCATATGTGTGAATGGGTAAAGAGGTCTTATTTCTATACAATAAAAAGAAATATATAAATTAAAAATACACTAATTAATAAGAGTTACTTGATTTTCTTATTTTAGTGCAATTGGTGCGCCGTCAGTCATGGCAGTCACTATTACGACCTCTGTTCTTCGTTAATAGAATAGAGCTGCAGAGAGCGAAATTGACCAAAATTCAGGGGAAATAATAAAATTAAAAAAAAAATATATATATATAATTTACTCTTATGTTATCACGACAAAGAGCCATGTATGCCATTATGTAAGGAATGCAATATCCGGTGTTGCATCTGGTACAGATCCGAGATCCGAGAGGTCAGTGGCTGAGTTATATTGGCATCGACCAATTTCGGGCTATTCGTATAGACATGCGACTTCAGAAACTCCAGCGGGGTCAAATCGTATGATCTTGGTGTCTAATTCGCGTCAATTACGCTGCAGGTGACCATATCCTCAAACAGTTCATGCAGAATATCCATCGTGAAGTTCCCTATGTGAAACAAGAAACAAGCCGACCCAGAGATATAGTGGCGAAGAGCCGCAGTCAATTAGCAGCCGCCAAATTTCAAACCTCTGATTTATTGTAAAAATTATTATTTTATATAGTGGTTTAATAAAGAAAATCAAAGAAAAATGGAACTGAAAAACTTGTATTATTTTTCCAATTGTGATTTTGACCTTGATTTGAAGCTCACGCATGTAAATTTTATTTTCACGTCCAAGTATTTGGAAATTTCCATCATTTCCGAAAAATGTATGAACGTTATGTAAAATAGCAAAATGAAAATATTTCAGAAGGAACTTATAGACCTAATGACGAACATTTTTTTTATATGGAGAATCCTGACCAAACTTTACTATTCCGAAGATGCCACTTGCATGGTGTAATTTATTCAATTTATTTAAAAACAAAATTTTTTGTGAATACCAATTTGTATTATATATAAATGTGCGAAAAGTGTACACAAAGTGTTTGAAGATATGAGAATTCGGACTGTAGTTCAAATATTGGTGACTGCTTTGTAAGCCGAATATCAGCTGTCGCCGCAGATACCTTTTTCAATGAGCCGGCAACGGCAAAAAATATGAGTTGGCCTGGTTCTCTGATGTCATGCACGTTTTATCGTTCAAGGATCTATTGCAGTCGTCACTGACATTAGAGGTATCACGAAAGTCGTTTTCGAAGAAGTACGGATCAATGACGTCAAAACTTTTTCTGGATGTTTCGCTATCTATTGAACTTCGTGTGGGTTTAGCGTCTTTGAATATTCGGCAGTTTAGCTTTGTTAAAATGGTCATTCATCCAAAAAGCTGCTTGCTGCGAAATTGCCACACCTCTTGCGCAAACAAACACTCATTTTGATAACAAAGTTTTAGCATTTGTACGTGTTGCCAGCCGTTGTATCTTGGCACGAAAATTTGGCATCAGTGCCACAAGAATAAACTATGGATTTGACACATGCTGACAAAATAATATGATCGCTGACAGCTGTCATAATCGACCCGACATAACCGAATTATGAATATACTTCACCGTCAAATTCTAGTAGTGACTTCTGTAAACATTAAAATTCTATAAAACTTTCGCTTTGAGAGTACTAATATTTAGTTATAAACATATTAATATGTTTAGTTCGAGCACGCTCGTTAAAATTACTAAGTTCTCACTTTTTTTCCAGAGCGAGCGTCGTCATTTACATCTTCTCGACCTTCTGTGAAAATCTTGTACCACTTGTAAACATTTGTTTGACTCAGAGTATTCTCACCGTATGCCACTGCCAATATTTCAAGTGTTTATAAGCACTTAATTCAATTTTTTACACAAAATTTGATGCAACTTCTTTGATCCATTTTTTTCGATAGCAGAAATTCGCCGAACACGCAAACATATTTATGTCTCTCACAAACAAACTAAATATGCTATAAGGATAAAACCGTCAACATATATTCGAGACGAGTGTACCAACATAAAAAAATAATAATAATCGAAAGTCGAAAATTCACCTTATTTTTTGAAAAGACTTTGTACTAGACGTTGGTTTTACCTATCTTGTTGTGTGGCGCAGAATCCTGGGTTATAATACAAGCGGATGAATCAGTGCTGGAAATCTTTGAGAAAAAAATACTCCGGAAAATTATCGTTAACGGAGAATATCGGCGTCGCATGAACACTGAGCTGTATGAGCTTCATGCCGACATTGACGTAGTCCAGCCCATTGACATACCGCGATTGTGTTGGTTGGGTCATGTTGTGCGGATAGACCCAAGTGCTCCAGCACAAAAACTCGATAGAAGGCGCAAAAGAGGCTGACCAAAACTCCAGTGGAAGAACCTGGCTTCCGAAGTACTAACGAAACTTGCTGTGACTGAAGCACTTGGAATTACTTTCTACGTGTGACGTATAATGAATAAGGCTGTTTTTTTTCTAGTCCCACCTAAGAAAAAGAAAAATGTTCATTTGGTGGCGAGGCAAAAACATAATTTTTATATTTTTGCAATCGACTTTGCTTTGAATTATAGGCGCATAATGGTGATTTTTACCGTTTTAAATTTTATGAGAATTGGTTTAATATCCGTTGTACGAGTACGTGGAGTACCAGAAGGGACATATCCAGATGTGGTGATCGTTTAACATTATGATTGTCTGCGTTTTGGATTAATCAGACATGTTAATTGCAAATTAATGGCGCGAAAGTGATTTTCACCAATCCCTAAGTTTTGAGTATCTGTGAGAGGTCCTGCTAATTCACCCTATTATAGCCCTAGACTGGAGTACAGAGGAAAAAATACCATACCGTATGCAAAGTTTCAATAGGTACGTACGCATGTCATGAGAAATTCATAATTAATAATATTTGTATTAGGAGCATAAAAAGGAATGAAGCAAATTGCTCCAATATCTCAAGATATTTAACAGATACAAAATATTATCACTGGCCTTATTTTATATTGATTCATTTAAAATTTGACGATATATTGTTATTCCTACTGAACTTTGCCACGCTCTATTGAAGGTACCATTTGAGAGGTAGATATATCGTATTATATTGTAGAAGTCTGGCCGGCCCCCTTATAATGTGAAGCCTCTTGCTTCCATTTCAAGTCAATTCTGTATGGGAATGTAGTGCAACATGGGCTGGTTATTTGTAGTCTTGCTCACCGCATACAGCCATACTCACATTTGTAAGTTTTCCCGCGTTTACAAACCCAATTTATTAGCATAATACAAATAAAAAGTTCTTTCAATTCAGTTTGTTTTTAGTGATGACCATCCACCAAATCGCAAACTTCAGTACAATTTGTAACATCAGTAGCAGATGTCATTAGTTGACATCAATATCAGATCGTACCGAATGTTGCATAACAAATGGTTTCAATTTAATCTCGATTGCCATTGTTCTTATCTGTTTTAATAAGATTATTGATTTAATGCTACAGGAATAAGCAAAATAAATAATTGGTATGCATTTGTATTATAAATGATGCTAAACTAATTTATATTTTTTTGAACGTATTTTCAATTTATGGTCTAATTGACAGGAGCCATTCTCGGGGAAAAAATATACACACTGTTCGCACATTGCCTCGAATATTTATAATTATAAACTGATTGCTGTGAGAGATACGGCATTTTTTCCTATAGTAAATTTTATTTAGGTTGTACAAATGCATACAAGCTACAATTAAGCTATATTAATAGTTCTTGTTGTTAAATATTGGTAAATTTTATATGAATCCCCGAATCGTTTTTTTACAGCAGGCATAGGAAAATATTGCATCTTTGTATTGAGCAAAATCAATATTATAAATTCTGTTTAATGAAACTGCTACGCTTTTACTGCCTGCATGTGATGTGCATGTAATTTCTATAGAAACACTGTGTGTGGTAAAAACAGTAGGACATAAACGGAATCCGTTTCATTGCGATAAACACTCTAATTCACAATCCATAAAAGGATTATTCAAGAGTATTGGCATATATTTACGAAAACTACCATCAAATGTGGTCCATTTGTAATTCACTGACGATGAAATAAATACAGACATTGGTTCGGTTATACCCTCGTACGCATTGTTCTTAAAGCTGAATAATATTAAATTACTTTCTCTATGGTCTAAAAGTAACAATTTTACAAGAATGCTTTTGTGGGAACTGTTAGTTAATAAAAACATTTTTATGAGTACAAATTTGTTGTTTTTATAAAATATTTGCTTTAATCAGCGATTCGAATCGAACGAATTTTCCCTCTAACCGGAAGAATGATGATATATATCATTTCCTACCGACGTGTATGAAGCAACTGAAGTACCAAGTACCTTTTTACCAAATATTTCATGACTCTTTAAGTCGGTGCGGACAATCATAGGTTTTCTCATGTCTATATGTCATGATTGCGGTTGGGAGTGCTCCCCGTCTCCCACTGGTGAGGATAATGGATCCTTGCAATGTAGTGGTCTCTATCTATCTCTGCTATCTCTGCTTGCTTAAAAAAAATTCATTAAGTATTTCACTTTTTAATTTGTCTCCAAACTTTTCCCTCGCCACGTTCTTAACGTCGTTAATATGCAAAGATCGTTGGGTGGATTGGCGTTGTGCCATATGTGGCCATTTTTGTTGTTAGCAGAACCATTCATCCAAAAATGCACCTCGTAGCTAAAGATGATTTTTCGTCCCAAATTGGTGTTCTCTTCCAAACGCCGTAGAGCCCAATCTGCGAGCAAATCGCTTTGTTTTTGGTCCTTAACTTTGAGCTCCAGGTCAATTAGATCTGCACAAATTTAGGCAAGTTGGACTCTGCCTCCGATTAATTAGGCACGTCGTGGAAAGACTGTCTCGTTTTCTTCCACACATTTCAACGGACAGCTGCTATGTTCTTGAGCAATTTTGACTTTTCTTTGGTTGATTATTTACCGAATCCCTTGTCTTGAATTTGATCACCAAAAATTTGGAGATTCGACATTAAAGGCCAACCGCGTCTCGAGAATTGGCAAATTGTAGTAAAAAAGTCTATAAACTTGTTTATACTAATATCTATTAATTTCCACAGTTAATTATTTTTAATCAAAAAGTGGATGCTATAATTTTTAAAAATGTCGAAAAAGTATTTTTCTGTGTTGGATGGACAATTAGTTTCTTATTGAAGCATTTTTGCGGCTTTGATGCTTGAGGTTCGTAGTGCCATGCCATGAGAGATGCACTCATTACCTGGATGGTTAGTGTGGCCCTTCCAACTGTCATTTAGATAACGGACCAACTATTCTAGAAATTAATTCAGTCTTCGTATGTATAAATCCTTTATGACTCTTTTGGTTCACAGCGTCATGAACGATACCTCAATTTATCGCCGCACAAAATTGATTGGTTTGGAATTCTGCACTCTTTGTTGAGTTGGTACAGTTTTATGTTATTGTTATTATTATATTGCCGATTTTCATTAGTTTTGTTTGTAAATGGTGTGTGTATTTGCTTCTTAACATACTACTAGGCATATAGATCTGCTAATTATATGTTCATCGGTACGCTTTTGCATATCTTTAGGCTAAAATTAAAAATTTCAGTATTGTCAATATGTCTTGCATGGACAATAATCGTAGCATTAAAAGTTTGGTATTTGAAAATGTACCCTTTTTTTAATGACAGACACTGTGAGAAAAGAATGCTTCCCGAAATTCCCGAAATTTTTGTTCGTGAACACGGGAAATTTTGTGACCTCATAGTATAAAAATATTTTATATTACATATTTTAATCTCAAGTTTTCCAACAAATGTTGACAGTCGTCAGAAATAAAGTTTGATTTGTGGCATTGATATTGTAGATATTGATCTAAGACAACCAAATTTGTTAGGCTGAGCATTTCAGAATTAAATCAGGATTAGTTGCAGAAGGTTTAAATAGTAGTCCAAGGAACACAAATCCATTATTAACAAATTTTATCGTTTAACTGAGGCGGAAAGCTCACTTAAACCAATTGTTTCAAACTAACATTTCCGAGAAAAAAAAATGTCATATAGTTTCTGACAAAAACACCGTTTCATAGTTTCTAATTTTTAATAGCCTTGCTATTATATAAAAACGACATTAAATTGTTGGCATTCATTATTGTATGTGGTGTAGTAGCTTATGATGTTAAAACGATAGTTTTCTGCATTAAAAAAATGTATTGTTAGAATATTAGAATTAGTTAGAATTCTATAATAATATGATATCATTTTCTGTATTATAATTTCGCGAACAATTACAAAAAATGGAAAGATACCTCTCATTTTTTCTAATTATGCTAATTTGAGCGGAACAGCTGCAAATGTAGTACGAAATTTGGTAAATTTATCTGACCTGAGAAAAAAATTGAGACTCATTTCCTCATATCTTAATTTTTATTATTTTATTAAAATCAGGTACCAGAATACAAGCTATAAAGAAAAATATAAAATCTGTCTAACGAAATGAAATGTGCTCTTTTAATCGCTGTATTTTTGTGAAGTTGATTGTGGTTGGCATCGGAACCAGATTCTTTCCGTTCTCGCTTGTCGCAAAGCCTACTTTTTCGACCCATTGTATGAATTTCTCAGAGATATCAGACCATCAGATCAGACCAAGATATCGAATATGGAATATGTGTGGATGTTGACCTGTTTTCCTTGGTTGTCCTTTGTCATAGTGTAATATTTGACCAAGTGTAAATTTAGCAACGGAGCAGTTTCAGTGTCAAAAGAAAAAAACAAAACAAAGCACTCGACATATCAGATAAATTGGTATACCTACGTGGTTCGCCATTTTATATCTTCATACGAAGCAATGAAACCAAATTATCTTTTGATCAATTGCGTTTCATGTCTTTTCTAGTCGGTGATCCGCCTAGCTGGCTGAGGGAGGGGATGTTACTGCAGTCCGATATAAATTAATCGATATTCACAAATTAAATCCTTTCCCACTAATTTCAAATTAGTTGTCTGCAGTATTCAATTATTTTGCCCATTGTATTTATTTGCAATACCCTGCAAAATAAGACCGAAATTTATTAAGTAACCAAGAGGCTGGTCCGGTTCCCTCTATATAAATTATCGATTTAGCCCACATATTCTTATCTTCACCTCTTTCAAGAAGTTGTACAGAATTCTGTACAATTTGGTACACTATACACTATAAGTGTAGTTACGATATGATTCAGACACCTCCTTTTCAAGTTGACAGATTTATCAAAATGTATAATTGTCGACTGTAATCCGTAAAATGCAGCTGCTTCAATTTTCATAAATTATATTGCAATTTTCATATATTATATTCCCTGACTCGTACATTTTTAAATTAATATCTTTTAAATAAAAATAAAATAATAATAAAGTATTATAATAAATATATAATAAAAATAAAATTCAGCACTCATCAGGTTTTTAATAAAGCTAATAAAACATACAGTCACCTTTAGAGTAACTGTTATAAGGATTAGCCGATTTAGAGATAGCCAATTGTCCATTTATAATTTGTAAACGGAAATTTATAATTTTGCTTTAACTCAGAGTAGTTTTTATAAGAATCTAATGATGTATCACGATTCTTCCACCGGTTCTCATATTTTTCTAGTAAATCAAACATCCTTGGTTCATCGGCAGGCCATCGCTCTCGCATCTTTCATACGCGATATCTTCACATATGCTGCTTGCCGGATCTAAGCTTGTAAAAATGTTCTCTCCAATAATTACCGTTGACCAGATATCCATCATTATCCTTAAAAAGCCCCTTATTATGGCTTGTACCATTCCTATTTTGGTAGGACCCTTCTATCTTACCTCATTTGTCAAAATTTTAAATCACCTGGCTTTACATAACTGTAAAGTAGGTTGAGAGGAATCTCCTACCTTATTTTTCCTACAGTTAAAATGTACCTTTTAGGAAAAAGCAAAAGGAGCAAAAGTTTGACATTTGATCGAACTTGGCGTGCTTTTTTTGGTCTTGGCTCTTCTGAACTCTTCCATTGGGATGATTGGGCTTTGGTTTCGATGTCATGACTATATACCCATGATTCGTCACCGGTTATGACCCTTTTAAGCAAATCTGGATCATCGTTGACGTCATTCAACAATTCCTGAGTGATGCTCATGCGACGCTGTTTTTTTTACCAAAATTCAGCAATTTCCGAAAAGATTGCATGGTATGAGCCAACGGATATACCAACATTCTCAGCAATTTCTCTAATTGTGATTCGACAATTCTCCATAACAATTTTCTTTACTTTCTCAACATTTTCATCGGTTGTTGATGTGCTAGGGCGTCCAGAGCGAGTGTCGTCGTTCACATCTTCTCGACCTTCTGTGAAAATCTTTTACCACTTGTAAACTCTTTTGACACAGAGTACTCTCACCGTATGCCACTGTCAACATTTCAAGTGTTTTTGATGCAACCTCTTTGATCGGTTTTCTTCGATAGCAGAAAATTGTTGAACAAACAAACCACTTGTTTTATTTATGCCTCCCACAAACAAACTAAAAATGGTATATGTATGTGTTATACGAATGTACCAATATAGAAATAAATAATAATCGAAAGTCGAATGTAAGTAGCCCGCGAAATTTGAAAATTCACCTTTTTTTATTGAACATACCTCGTATATATATATCTATATATATATATATATGTATATATATATGTATATATGTATATATATATATAGGTATATAGAAATGTGAATAGTGGTTATGGCCTGATACTGTAACAACCAATCATGCGCAATTTTGATTCCGTCGGTTCCGCTCCTTAAATATTCCGTTCTATTCTACCATAATTAGGAATAGTTAATGTACATTAATTATGTCATTTCCAATTTTATGCAGAATATAGACCATATTACTGTTCAATTGCACTGCTAAATGTAAAGGAGATCTATGCATGTTGTGGATTTGAGGGGGTATGATATTGTGTTCACATGTTCTTTCCAGAAACGTTTATTTAGCTGAAATTTCGGATATAAACTTGAACTGTACAACTTCTTCGATTCCATTAGATTGCCTTTAACTGCAAAAACATTTATTGTTTTATGTTCAGAGCAGAATTTTACGATTTTCTCTAAATGTCCATTGACATAGTTAGCTTTAGCTAGTAGCAACAAACGAGTTTTATAATTTCATCTTAAAGTTTTCCACAGGGATTGTTTTTTTTTTTTTTCTTGTATCATTTCCTATTAAAGGGACAACTGCAAATATCTTCCGATTTTATGATGACCATAAAACTGGTGTTGATAAAAACTGGCCCGGCCTTTTAAAGTTGTTATGGGCAATTCCAATTGCTTGACCAAAAGTTTGAATAGGATAGCTTCATTGAAATTGCTTACACAGTCACTTCCTTCCTCTTCGTTGCTCATATACTCGTATATTACTGTAGGAAAATACCACTCTTGCCGTGCACTTTTTATAATTTCCACTACTTGGGCATTCAATTCATATTCCAGTGACACAAATTCCAAAAAATCGAAAAGAAATGAAGCACTTGTTTGGAGCGCAGTTAAAAGATTTTAACTATTAAACTAATACTTTGTAACAATGCGGTGACGTTATAGCCGGTACTCACCCTTGGGATTATATAGATGTTTCCAACTACATGCATTTATAATTTGCTGGGAATTTGTGATTGTAAAAAGTTGTATCAACAGCCTTGTTGATGTATTTATAATACCCCTGGGTAATATAAAAAAAACCAACAAGGGTCGCTCATTCCCTCGGAGATATATAATTTTTGGTTAATATAACGATTGGGATAGCATTGTTAAATTGTATCATATGTATTTGTATTTGTGTTGTTTCAAAGCAATTGATACCAATATATAGAATACACAAAATGAAATAACGTCCTTCTAAATTAATAACAATTGGAAAGTTGTATTCAATATCTATTAACTTCATTCTCACTTTCACATATTTGTTTGCATCCAAATAACATTTTTCAAGATTTAAACGGAAATGTTGCTCTGTGTTTTACTGCAACTTTTAACTTATCTTTAAATCAACATTTAGTCCACTTTCATTCTCATTAAGATTAACAATCACGTAATGCATGCCAAATTATATTGAACTCAGCGCAACTGATAAAGGATATATGGGAGGATTCTGAAATTGTGTGAGTATTTTCAAAATTTTCAAAGAATTGTAAAGCAATACGTTAGTGCTTCTAAAAATATATAAAATTTTGTAAATAACAGAATTCAAATCATATATTGTATTTAGTGTAAATGCGAAACTTGTTGCCAGGATGATCCAACAGTGCTTAATTTAACATTGTCATGAACAGGATTTTAAACAAATAAATAAAAAATTCAATTTAAAATTATGTTTTTTACTACTATTTTATTTCACAAGTTTACAATGTATTATGATGTAAAAATGTAAACTGTTCTAACCTAAGTGTTGGGAACTAACAAAAAAGATTAGCGAAGTCACAACTAAAAAAATTGTCCTGGGCGAAAAACAGACTGTACGCCTGGTGGAAAAATTTTGCTTTAAGTTTCACGACCATTTTTTTATGTTAAAACTTTGAATAACCTTTAATTGAAACTTTACCGCAAATTTGATGTATATGACTTATGAATTTGATTGAGTTAATGTACCAGATCGAGCATTGTAAACGAACGAGGTGTTACAGGGAAAAATTGTAACTTCACAAAATCTGCCGATTTGTCTGGGAAGTTCTGAAAGGGGTTGATAGAAGTAGTTGATTTACAATCTTCCGCTATGATTAGACTGTGTCATCTTCTAAGAAATTTCATAAAGAATTAATACAGCTATAATGTCTACCAGCAGATGGGTATCCAGCAGTATATGATCCTTGCCAGTTTTATAGAGAAAATTCACACTTTTTCGAATATTTCTACGATCAAGCGCATAACTTGGTCTGTCCCATAATTAACAACGACAATGGCTGTTACCTTTGTTTTAGATTAATAGATAAAATGATGAAGTTGTTATTCTCGAAGTTGGTTTTCTGTATGTGAATTCACTCCTCGCATTGACATGTTTATTTTTCTACGAGATCGATTGACCAAATGAAATCTCATCATTGCAATTCAATGATGTCGATATTTTAAGGGTTTGCTTATTAATTAAGTATAGTAATTTTCGTCACAATAATAGATCTATTAATTTTTTACGGTAAATGGGAATAAGGATTGAACTTACTTAGTACGCCAAATAAGACTAAATCAAAATAAGAGATACTACCTGATTACAATGCAAAGCGTAGCTTACAACACATACTAGAGTATCTTATTTCAGTTTCCCACTGACTGTGTGACAAAGTCAAAATAGATCACACTAAAATTTGGTAACAATTCTTATATGGCAGTTTCTTTATCATTTTGTGTTCTCTAAACAACAGAAGATTCGGACTTTTATGCTTCCTCACGATTTTATCCCGCCAAGATTTGATAGGTTTCCCCATGATAGTATTTTCATCCACTCGCAAAATCTGTTTCAGCTGGTATATTATGATTCTCACGGCTTTGATTATCCAATGATTCTCTAGACGCTGATAATCTCCATTAAAGAAGATCAGTTCAAATGTTTTGCGCAGTTTTGTGGTTCTTAAAGTTAATACTCCTTCGTGCATAAGCTGGTGAATTCTGCCGCAATTCTACGCCCGAAGTCAGATAAAATAGCCGGACACGTACCTGGCGAACCGTTTTGTCATTAAATCCGTTGCTTAGTTTGCAATAAAGTTTGTTTACACGTAATGCTCTTCTTTTAATTTCAGGACTGGCATAGTTTATTTTGCTGACGTCGAAACCATCATTGACAAAAACTAAATCGTTTAAATACATAATATCGTTTTATTCTTCATTAACGCTGAATCCATTGGTGATATTCCTTTTCAATGTTTGAGAATTGAGAATGCTGGAGCAATTTCTAATAGTTTTCGCTTATTTTTGGTAATGTCGTCGCCGTATGTGGCTTTAGCTGAGGATAGTTTCAGGTATGTTTGCTGCAGTCTTCATTATTATCTTTGAAAGGATTTTAAAGAGATCATATATGTTCACGTTCTGACTAACTAAACATAGATCTGCATTACTTTATCTCACATCAGGCGTTATAAACTTTGATCTCATATTTGCATTACATCAAACTGTAAACTTTTTTTATGAGTGATCTGTTAAAACTTAAAATACTATTTGACCGCAGAATATGATAACGGATCTTATGGGAAATCGGCCTTCCATCAAAAATGTAGTGTAGTGAGTGAATAATGATTTGAACGTTTTTTTTTTTTTTTTAATTTTGGTATTTTGGTTGGGGACAGTAAGAAAACAATACGATTTGAATAGTTTTGAAAAATTTCAGTTTTTGTACGCAAAATGGCTAAATAATTTTTGTTAAGAATTTCGTTTTTATTGATTTTTTTGCCGATCTATAAAATGGATCAAGCTAATTTGTTTGCATTAAGAATAAATGTAGTATTAAAATTAATAGGTATATTTTTGCAAAATGATTTCATTTGTTGCAAAATATCAACAGTTCTTTTAAATAAAATAAAATATTTGGAACATCTCCGTCTAATCTGATGATTATTTTTGCGGTACTTACGAGTACTATTCTTCATTTTATATGCAAAATAAAGTTTTGGTATAATCTATATGATGTAGAATTATAAGCAATTTTCTGCGAACATTTTTTACAATGTTTGATTTTCTCAACAAATTTGGGTTTACAGAGAACCCTGGCACATTTTGCGTATAAGATTTTTGGTGATTATCAGGGACAACGGTCGGCATTGGCGAACACTTCTTTCAGTTTTTACAGTACAATAGCATCAAGACAAATTTATGCTATTCAATATTTCAATCAAACTCATGCATTCAGCATTCCCTAATATTCATCCTGCATCATAGCTTATTCTTAGTAGTGATCAGCATTTCAAGCGTGCTGTACATATTCTGAAATAAGCATATAATTTATATTATAACTTTTATTTGTAATAAACTATGCCAGGGAGAGCATATTAATGACCCATATTGGTTCGAGTAGTTTGTTCACCATGTGATATTAAATCAGAAAATTCTCCTACAGAGACCGAATTGGTCACCAAAATCGTGGTGCGATTTGATGTTACTAAACGTTTCCTAAACCGCAATGCCTCCAAAATCAAAATAAATCTATACTTGAGTGTAATCGAAAATGATACTCCAAACGTGCGTCTTTCAGAGAAGCGGAGGAGGTCATTTAAACAACAACATAAAATACACAAAGTAAAATAAAATGTTTTAAGCAATTTCAATATCCCTATTGGAAACCCGTTTATTTACAGCTACTGTAATAAAATACCATTTATTTAAAATTTTACAAAATAATAGTATCCATATTATTTGTAAACCTACTTTCCTCAAATCAAATATCATAACAGTTGATCTTAGGAAATTACGAATAATTTGTATGGTATAGCTTATATCAAAATACTATTTTTGCATATACTTAGGACAAAATGGTGCATGTATCACAAAAAAAAAAAAAAACATCTGGTTGGTGATATTTTGCAAAAATTGAGTCATTTTGCAAAAATGTATCTACTAATTATAAATAATATTTGTTCTTAATATTTATATACGCAAAAAATCAACTCTATCCATTGAATATCAACAGAAAATCACTTACTTTTCACACAAAAACTGAAATTTTGCAAAACTATTCAAAATGCATTTTTTTCTAACTGTTCTCAACCAAAATATATAACTATTTTGAAAAAAGCTCAACCACGTCCTCATGTTTGTTTTTCGAAATAAAATTGTGGCAGATTTATTACCTTTTTTTCAGTGAATAAAACATTTTTGTTAGACAACTTTTTTTCCCCATAAATGGTTGGTTGAATGTAACGATAACTTTAAGAAATAGTATGTTTCCCAATGTCGTAATGTAAGTTCCACTACGCAAGATATTTCGGAAAAATTAAGTCAGCTAACCAAGGAAATTGTTCTATAAGGGGGGATTTTTTAATCGTAGTTTTTTAAAAATCGAATAAAACACTCAATATAATAATATAATATATTGATTGTTTTTTTTATTGGAATCGCTAAATTGGTCTTTGCCATTTAATTTTTGAAGATAATTTCAGGTAAATGTTTTCCGCGGCTCCGTCTCAATATGTCCATTCGAAAGGTCTAATTTGTCGTCACTTTTTCGAGCATTTCGACCTTTATTACACGAACACGAACACGAACGAATTTTATCCTGTAGGGCTTCAATAGTGTTCGGCTTGTTCACATAAACTAACAACTTGACATAACTCCACAAAAAATAATAAAAAGACTTTAAGACCTTGAGGGCCAACTCACAGGGAAAAATCGAGAGATAAGCTGCTCAGCAAATTCATACCTTGCGTATTATGGCTCGATATCGTTCGCCGTTGACGGTAATGTTTCTTTCACGGTCGTCTTTGAACAAAAATGGACCGATGATGCCACCAGCCCATAAACGACATCAGACTGTCGTTTTTTCGGGATGCATCGGTAATTCATGTATGGCACGTGGCTGTTCATCACTCTAGATGCGACAGTTTTACTTGTTTACGTATCCGTTCAGCAAGAAATGAGCCTCATCGCTGAACACATTTTTTCGTTAAAAGAGCGGATTTCCATTGAGCTTTTGTAAGGCCCATTCACCAAAAATTAGACGTTGTGGTAGGTCATTCGTCATTCCATGATGAAATGGCTGAGTATACTGTACACTTTTCACTTTGACAGATGACGTTTGGACGCCATTATCAACCAGTGCTGCAAACCTTAAAAACTTAAATCTTAAAAAATCACCCTATTAAATAACGAATTCATTGTCGATATATTTTAAGTAAAACACGGTGACGCACCAATTACGCTACAAATAAGAAACTCAAACACATTATTTTTTAAACAATGTAAGTATTTATTGTTATTTATTGTATAGAAAATTCAATTTTATTGTGTATAACTAATTGGTTTTAAAGATGATAGACCGTAAATGAGCCCCATGCTAATTCACGGATATGCGACATCTGATCAGAAAATTACTCATTGCGGCCTGAAGGGTTGAAGTCGAGATCTACTCAATTATTGTTTTAATGGACTGCTTCAATTCAGGGAATTTGACATAACCGCATATAAAAAGTCTGGTGCAGTCAGTTCAGGTGGTCTTGTTTGGGAATTTTCGTTAGAGCTACGCGATAAGCGGTATGACTATGTATGTAGTTGCTCCATCTTGCTGGAACCAAATGCTATTGAAACGGGTAAGTTTTCGGTGCAGTTTTGGGTAAAAAAACTCCCTCAACATCTTTAAATAACGTTTCCCATTGACCACCGTTTTGTGTTTGTATCACGGTTTGAGCGCCAAAATATTTCATATTTTATTGACAAACTAGTTTTGTAAAAGTATGTAATTCAAATGTTGTCATGAAGTCACATTATCAACAATACAACGTCATTTGAATGAAAGCCTCTTACCTGATTTCTGATTTTATATTCATTTATTTGGCTGAACTTATTGTTTCTGTTGTCAATGACTTGTGGCAATAAAATTTGCTATATTCCATTTACACCATAAAAACTCATCTTTTAACTATTTAATTTGATTTATATTATAATTACCGACAATGCTATGAATTTATAACGTGTGATCTGACAAACAAATGCCAATTAAATTTAATCATGCATTTTGTTGTGATTTGTTTCCAATAACGAAATATAGGTATATTAGGGTGACTCTTGGTGAATGAGATAGTAAATCCATTTAGTCGCAGCAGGAATCTATGTACTCCTATAAATCAAAGTTTGATGCAATAAAGCCTTTACGACGCTGCTTCAGTAGTATTTATGAAACGATTTGTTTGCCTTCAGGCGCACGTTAGAGTTTAAAAGTATGTCGTTTGGTTTAAACACTATTACACTGTTAACTCTCTTCTGTTAACTTCCATACAACCAAAGGCTGCCCTAATGCGTATGCAAATAAGCTTTGCTGTCAAAGAGAACAAATAAAATATATTTAATCTGCAGTTCGGGGTTTTTAGAAATATGTTGCATTTGCTTTATTTATAGGCCATCTAGATAAAAACTGTAAGCAAATTTAATTAAATGAAAGCAATTAATTTGGTTAATTTTTTAACATAATATATGTGGTCGACATTGAATTTAAACTTATGTTATATTTTGGTATGAACGTAATCACGATGTTGGTGCTTTTTTTTATAGTAATTAATCTTTTTAATGCAATCTAGTCGAGGTTTTGCTGTATCCACAATAAATTTCTTTAATTAAATTTATGTAAATGAATCTAAAAGAATACACTTTTTAGGGTTTAGTATTTTGATTAATTAAATTCAATTGAATCTGTTTGGTTTTTAATTGACTTCATGTTGTCTAATTTGCATATACCACCCCAATTACGATTGTTTGCTGTACTACAAAGTACCCCCAATGAATGTTTGTGCGTCTGGTGTTTAGCCGTAGCTTTGGATTGTTTGAGGACGTTGTAAAATAAATTTGTGCTATTACAGGGAGTAACGAAGGCACAATAATAATTTCCAGTAGGTATTCGAAGAGAAATTGTATTTCCCAGAAATACTGAGTGGAAGTGAGCAGTTAAATATCCGCATCGCAAGTAGGAATCACTAAATGTCTCAGCTTGGGATAAGCATAGAGTATAAAAACAATTAAAACTACGAAAATCCAAGTTATACTTAATTTATTTCAACAGCCCAGTCAGAAACTGCCGGCGGCACAATAAAATTCAGTATTGATTTTCTGGAAATGTTTGCTATGTTGAAATTTGTCAATGCTCTTGTTGGTGTAGGCTGAGATGTTATGAAATGATAATCTATGGCAAGCCGGAGTGGTGACTTCGCTTTTAACAGAAAGGGTGCAATGGATAGATAAATCGCATGGAGTACGCGGATCAGAGTATTTTGTTAAATTGGCGATGTTCCGGAAGGTGAGCTTGTTTCGACATGAGAGTTAAGTAAACCCAATTGATACCCTCTTTAACGAAAGGCACATGTTGTTTGTGTATGCTGGCGATATATACATAGATATGTTACTGCGGTCCTCCTAAGCAATGAGAAGGAGACAGAGGTGTGGTGGTCAACGAAAACAAAACCAAGATATCCGATTCGATAAACAAGGAGAGTACTCGGTTTTGACGCCACGTGAATAAAGACAAGTACAAGATGAATCACCAATTGAGCTACAGTAAGAAATTCAAATAACTTTTATTTTAATCAATGTATTACATTTATTTATATTCTATTGTATAGAAAATTTAGTTTTAATTTAGTTAGCTAAATTATTGTGAAGATAGATCATAAATGACTTCCATGCTCATTTACGTACATGCGACATCTGATAAGAAAATTATTCATTGCGGCCTGAATGGTTGAAGTCGGGATCGCCTCAACTACTGTTTTAATGAACTGCTGACATAAACCCTTACAAAAAAGGCCTGGTGCAGTTAAGTCAGGTGATCTTGAGGACCAGTGCAAAAGTGGAGTTTCTGGATATTAACTTGTTTGGGAATTTTTGTTGGAGCTCCGTCGTAGCCGGTCTGACTATGTGTGCAGTTGCTCCATCTTGCTGGAAGCAAATGCTGTTGAAACAGATATGTCTTCGGCGTAGTTACCCAAAAAACTCTTTCAACATCTTTAAATAACGGCTCCCATTGATCTCCCTCTAACATTTGTATGACGATTCGTGTGCCACCCTGTATAAATAATTCGAATTTTATGTTAATTCGAAACTCGATAAATAACTTTAGAGTAAAATCTACAAAAGTAGGAGGATATAAAGAAGTTTACATCCAACAATATATGAGGCGGTCTTAAATTCAACCCTTCAGGCCGCATTGAATAATTTCTTGATCATATATGTCTGTCGCATATAACTGAATGAGAACGGAGGGTCATTTACGGTCTATGATCGAACTAGTACGAACTAGTAATATAAAATAAATTTGGATCTTCTACAAAAAAAAAAAAAAAAAAAAAAAAAAAACAAATGAAATACATTGATTAAAAAAAAGTTATTTGAGTTTCTTAACGTAGCACAATTGGTGCGCCAGCCTATAAATATTTACTCTTGTTTATGAGTTATAATTATTTAAACACTTTTTGCTGTAATAGTTTATAATATACTTTAAACAAATTGTTTATCAGCAGTTTCGGTACAGAAACAACCAATAGTGACATGAGATAATTTTCAAAATGTTGTATAGTAGTAAAGCTTTGTTTTTGTGCTTATTCAGCTTTTTGCTAAACTTGATTGACGAAGATATTCTCATAATGTCAGACCGTATGTGCAGCTTTTTCGGATTCAGCTGCAGATCCTCATCATCAGACTTGGTAAAGGGTGTCCAAACAAGAACGCAAGATTTAAATTTGTGGATTTTGGACTAGAGGAATCATTGTACCTATTTTTTTTATGAAAATGAGGCATGTCAAGCACAAACAGTCAATGGTGTTCGGTATCGTGAAATGATAACCAGGTTTTTCGTAACTTGAATTGAAGAAATGAATGTGGAGGGCATGTGGTTTCAACAAGACGGCGCCACATGTCATACAGTCAGAGAAACAATTCAATTGCTGCATCAGTCATTTAAATCTTGCGTTCTTGTTGGGACACCCTTTATAACGATTGTGGACAATTGTTTGTATTTAGTTGGGTCTGTGTTACAGAACTTTATTTTTGTTATTATTTAAGCTCAAGACCAGTTCAGTCTTTCTTCTTCTTCTTCTTATATAGAAGTATAATAATTACACTAACCAACAAGGTTTTGGACTGGAAATCGAATCTGTAATTGGTTTTTCTCTATCACGTCAGGTTTTCGAGATACAAAAAAATGTTTTTATTCATTTTTTACATAAAAAATCATTAGTTTATTTAAAAATCAAAAAATTTTCAAAGGTGATTTTGAAAATTTTTGAACGTCGTTTGTATGTTATTGGTTAGGTTTCACGTATTAAAGTCCAGCAATAGTCTCCCAGCATGCTTTTGTCCCAAAATCCTTGATAATTTCTTTCAATTTTCATTAAATCTTGATGAGCACGCTCCGCTTGTTTGTCGCTCACCGCACCTAGGTTTTGTGGAAAAAAATCTAAATGCAAATGTAGAAAATAAATTTTGAGTGACATTTGTGCACCTAATTCGTGATAACTTTTCAATAATTCAGCAACACTTTTTCTGTAGTTTTCACTCATATTATTTCCAAGAAAACTGTTCACGATGCTTTTAAAAGATTTCCAGGCGGCATATTCTTTCGCCAATAAACATTGTTAAAAATTGTCATCATTCAATAGCTTCCTGAACTATGGGCCAACAAATATGCCTTCTTTGATTTTGGCATATGAAATTTTAGGGAAAACCGCTAACAGAAATTTAAATGCTGCACCATCTTTGTCGAGAGCTTTGACAAAGTTCTTAAAAAGGCCCAATTTTATGTGCAACAGTGGAAGAAAAACGTTATTTCGATCAATTAATGGTTTACTTGAAATGTTATATATTCCTGGTGAACGCCCCGTTTTTTTTTGGCTACTCTGTTCTGACGTAATGATAACATGTAGTAACCCACAAAAATATTTTGTGAAACTGGCTTGTTTACCAGTCTGCAAACCAATACAAAGAAATTCAAATCACACACCTTAAGATCACCACAACTCTTTCATTTAATATCGTTGTATTTGAGCAATGTCAAAATTTCAGTCATTGGTTCGTAATTTCCCTTTGTATTAACGGTATGAGCAATTGGTATGGATGGGTTTTCATTCCCATTATGCAAAAGGAAAGCCCTTAAACTGTACTTAGATAAATGTAATTAAATAATGTGCATTCAGTTTTGTTATATGGCTGGTTCATTTTTTGAAATAAACCATCAACATCAGTACAATATAGAATAGAGTGTATTCTTTCAAAATATACAACCAATTCCAAGCTTCTATCTCTATACATTAGATTGTTACTTTTTGATGTTTCCACTGTTGCATGCGTGAAGCTTTTGTCAAAATAATAATTATGAAATGATACTGATGATATTGACTGTTTTATAATTTTTATGCCAGATTCGAATTCAGCGTACCCAGATTATTTAAAAAGCATGCTTCGTTTCTGCAGTCAATTTTGTGTGTTATTAGTAGCAGTTTTTTTTGTAAATTAATTAGAAGGTTCTATAGCTAACAAGAAATTTAATAAAAAACAAAAATCACAGTTTGTTATAAAATTGGTCATAAAAGAAGAATTGTTCGAAATTAATTATCAGTAACAGGTATATCTGGAAATCTGTTATAGAATCTGTTCTGTTGCAGAAGATTTTAAAATGTTGCAAAAGAAAAAAAAAAAACAAAAACTCTATTATACAGTTCATTTATTGCCTGTGTTCTTTGTGATTTATCTCAGTCAGTTATTCTCTGCGGCGAAATATAGATATCGTGGGTGGTGGGGGATGGCTAGTCTACTGTGTATATGTATTTATGTAAATTTAAAAGAATCATTTTGTCCACTTTGTGTTCTATTTACTATACTACCTACGGTAAACTTTTACAATGTAATCTATTTAATTGACAAAACTTCGGGTTTTTCTAGCGGAATAACAGTTGGCACCAGCAGATTGCTTGAAATACGCTTGTACTAATGAATAATCCATTCATCAACATATTTCAAACGCATTTTGCGCTAAAGACTTCAGTTCTCGCTCTTAATTTTCTTTTATATCTTCCACCGCCTAAGAACGGCTGACTCGAAGTGGTAATTCGAGTTGTGGAAAGAGAAGAAGTCAGCCAGAGCCACATCGATGGTATTTTTTGACGTTTTGGTTAGCTTTATGAGGTGATGCGGTGTAGTAATGCAAAATCCATAAGTTTTCTTTCAACTAATCTAGCTTTTTTCAGCGATTTTGGTCTTCCAAATGTCACGTAATACCAGGTAGTATTTTCAAATTTTCTGATCTTCTGTCGAGAATTCCGAGTGCACAACACCGCGACAATCAAGGAAAACTTTGACGTGGTTTTTCCTTGTTAACTGGATTGCATGTCAATCTCGTAAGTTCATGTCTCATCACCAGTTATAATGCTTCATATGAATGTGGGGTCGGAATTGACTCATTCCAGCAGGTCTTTAGCGGCTTTTCGCGATTGAGTTTTGAAGAAAATTGAGGTCTATTGGAATTAATTGGGCAGCAACCTGTTTCATATCTGAACAATAGTGTGAGATCGTGAGATCAATGATATTTTATCGATATTTATATCAGTTGAAGAATGAGGCAAATATTGCACCACATTCCGATTTCTTTTGAGTGCAATTTACCACTTATATACAAAGTTTTTGATAAAATCGATTCAACTCAAGTCCTGTGTAGCATTTTCCATACAAATGTTCCATTTGCAATACAAAATGTATTGCAAATTCTTTGCTGGCTATTTTTATCATTATCAATTATACAAACTAAATGACAGATCGCGGTCAAACTCCGTGTCGGTGTAGAAAAATTTCGTGGCAAAATTAACAACCCCTTTAAGCGAGCTTTTCAAATAATCAATATCCGGTACTTTTTTCGAAGAATGCCTATTCGGCTGGAAGTGATTAGAGGAAAAATTTCTCCGAAAATTATAATACCGTTACACATTTATTTCATACATGCCTCGTAAGCTCTTTTCTTTTCAGCCGAAACCATATTTTTGATGGTAAACATGAGTCTGTGCTCACAACTAATTGATTTCCCGAAAAATTGCCAAATGAATTATTTTTTTCTTCAGAAAACAAGCGGATGTGTGCCGAAATCAAATTGAAAGCAATTCAATATAAACGATGCCTAAATTATTAATTAAAACGTGTTACAATTATTCATCTCATAAAATTGTTCGATGCACATTCAATGAAAGAATTTGAGAAAGGGCGGTATAATTCTCTCACTTTATTCCATGTAAGCTTAATTTTTATTTTTGTTATCTTTATGTCAAACATATTCAAACCTACTAAGCATTTTTTGAATCCTCTACGGCATTTTTCTCCTCTCTCCACCATAACCTTACAACGATCTGTAAACTTGTTCACGTATCTGCAATTTATGTTTGTGTATGTATATGTATGTATATGTATATCAATACGAGTATGTACGCCATTTGTTATTTGATGTATTTCTTCATAAAATGGCAAATAGATGAATGAATGTGTGTACGAGTATGTCTTAAGAGTTTACAAAGTATTCTAATGTAATGAATTTCCTTGTGGCAAGAGAAAATCAGAAAGAATGCTGTTATGAGAAAGGCTTGTAACTGCGTCAAATGTATTAAAATTTCTGATACAGTATTAAAATCGAGTAAAAGAGTTTTTTAGACATACCTTGAAAAGTTTATTAAAATTGTAATCTTATTACAAATTCCACACGGATAAATATTGTGGTACAGTAAGACGAAATGAATAATTAAAGTTATCGCATATAAAGTACATTAAGACCAAATTGGTAATTTTGGTAAAATCAAACCATGCATGCAGGTAGAAGCAATCGTTTCGCATTTAAGATACATGTGAATGTGACAGTGTGAATACTGATTACTTTGGATGGAAGTCTGAGTGTATAAAGGATTTTCCAAATAGGAAAGATGTTGAAATGGAATAAAACAAGTTGCTGTATAATGTATTAATGAAATTCTCCTTTTATTTGAAAGACTTAGGCATGCTGTTATGCATAGAATATAACATCGTTCAAATGTCCGTTGCGGTTTTGCACGGTGGCCCAAATTCGAGAGGTTCAATTTTCAACGAGCGCGACTCGACTGCAGCAAAAAAAAAATTATTGGCAAAAATTTGCGACTTTAGAAAAAGTCACATGAAAAAGTTTAGCGGGTGAAATTGCACAATTTTGGTGGCCGTTTCCATCATTATTGGCATTTGGGCGAAAATAATTCGATCATATTTCATCTATAGAACTTGCCATCGAAAACGATAGCGTCAGTGGCATCGTTTTCGAAGAAGTGCCGTCGGTTCAAAATTCGCACAATATAGAAACTTTTTATGGATTTATTTCCATCTGGTGAACGTCGTATGAGTTAGTGTTATCTCATGTATGGCAATTTGTTAATACAGCCATTCACCCCGAAATGCGGACACGCCGCTAAAGATAATATTCCGACGGTATTGGGATTCACTTTCAAAGGCTTCGAAACTCTGCCAGGGAACAAACAGCGTTGTGTGTTTACTTTGACCACAACTCCTGGGTTAGGTGGTTCTTGTACTGAGAAGGGCTCTCCCCCCTTTAAATTCTATATATATATATCATATTGAAGTCTGCAAAAGTACAGAGTCATCCATTTAGTGGTTTCAGAGAGGTTCGGCATTTGCGAATATGGATCGTTCAACAACCGAAGAACGCGTAAAAATAGTTAAAACTTACTACAAAAGTGGTGATTCAAACGTGATTCAAAACGACCGATTTCGGTTTTAATGCATGAGAAGTTTCCAGAAAGTTTAATTTCCCGTTTTAGGGACATCAGTTGGCTACCAAGTTCATGCTATTTGGCGCCGTTAGACTTTTTGTGTGGCTACGCCAAAGACCGCGTTTACGTGGATAATCCCCAAAAGTTGGAGTATTTGAAAATAAACATTCGTCAAGTTATCGCTGGGATTCCGCCCGAAATATGCGAAAAAGTAGTCGAAAACTACCACAATGACATTGTATTTCATAATGGCAAAGTCCAAGCATTATAATGAAATAAAAGTTTCATCGAAATCATAGCTCTATGTGTGTTTTATTTAACTCTACTTTTGGAACCGAAAAATGGATAACCCTGTAGGAGTTATTATGCTAAAGTGCGGCCTAATACATATTTTTTTTTCTGTTCGTAGGAAAATTACAAAATTACAAACAACGTAAAATTTAGGACTGGTTGGAAAAAAAGTTCCAATAGGTAAATATTTAATGTGTTGCTCATCAAAAAAAAAAAAGCCTAATTCTTCCACCATTATATTATATAAAATCTCTTTAAACATCGATACATCTGCGGCTTGAATATCTTCCACTTGAATGTTTATGATTTCTTTGGAAGCAACCAATGACAAAAAAAATATATATATACATATATATATAATTTGTATTCTATTTTGTATTGTGTCTTACAAAAATCTCGAATAACCTAATCCTGACTAACCTGCAAGTATAGCAAAAACTATTTAAACTGTCGTTCGGAATCGACGTGAGTATTAGTTTAGTGAGTCCAAAAATAGAACGCGTGTAAGCTCAATAAAAATTAGAAGTTATCCCATATTTTATTCATGGGATGGAAGGGATTTTAGTGGTTTTATTTGATAAAGACAATATGACATCTAATTTAAATAGAGCTTTTCTACAACTAACCCTACATAGGCTGCTTTAAATGTAAGTAGGACATTTGTGATCAACAGAGGGACATCTGTGCAACATATGCAACATAAGCAACATATGGCTACGTCGGTAAATATCTTGGCGACAACACAAAACATATCACTAAGAATGTGGCTGTTATTCATTTTGACAGTCCATTGGACCAATATTCTGTAAAATATTTGAAATAGTTGCATGAAGTTTAATTAAATGAAAGATACGTCAAATAAAATAATGTCTTATTAACAGATTTGACTGTGATTTATGTCTTCTTTTGGTGGAATGTATAATATATATCGTTTGATACGACAAAAATTTAGCACACAACAGTCGATTGAGCGATGTCCGACGTTGTACATATTTATGACATTTCTTAAAACTTGGCACAGCCTGATATTTTACCGTATCATATCAAGGTATTGTAAATAGGCTATGTCGGCCCGCCACTTAATGTGCCTTCCACATAAACTGGTAAACTTTGCGAAATTCGAATTTCCTTGTAACTCCTAAATCGTAGAAAGCAACCAACTATACTATACAAAAAATTATGATACCTCTCACACAAATGACAGATTTAATTCATATATTCATATCTTTTATTCAGCTTTACTAAATTCAGCTAAACGGGAAATAAGCATGTGTTGAAGTCTGAAAACAAAAATGTACAGCATATACATCGCACATCCTTTATTCACCTGGAACAAAAAATTACCCATTTTCAGAAATTCATTAATTTCACCGTAGTTTCTGGTGGGTAGGTATCCGAGGGCTGTCGCAAAACTAGCCGACATAAAAAAACAAGACACAAAAAGTTGGGAAACTTAATCTCCTTTTAGTCCGCTGCGCTTTTTCCAGCGGTATTCAACTGTTTCAAACGGTGAGAAATTTTTTACATGCTTACAAATTCATTGAGATCGTTTACTTTTGATGGTTCAAATAAAACTACTAAACAACGCCATAAAACTTAAAACATATGTTTTATAAAGTTGTAATATTTTTTTTTTTCAAATAATTGACACCATCTACGAGTATATGTCAGGTTGGCTAGGTTTGAGTAAAAACAGATTTATATTAATTGCATTGATTTCCAATGCAATTAATTGCATTGAAATTCCGGTATCTAAATTCTTAAATTCATGTCTTTTAAGCAATTGTACACACTTCAGGCACGTTTAACAAACTGAGTTCAAAGAATGAATATAAATGGATTATCTTGCCAATTTATCGAAATTTAATTTTTCCCCTGTAAACTCAAATTTGTAGATTTCAGTTGCTCATCTTTTTGTCAATAACGTTGCATAATAATGCTAGGCATAAAAATAACGTAAATTTATTCATACATTCTAGATCCATAACTTTCTTTACACTGCAAAAATTCAGTATAATTTAGCAGGCATCAAGCTTTCTATTATCTTAGTTCTATAAATGCCTTGCCGTTGTAAATTACACACAAATTTGCCGATTTGGTAAAGTTGAATGATTTCTTTACAATTCCTAAGCTAAAGAGAGGAATAAGTTAGTTCAGTGAGTTATAAATTTATTTCTTTTAATATGAACATTTGTTGATGGCAACATAGCGTTTGTGCATGACGCCTCTGTCACTCCGCATTCCCAAAGCAAAGAGATCATGTTGAAGGTCTTGACTGAAATCTGTGTACTGGGACTATAAGGAATCTATAGTCTTCAAATAAAATTTGTAGAAAAAAGAGTTTCATATCGATTAATGACTCCGTAAAAGCTTTAAATGTGCTAGAATACTTCTTGATCCACCGAATTGATATAACATAAACAGTAAAGTTCCAAGTCGGTAACCAGTTATCACTTCTGAAGTAAAATCCGAAGAATTTGTAATTTTTTGCAACTTATTTGAAATAATTAGATCTCGAGCTTGATTGATTCAACAAAAAGTTTTTACGATATTTCCAACAAATTGAAATTCTACTACAATTGAATTGCCTGCATTTTTATTCTTATTTTCAATATATTGCGATGTATTAGAAAATTCTATATCCGTTCTGTATCCGTTCGGTTAATCATCGTTTGAATAATCAAATAATTTGTGTTAATTATTTGTTTGAGTACTTTAAAATGACCGATTTGGAACAGGTAACTCGAGCAGACATTACTTTTATGCAAATTTTTTAACATTTGTTTAATTTTTTTTTTTTATTCATGCTTCAAATATTACAGGCTGATGCACGAATCGTGCTATAAACACAAAACGGGGATCTATGAAGACCTTTATTTAAAAATATTGAGGAGTTTTTTAGATGTATCCGTTTCAACAGCATTTGATTCCTGCAATATGGAGCTGCTGCATATATGCAGTTATGGCAGAGTTCCTACGAAAATTTCCAGAAACTCCACTTTCCGCTGGCCCCCAAGGTCACCTGACCTGACTGCACCAGACTTTTTTTTTATGGGATTATGCCAATCAAGATGTGTACAAAACTGCACCATGGAGTTTGACTGAATTAAAGCAGTTCATAAAACAATAATTGAAGCGGTTCCGACTTCACCCAAGCCGCAATGAATAATTTTCTGGTCAGGTCATTTACGGTCTATCATTTTCAAAAGCAATTAGTTATACGAAATAAAATGTAATCTGTTATACAATAAACAAATTAATAAAGAAATTAAATTCTTGCATTGATTAAAAAAACATTATTTTAATGTTTTATTGTAGCACAATGGGACAGCCATCCTGTAGTAAAAATGGAGATTTGACAAACAGGGGCTGCTTTCTACATTTATATAAAACTTGTGAAGTTATAAAACTACTGTTAATGATAATTGGTAATCATACATTATCTGCAAAAACTGGTGAATAGAATAATCTGACAGAATTTGAAGTTAACAACTTAATAATTGAATTAATTAGACGTTTCTATTACAGATCACAGAAAACGCAAACATGTGTTATTTTACAAGAGTTTGCAATTATACATGGCGCTTATCACGGAATAACTGGAACATTTTGGTTTCTAGATCTTCAACTGTATTGAAGGATTTTCCATTCAGAAAAATGTGCACATTTCGGAATTAATGGAAATCTGGTGCCAGACCAGCACTATAAGAATCCATCCAAATCCACAATTTTTTGCCGAATCTGAAAAGGTGTGTAAGGCAAAGCTTTGTCATGGTGAAAAATTCCTGCAGTGCTCTTTTCCTACAATGCTATATAAAGCTTTATCAGTTGTAGGCAAAGGATCTCAGAATATCCGGCTTGTTTTCTCAGAAGTAGTTCAAAGGATTTCCTCAAAATTCCATCAAACTGGCAATATAATCTTTTGATAAAGATTGAATGAGTTCATATTGCTTGCTTTTAGCTGACAATGTTGTGAAGAACTCATTATTCACAATAATTATTCACGTACTCCAAATGATAGTTATGGTTGCGTTTAAGCAATAAATCGCAACTGCTTATCAGTATGACCCAAATATCTGGAACTTGGGCTTTCTAACAAGTCCAAGCCATTTCGGATTGTTCTCAGTGGTTGTATGCAACACTTCATGCTTCCCTGAAGCTTCTTCAACAGAAACATGTCGCTTCGACTTAATAGCGGCTTTAATTTATTTTTTATCAGCCTCAGGTGGCGGATCGCTCTGGTCATCTTTAAATATGAAGCTAAATTTCGTGAATCAATTTTGACAAGTGCGTTCTGCTGAGGCATCCAAACCATACACGTTACAAATATTTAGGTGCATCTGTGAGGGAAATGATTCGTTTGTTCCTGCATATTCACAACGCCATTTAAAGGCAAACCGATCACTGAAAATATTATGACCTATTACAAACTGAAGCTTAAAATGTCAGCTGCATTTCAAGAACAAAAAAAAAAAAAAAAAAAAAAACAAAAAAAGACAACATCTGTGCAAAAACCGAATTTACTTTTTTGCCCAACCAATATATATTACAGTTCCTCTAATACATTCATGTCCGTTCATTTGCTGTTTGAGTGGATAACTGCATTTGCCGAAAAGGGTTTGGGTTTTTCATCATAATCTGAAAATTTTATTACTGTTATTAAAGTTATTCTTAGAATTCCTATGTGTTGATTATACCCAGTGTGACTACTAGAAAGTTTAATCAATCTTTTCCAAACGATATTGAACTAAAAGCTCTCCCCCAAAATGCAATCTTTGTTTTCCTGGTAACATAAAATTTTTAACAAGAATTTCGAACTATGTTAAAGAAAACGTGTCTAAGAAAACGTGCTACAAAGCTTACCAAATTGTAAAGGATAGACTAATTTGAATATGGTAAACATATTGTGTTTATGTCATTTTGCAATAATCGATATATATTCGTTATCAAAAGTTTGTTTCTTTAAATTGACAACTGCTGGTGCGATATTAAAGTTACAACTATTTTCGAAATTTCTTTTCAACACAAATGTTTGATGTTTAGTCAAATTCTTCCTCGTTGTTACAAAGTAATCAGTTTGTATGCATATCACGTAAATTGCAATCAATATTTTCAACATTTCAAAGAAGGTTTAGCAGGCATGGCAAACTATGACACCCGTGTCAAAAGTGCTATTTTGTTAGCACTCAAAGCGAACATATTTGCAAAATAGTAAGTGATGAGAAGGTACGATAAAAATGTTTGGGGGGATGACATGTTTTTTATAACTTTTCAAAATTGGAAAACGGACGCGTGGGACTTAGAGCCGTCTCTCCCATATACATATAGAAGAACTAAATATTTGTTGTGGTTGCCACAATGATAAGAGGAGCTAACGGAACCGTGGTTAATTCTGGGATTTTTAAATCTTTTTTTTCAATCACTATAGAGCAGTGCAATTTGTTCAATGGAGTTACAGAGAACATTTTATTTTCCGGAAATCGGTCAATTTGTATGAGAGATAACGGAAGGGGCCATTTATAATTCCCGAGTACAACTGGCAAAGAGTTTGGCTGCAGCAAATTTTCGAAAAGTTTCGTAAGGATTAATAGCATTTATTATGTTCACCAGGCAGCGAGACAGAGGGGCATCGCTTAAAAACTACTGAAACACATCCGTTTGAAAGATACAGGGTGGCGTACGAAACATGCTACAAACAAACTGCAACTGTTACGTTATTTAAAGACGCTTGTATAAACATGATGTTTATACTTATCTTTTTTTACTAAAACTTGTTATAAATAATGTTTATACTCATCTTTTTTTTCATCAAAACTTATTAAAAATTAATTTAAAAATAAATTTGCAAACGTTTCATGAACGTACCTAATATAAGATTAAATCAAATTGTGCATCTGCCGTTTTTTGTGAATTGTTCATAAGGAAAATGTCATATAATATTTAACGAAAGCCAAAAATTACACTTGTAACTAAAATAAATTGTAAAACCAAAAAGTAGTTAACCTCCACAGCTCAAGCGATAAGCATCACAGCTTCCCAAATATACTTATATTGAATTGAAATTAATAATCTTAATTTCTTTTATTTCACAACCTGCAACCAAATAATTTCTCAAATCTCTTGAGAAATTAACTGATTAAAAGGCGCCATAACATTCATCAGCAGGTCGACTTGCCTTCCTAGCGGTACAGACGAGATTACCTCAACCCAAAATACAATCCACAACCTACTCTAGAAATTTCCAACCGGGTCCAGTTTCGATCGCCAAATCAAATTGATTGCAGCAATAACAACAACGGTCCATTTGTCCCAGCTGCATTCAATCAGCTGTGACTTCTTCACCCAATTTTATTCAATGTTGAAGGAGTTTGCTTTACAAAGAAATGCGCCGAAGATGTTTCCGTTCCAAAAGCATTCGGTTCCAGCAAGATGGAGCAACTGCACCCATAGCTAGACTGGTTATGGCGGAGCTCGAATCAAAATTTCCAAACGAATTTATATCCAGAAACTCTACTTTCCGCTGGCCTTCAAGGTCACCTGATCTGACTGCATCAGATTTTTTTTAGTGGTGAGCGTGACTACTTTGATGACTTTTTCTAAAATTGTACAGCGAATTGTTAGTCAAGTCAATGGACAAAGACGTAGTACAGTAGTCTACGTCTTTGTATACTGTCTGTCTTGTAATACAAAATTTCTGAACAATGATTGATCTTTCTCAAGTCGGCTAATTCAAATGGGAGTTACCTAAAGGGGTCTGACTATGCTAACATTTTCTTTCTAAGTCCCTAGTTTAGCAAACAATTTGCGTATACTAAATTTTTCTGAATTTCGTGTAACTGAATAAAGGATATGAATCGAAGAATATGTGAGATATGATGTACATAGAGGGATGTGACCAATTGGTTAATCTTTTCCAATTTACGATTACGAAGCAATACGAAAGACACAATTTTAGTTTACCGCGGTCAACGAATTAATAGTTATATAGGAGATGTTAAAGAAAATCTATATTGGAGGTACCAGGAGGGGCGAATCGATTTATAATCCCTGATTACTATTTCCGAGAAAAATCTTTTTACTTGAACAGCCCAAATATTTTTTTTTTTTGCCATCGTAGAAGTCTTAAAAAAGCTTAAGGCAAAACATATACTCGCATGTCATTTGACACCGCCAAAATAGCAACACCCAGACGCAAGCGTTTACAATACCAATTATGTCTTGATCAAATGTAGTTTATGGCTTTTTAAGTCGATTGGCCTATGTCCACCTGTCTGGCTGATTTGTATCGTAAATACGGTAACAATTGCAAATTATTATAAAACTTCTTAAAACTTGGGACACTTATTTTAGCAAATCGTTTACGGGGACTCCATCCCTATTGGAAGCTCCCAGACAAGTTGACATATTATAAATGACATATTATATAAATGACCAATTTCTTCCAAGGGTCCACATCTTCTACTCACTTTCTGTAAAGTAAGTCAAATTTAGCACGCGTTGAGCGCTTTTCAAAATAGATTCTCAGAATAAAAAAGGGTCGGCATTGCCATACTTATTATTGCTACACTCTGCAATTTCTGATTAGTATGCTGCAGTAGCCCAATTTTCGTTCACTATATTGGTTTATAATTCTCCACAAAGCTGGTACCTCCCATACAAATGTCTTACTTAATCTACATATTCTTACCTTCATACATTTTCTACTAAATTTATTCAAATTAAATACAGGGTGTCCATCGGGAAGGTATACTACTTTATTTTACCACCATTTTTGTAAACATTATTCTTAACAGTTCATATTTGGCAGTCGTCAAGTAGAGACGTGGAAAATTTATAATGGAAAAATATTCGATAAGCCAACGTGTTTTAATCGTTAAAACATTTTGTCAAAATCAATCATCGATTACTGTGACGATGAGAAAGTTACGTGAAATTTTTGGGAGAAACAACGTGCCAACAAGATACACTATTTATCGTGTAGTGAATGATTTCGAAGAAAGAGGGTCTGTAGCTGATAGGGCCAAGCATGGACCACAACGTACTGCAAGATCGGCTAAAAACTTTACTGCTGCTCAAGTGTTCAAAGCAATCCATCAACCTCAATTCGACGCCGTGCTCAGGAGCTTGGTCTTCAAAGAACAACTTTGGCCACAATTTTGCCCAAGGATTTGAATTTGTTTCCACTTAAGAATCAGTTGGCATAAGAGCTTCTGCCATAAGATCATTTACGTCACCGTACATATGCCAATAGGATGTTGCAGCTCGCCCATGACAACCTCGATTTTCATGAAAAAATTATACTGAGTGACGAAACACATTTTCATTTGAATGGATATGTAAATAAACAGAATAGTCGGTTCTGGGCAATGGAAAACCCTCAAATTATTCATCAGTCACCTTTGCATCCATTAAAAGGTGACGGTCAGTCTGGTGTGCAATTTGGTCAGGAGGAATCATTGGACCTTTCTTCTTTGAAATTGACAACGGAGTAACGGTTACTGTCAATGGGGAGCAATATCGTGACATGATTGAAAACTTTTTAACGCCACAGCTGCATGCCCTGTGCTTGATTAACATGTGGTATCAACAAGACGGTGCCATATCGCACATAGCCAGGATTACAATGGAATTACTGCGAGAGCTCTTTCCACTACAAGTTATTTCAAGAAATGGTGATGTTGATTGGCCTCCACAGCCAACTGAGGCGGACATTTATCTGATATTGTATTCTATACATAATTGTCGACATTAAATAAAACATTTATCAATATAAGATCCATTCTCTTTCATTTAATGAAAAATTATAAACAAAAAAAGTAGTATACATTCCTGACGGACACCCTGTACTTATTAATATTTAATTAATTAAGTTGTGGGCATGAAAATGGAGGGCATTGCCTCCTATCCCCATATAAATTCCGTAATTCGTAAACAGAGGTTACTTAAATTTTTGGCAGTTGTACGGAATCACAACGCTTAATAAAATTTGCGTAAAACAATTGGATAATCACGAGGTTTCTGCTAACTCGCACACTAATTACCTAATTTAACCCACATATATTCCTTGATTCGTATCCATCATACAAGTGCACTGAATTTAGTACGGTTTAGTACGAACCAGTCATTAAATAATTCTGTTTCTAAAATGGAAATCGACAGCGTTGCCATATTCCATACGACATCACATAAATAATTTGGCCGATTTAGCAAAAATCAGTTATCTTTTATTTATTCCTAAGTGAAAGGCTTTTGAAAGCAGTTTACCATACTTTTGGTGTCCCTACACTTTGCAGAGAAGAACATTGGGTGATGGTGTATGTAAATCGCTTCAAGGGAGTGAAGTTTCTGGTTTGAAGTAAATATGAGACAATTTTGATCTCAAGTTTAGGAGATTTTTTCTTTGCTGTTTACGAGGGCGCTCCCAAAGATAGACGTCCTGACGTGTAGATGGTGCCAGTAGTTTGAAAAAAATTATTTTGGTGAAAAGTGACAACCTTATAAAACATATGTTTTAAGTTTCACGGCGCTATGTTTATTTAGTATTTTTATTTGAGTGATCATAATAAACGATCTCAGTGAATCTGTAAACATGGAAAAACATTGGTCACCATTACGTACATAATTCAATGTTTCCATTTGAAATGTCTCAGTCCAACTAATATTAAAGCCGTACAAGATTAAAATCTAGAGGAGTCTGCTCCTTCATTTACGACTGTAAAATATGGGATAGCAGAGTTTTAACGAGGTCGTGCGAGTTGCCAAGACGAACACCGTAGTGGTCGACTATTTGGGGTGTCTATACCAGACACGGTTAAGAAAATTCACAAAATGGTATCAGATGATCGTCATTTGAAAGTGCATGATCCAGCTGAAACGAGAGGCATTTCAAAAGGTGCTACACATCGTATACTCATATTGTCCGAAGATTTCAAAATGAGAAAGCTGTGCGCAAGATAAGAGTCGCGCTTGCTTTCAATAGACCAAAAACATCGTTGTAAAGATGTTTCAGTAGAGTGTTTGGCGATGTTTTACCGCAATAAATCCGAATTTTTACGTTGATTTATAGCCATGGGTGAGACACTGATCCATCACTTCAAACGTGAGGCAAAGGAACAGTTAGAGCATTGGACTGAAGTGAAAGAAAGGGAGAATCGTGTATAAAGAGGGCGAAGACGCCATCTGCCATCTGCAGGCAAGGTCATGGCGTCTGTTTTTTTGCGATGCGCATGGGATTATTTTTATTGATTATCTTCAGAAAGAAAAACCCATCAATGGCGAATATTATGCTAATATATTGCGAAGTTTAAGTGATGAAAAAAAAGAAAGTGTTAAAGCTGTTGAGTGTCGCTTTAAAAAGTTAAGCTAGATGGATATTACAATGAAATATAAGAGCATTCATTCCAACCTTTTTGTGTCTTCTTTGTAAGGTCCGGGTCTATATTACCACCGTATCACTAGAAATATATCTTAAACACCTTACAATCTGGTTTCTAATGGTCAGGTCAGGGAAAATCGAAGATGCTTGTAGATATCTTTATGGCAACGTCTAGATACATATAATACCATGACTCTTCACGTGGAAAAAATAGATAGCCTACTTCTGTTATCTGCATTTATTATTTAGACTGAACTTTCTGCGTGTTGATCCATGTCTTTCCTTCCTATTTTAACAAAATTGCCGCCCATATCGATTTTAGTGTCGCTTTTAAAGGGGATGACACAGTAATAAATTGCTTTGACAGATTTAATTCAGTTGGCAAAAATGAGCAAATTTAGTATAAAAATTTGTTTATCTCGTTGTTATTTCTGTGCATGCAAAAGTTAAAATCACCCGCTTCTGTTTCGTAATTGAGTAAAGGTAAAGAAAACGAATGAATGTTTTCGAGGTAAAAATGTAAAGGATAGATAGCAAATGGTAAGTACAAAATAATGCATTTACCAATAGTCTTTTGATATTTTCTTCATTCAGCTTAAAAAAAAAAAAATTATACAATGTAGCTGCTGCAAACTCAAGTGGGATATGTAGAGGAAAATCTTTAGTTTGTCAGGGGAACGCCGGTTTTTGAAGATAACAAATTTTCGCGAGATGAAGAATGACATAAGCTATGCCAAACGCTGAACTCCCTTGGGCCCTTAAACCGTACCGTTGGTGAGGTGAAAAAAGTTGGTTTTGTTCAAGTGTTTGTGTGGCAACTAAATCTTTGCTAACAGCTCACAGACAACTGTGAGAAATTGAAGCAAAGATGTCCATTGACTTTTTACAAAGAAATGTTGAAGTGCACCAACTTTTCTATAAGAAGCGTTGACGCCCACTGATTCTTCATAATGAAATTGATAAAGAAAAGTTGATGTCCACCTACTTTCTATAATGAAAGGTTGATGCCCATCGACATTTCTGTTGGAAACGTTGATAATCAAAAAAGAAAGTTCACATTCATAGACGTTTCAGAAAAAAAGTTGATGTTTATCGCTTTTCTATTGGAAACATTGATAATCAAAAAGGAAAGTTTATGTTTATAGACTTTTCATAAATAGTTTTTTCATAATGAAGCTGTGAGGAGGTTGTGAGGAATTGAAACGAAAGTGTGAATTGGCTTTTCACAAAGAAACGTTAAAACTCATGTACTTTTCTATAAGAAATATGGATGTTCACCGACTTTTCATAATAAAGTTGACAAAGAAATGTTGATGTCCACCTACTTTTCATAATGAAAGGTTGATGCCCATCAACATTTCTATTGGGAACGTTGGTAATCAAAGAGGAAAGTTTATATTCATTCACTTTTCATAAGAAAGTTGATGTTTATGAACGTTTCTAACAGAATTGCCGATGAATATATTTATTAAAAAAGACAATGAGCATCAAATAATTTATTATTTTTGCTTTATCTGGGTCACAATGAAGTCGCTGAGACAGAATGATGAAACGGTTTTCCAACACATCATAACAGCGCTGCATAATTTTACGTGCGCTGGTGTTTTTTTATAGTATCAGTTTCTATTCTCGTAGCTCATATTCCTGAAACATGACACAAATTAGGGGTTTAATTTGTACCCAATACCTCCCGAAATAAATAAACAGAAAAGTTGGAATAAATTCTGTGTATTCTATTTCCAATAAATATTTTAATAATTTAATTAATATATTTTTTTTTTTTGAGAAGGTGCATAAATTTCTTTGGACATTTTCAATTCTGCCTTGAATTAATTCAGTCCATATCATCCTGCTCCTTGAAATATTCAAATAACATTATATTATACAAATTTTTTCTTAGCATAAAATTTCTTAAAGAAAACACTTCTTTAGTTAGACAACTGTATATACTTCCAGACGAAAATATAAATCATTTGATATCGCCAAAAATGTAACATTCGAAAGGAAGCGTTTAAAGTACGAAGTATTTTTTTGTTAAATGTGTTTCAGGACTTCTTCTTCTTCCATTCAGTTACATTAGACCCAGTCAAATTTGGCACAGGTTTAGGGTTTGATACGATAGCGTTAAAAAATGAGAATGGACCGCATAACTTGCATGCAAATTGGCCTATTTTCGGAAACTCACGTTTTTCGCTATAACTTCCAATACTTAGAGTGCAGTCACATGAATTTTTAGCCATTATTGTGAGTGGTAATACTTGGAAAATTTTGAGGAAACCGACCGGCAAATTTCCTTTGCAAATGACGAATAAATCTCAAATATTCTTAGTTTCATATCTTCTATGCGGCGACATTAAATTCATCCAAATTTAGTACACATTAGGAGCCTCCTATGATAGTGTATAGACTGTATTTTCCAGCCCCTTCTGGTATATCCCACACAAATTGGCTGATTTTCTGAAATTCAAAATTTTTTTGCTGTAATTTCTAATTCGCAGGCGACAGAAGTTTGAATTTTTTGTTCATCATATTGATTTGTAATGTCTGGAGAAGTTAAAGCGCCCATTCTCATACCTTCTATGGAAATGTCCGAAATAACCGACCATTTTAGCTTCATGCCTTTCAAGCAGCTGCGTTATATTTAACCAAATTTGCCATACGTCATACGTTTGATAGGTCTAATTTTAAGTATGAAAAACTGAAATCGATTTTTAATTTCCTTCTGCATATTGTCGGTTAACCTAAACTTGTATCAACAGCATTAAATTGTAATGCTTGGTAAACTATGACAAAAAGATTGGATAATCCCGGTTTGTATGGCAGCTCCGTAAAACTTACTTGATTTAACCCACATAAATTTATATCGTCCATTCAATTGCACTGAATTCAGTAAAATTTAGCTAGCGCCTGGCTTTTATTGAACTAGATTTTATAAATGAACATGTTCTGCATTGGGGTCCCGCCATGAGGTATTTCACATAAAAATTAGCCGATTTTGCGAAAATCCGTGATTTTCCTGTAAGTTTTAAACGAAATACAGTGAGTTATAAGCAAGCTGCAATAATTAAGTTCAGTAAGTTATAATTTTGCTCCTTTTATTGTGCATGATTTACCTAGCACTCCGCACACTTCGGTAGCATACAACATACATTGGTGAAGGTATACGAGGACGGCCCCAAAAGTAGCCAAACTGACGTTCAGATGGATCTAGCAGTTTTAAATTTTTTTTTTCAAACTTGTAAAACATATGATTTAAGTTTCAAGACGCCAAGTTTTTTAGTATTTTTATTTGACTCATCAAAAGTAAACGATCTGAGTGAATTTGTAAGCGTGGAAAAAATTGGTCACCGTCATGTAATTCAATATTTCCGTTTGAAATGTTTCATTCCAATCAATATTAAAGACAAACTAGATTCCACCCTAGAGGAGTCTGCTCCTTCATTTGCGACTGTAAAATACTGGTTAGCAGATTTTAAATGAGACCGTAGTAGCTGCCAAGACGAACACTATAGTGATCGACCAATTGATGTGTCCACGCCAGACACGGTTATGAAGATCCATAAAATGGTATTGGATGATCTTCGGCTGAAAATGGGTGAGCTAGCTGAAATGATAAGCATTTTAAAAAGTGCTATTCATCGTATATTGACCGAAGATATGAAAATGAGAAAGCTGTGCCCAAGATGGGTGCCGCGTTTACTTTCAATAGAGCAAAAACAGCGCCGTGAAGAGGTTTGAGTAGAGTGTTTGGCGATGTTTCATCGGAATAAGGAAAATGTTGTGTTATTTAGACAATGCTCCAGTCCATATATCCACTATTGCAATGTCCAAAATGAATGAATTAAAGTTCGAATTGCTTCACCACCAAATAGCAACTTATTCGCCAGATTTGGTTCATTCGGACTGTTTTCTATCCAAACTTGAAAAAGATTTGAGGTAAAAGATTTGGCAACAATGAAAAGGTGGAGTCTGCACTTGATGACTATTTTAAGGAGTTTGACATTTCTAACTATAGACAGAGTGTAAAAGCTATTGAATATTGCTGAAAAAAATGTATCAAGCCAAAAGGGGATTATGTAGAAAACCAAACAAAATTTTTCCCAACTTTTTTCTGTCTTCTTTGTTAGGTCGGCTGGTCTTATAGGAAAATTCTTGGCAAACATATGTGTGGAGAAACCCAGCGCCATTGTTGTATTACAAATGCTTCACATATTCTTCTGTCACATTTATGCGAATCTGGCTATCATAAATTCAGCCAATGCATTCTTGTTATATAATATTCCCCTTCAGAATGAACCATTTGTATGTATTCTTTACAAGTGTAATAGACGAAAATTCAAGGAACTCTGCAATATATATTCTGATGGAGAACTAACATGTTGAGAAAATTGCTTTGTTTCGCTCCGTTTGCTGATAGATTCGAAGAGCAAAAGTTGGCTGGCCCTAAAAGAAGGCGATTTTTGTCAGACATTGCGAAAGGCTTCTACAGTAATAATTGCTATTTTACTGGCTTGTAGCCATCTCCAAATTATTGCACGTCCCCCATACATGATCTTCCATATGTTCCATATATTCTCAAAAAAAAAAAAAAAAATGTACGCTGACGCAGAGATTGTTAGCTGCACGATTAAACACTTCATAATAACTTAACTGCGAAACAACAAAATGCACAACGACCGCTGCCACTTTGAAGGAAATGGCGACAGAAGTGTAAAATTTTCGATCTGACAACAATATCGTTCATGAGTATATGAAAACCGATATGTAACTTTCGCTAGTGTTGGCGAATGAATGCGTTTTAGATATAGGAACTCAATTTGAGTTGATATCGAGCGACTCGCTATCGTTTGGTAAAATAACAGGAGGTAAACCTTTACCCAATAATGAGAACGCATTTAAATGCATATTTTTCCGTCGGGGAGATCCTTACTCTATCCACCGCATTACACAGGTGGCGATAACAGGCATTTTTATCAGTTAACAGGATTCAGGGAACCTCTCAACGGCATATTTAGATATTTCAGAACACTTAAATAATGGCTTTTGTATAGGGCATTCCCAGTAAATCCCAGAGTATAAGGGAACTACTGCGACCATTTTGAACGAAATCGAAAGGATCCGATTTAATAACTCTACCCTATTACAGACACTGTAACATTTCTAGTTATTCCCATTTCGAAGGTATAAATCCCAGCATATGTTTGTCAAACGCTGTTCTATTTTATAAACAAGCAAATTCATGTGTGTGTGCATGTATGTAGTTACTATAATTAAATGTATTTAAGCTTTCACAAAATTTAAATTGTATTTAAACGTAAACGTTTTCCGCAGATTCCTATTTACGCATTGTATATTTGAAAAAGATTATAAAAATATACAAAAGCAATCACAACCATAAGCTCCAATATTATGAATAGCACAAAATATTTACTTAAAATTTGGCATACGCAAAAGCATACGTTGGTAATTTCCGAATTCTATATGAATTAAACATCACATATAATGGGCACATATAATTTGCCATTCGTATGTTCCCAATTGTTTAAAGGAAGTAGAAGATAGCCTACAAATTGTTTTACAGTTTAACAGATGACGGATGTGTAGTAAATTGATAGAACTGCATTTATTTTACATTTGCATCATTATGTTTGGAAACAAATGTCAGATATACTTAAATCTGTAGGACATGATAGATTCGAATTATATCCCAACTTCACACGTCGCCCATTGTCTTGCTGAATGAAATAAAATCTTGACACAGGAAAAAGAACAGCTTTTTGAAACCATCAGCCACTTCTAATATCGGTTAAATTTTTCTAACTATACGTCGAGCAATTAAATAGAAGTGATCGATATGGTTGTGCTAGCAAGTTAAGTACAGCTATGACAAAAAAACAAATAATCAACAGTTTGCAAATTAAAAAAGAAAAAAATGGCGAATAATTCCAATGACATAAGCCGCGTCCTTGCTTCTGCAGTCTTTTCAGGTTTTAAGCAAAAGTTGAGCAGAATTTTATTTTGTGTGCAAAATATAATATTTTTTTAATTAATGATCCAGTTCAGTTATGATCGAGTCTATGTCCAAAAATTATTACTAAAATTGATATACATTTTAAACTTCTATATTACTCTAGACAATGATTATTATACTTTTTTGTCTATATATTGCAAAAAAATATGCAAATATTTTAAATCTAATATGGCTGTTTCACTTCGAAGTTAATCTAAATTATAAGGTTTTTAGTGCAAAACGCCGAGGATTCCCTACATATTTTCGGTTTTCAAAATCCCTTGTTTTTTCGGAAAACTCACTAAAATTCATTAAAAAAAGTGCTAAAGTGGAAAACAACTCTTGAAAGGCATTGCCAATCACGCATTATGCAGACGTACTACTCACGCCAATGTGCCAACCACACACTTTCACAATTAGGAACCTTCAAGAAGTTCAGTTTCATTTCCGTTTTGACATTGTAAATTTATTTGAAATATATTTTAAATTTATTTGCAATTCATATTTGAAACAACTCACTTTATGCGCTGATTCGTTTCTTACCTGTATGTTACCTATGATTCGGTTTCTCGAACGAAATGTAATTAAACAAATATTTTGATTTGAGAACCTGAAACTAAAATATAATTTTATGCAGTTTTAGAACTGAGACCAAATGTAGTCTAGCCAAATTGCGAAAGGTAAAAATACTTCAAAAAATGTTTTTTCTGAACCAAAATTGCTTTTAATTTCGTTTCATTAAATTATTAATAATTTCGTTTTGGATATATTGATGTTTTGATATATTGATTGGCAAGGATGTCATCTGAAATATTTATTTATTTAGTGAAATGTTTGCCATTTACGAATATGAATTGTATAACAACCGAAGAAAGCGTAAAAGTAGTTAAAACTTACTACAAAAGTTGTGATTCAAACGTGGGGTTTCAATCGAACAAAACTTTCTTCAGCGATGAAGCTGATTTCTCACTCGGTGGTTATGTCAACAAGCAAAATTGCCGCACATCGGGCTCGGAGAACACAGAAGTAATTATGGAAAAAACATTGTATTCGAAAAAAGTGTCTCTTAGGCTTGCTTTATGGTCTGGAGGTGTCCTTGGACCGCATTTTTTCGAAAATGACGCTGGAGGATCCACTGCTCCAACCAATCCAGAGGCAGGCACTTAAATGACATTTTATTAAGTACATAATGGCAAGATCCAAGTATTATAATGAAATAAAAGTTTCGAAATCATAGCTTTATATGTGTTTTATTTAACTTTACTTTTGAAATCGAAAAATGGATACGAAACAGAAACAATTTTTAACAACATTTTCATTCGTTCGGTTTCCGGAATTAGAATAACAATTTTGCATATTTTTGATTTAGGTTCCTGAGACTGCCACAAATCAAAACTATGTTCGGATTTAATTTTGTTTTGGGTGGGTATTCTTGGATATATGCAAAAGTATGAAGAACAGCCAAAAGAATGTAATAATTGACTTTTGCAATGTTTCAAAAGGTATAGGTATGTGAAATAAAAGCTAATTCTTGCTTGTAATACCCTTGATGTTAACACTTTGAGCGGACGCATAGTTTTTTGTTTGTAAACTGAAAACTGCCAAATAAAACCGAAATGCTTTAATGGAATCACTTTGGAGGCCTTAGAGATCCCAATGTGGATAATGCCGCAGTGGATTTACATTACGGCTGGAATTTTGTGTTCCAAAATTACTGGCCCTCTTATAGAATCAGTAAAAAATTTCAGTCAGGTGAAATGACCTACGCATACATTCACCAAACGTGCCTGGCGCAAAAGTGGGTGTGATGCCAGAAGAGGTGCGGTAAATTGCTATATTCTTAGCAAAAACACTCTGAAGCTCAGTAAAATAAGCAGAAGTACATCTTTTTGATGTCGTCTACCAACGGTTTTTGGGGCTTAGTAACAGAGTCCATTTCATATATAATATAGTAATATATGGGTTAAATAAGATATCTTGTATGGGTGGCATCACAGCGGGCTTGGTTATTTCTTCAAATTTTAGCAGTTTATCCAGGTCTAACCACTACATAACTAGTAAAAACATTAATAACTTCAGGCTACGAATTGCGTATTACGTGAGATTCCAGAATGGATTTGGCTACGTCGCCCATTTTCGATCTCAGACTTTGGTTTATAAAACGAATATTATGTGCTAAATGGATGATTTTTCTCCAGTTTTATAGGTAATTACAGGCAGGTACATACAGGTAGTGGACAGAAATCTAAGCTACTGTAATCTACTAACTATAAGTAGCAGTGAATTTCAGAAAATCTGTCAGTTTCTTCGTTTTCAGTCTGAAACCTCACTTTATTAAATTCTCAATGAGTATGTGTGTTTTAAATCGATCATTGGTTTGAGAGGTACCAAAAGGAATATAGACTTTTTCCAAAATCTTTTAAAAGTGCTATGAACCAATACAATGCATTACAAGGCATTAAGGGATAAGCCAAATTTCAGAAAATCGGTCAATTTGCATGATAGGTATAAGAAGGGGCGACCGACATAGCTTATTGAAAATTCCCGGCTACGATCTGGGAAAATATTTGGCTGTGCCATGTTTTAAGAAATTATATAATGGTATACGGCAGTTGCCGTCTTAACAGCCAAACAGACAAAAATCTCTCAATCGACTCGTTTGGGTGTTACATTTTCAGCCCTATCAAAATTCTGGGGCTGAAGGTATACAAATTTGTGGCAAAATCGGTTGGGAAGTATGGTATCCAGCTCTAGCTATTGAAGATTTCAATTCTAGCCTGTTTTGAAATCTTTGGTGATCAGCGTGCTGTTCAAAGATAGTGTCATAGCAAGGACATAATGAATAAATTTTAAATTACAAATGCTGAAACAGTTTGAAATGAGAACAATTTGTGGCCCAAAATTTTACAAACACAAAACTTTAAATTTTTTCTGTGTGAGTAATCGCCTCATTAAAAAATTAAAATGAATGCTTGGGATACGGGAAAGAGGATTTGATATCGGTACCATGTTTCGCATGCCTTTATTTCCGTCCAAGAAGAATTTAGGCGGGAGTTTGGCAGTACATCCCTAGTAGAAGGATCATTAAGAGGTGGGTAAACATGTTTCCTGAATCTGGAAGCATCGCACGAAAATCGTATCATCAACATCCCTACGTTCGGGTTTAAGATACAATTGCGGCTGTAGCATCGCAAAAAGTCCAAATTACAAGGAAGCTAAACCCCCTGGATTTGCCTATTTGTCTTTAATTTTACCAAAAAATGGTTGAAATTCCCGAAGAAGAAAACACCTTGATAAATTGCTTGTTTATGCCTGATGAGGCCCTTTTGATCTAAACGGCAATGTAAACAAGCAAGATTACCGAATGTGGAGTGAATCTAATCCAGAAGTACTTGATGAGACGGAACTGCACCCGGAACAAATCAAGGTGCATTGTGGGTCATATTTCTCTGCAGAAAATTGTCAATTGGCACCATTTAAAGATGTTGAAGGAGTTTTTTTTACCGAAACAGCATTTGGTTGCAACAATATGGAACTATTGCATACATAGCCAGACCGGTAATGGCGGAGTTCCAATGAAAATTCCCAAACAAATTAATATCCAGAAACTCCACTTTCCGTCAAGTTCCGAGGTCACTTGATGCGACTGCAACAGATTTTTTATGGGGTTTGACATAACCAAGAAAGGCGACTGAATTGAAGCAGTCCATTAAAACAATAATTGAGGCAATTCCGACTTCAACCCCTCAGGCTGCAATGAATAAATTTCTGTTCAGGTGCTGCATATGCGTAAATGAGCATGAAGGGCATTTACGGTCTATTATCTTCAAAGCCAATTAGTTGTATAAAATAAAATTGAATTTACTGTACAATAAAGAAATAAATAAATGAAATGCAGTGATTATTTGAATTTCTTATTGTAGCAAAATTGGTGCGCCACCCAGTATTACACAAATCCCGTTTGGAACCACTTGAACGTGGCTAGATGCAAAGAGAAAACCGATCAAAAGGTGCCAAACGGGTTACCGTAACAATCCTCAAGCACCAAATTTCCATCTGCCGATCGCTGACGAATTGCAATAAAATCGACCCATTTCTAAAGCGGATCAGTGGATCACTTACAAAAACATCAAATAAACACGGTTGTGGTCGAATGGCGGCGAGCCGGTATCGACGGTCAGGAAAGTACTGCTGTTTGTTTGGTGTGTTCAATAGGAATTCATGTGTTATGAACCGCTGCCTTACGGCCAAACTTTTAAATCGGAATGGAACTATCAAAAATTGGCGGCCCAGAAACGGCCAGCTTTAGCCAACAGGAAAAGCGTTGTGTTCCATGCAAACAAACCAGAAACGCTTGAGCAACTCAAACAAAATATTCGTGATTAAATTAATAAAATACCCGTGAAATGTGAGAGAATGTAATGAAAAATGTGCTCAAAAGGGCTCGCATTTGTGAGGCTAATAGAGGCGGTTGTTTATCTGATATTGTATTCCATACATAACTGCCGATATAAAATAAAACATTTATCAATATAAGATCCATTCTCTTTCATTTAATCAAAAATTATAAAAAAAAAATTAGCACACCTTCCGGACGGACACCCTGTACAAATTGTTAAAGCGTGAAAATTTGTTTGACTAATGCAATTTGTAATAATAGGCAAAGTGAACCAGGAAGTATTATGTTTTCATAAATTATTAAATAGACACTAAAGCCCTAATGTTGTCTTACCCTTTAGCTTGGGTATATATCTGAAGCAATTCAGAAATTTCAGTCAGGTGAAGTAACTTGTACATGTTTACACAACGCCAATTTGCGATTGTGCTAGGAAGTAATTTTTTTATCAAAAAATACTTAAATAAAAGCAGAATAAAAGAAGCAAAATTATAACTTCCTGAACCGCCCACTTAGAAATTGTAGGAGGTATCCCAAGGGGCGTAACGATTCAGTTAAATTTCATTCGCAGAACTTAACGTACTAAGCTCCTGAAAATGCTGAAACGCTCACGCTACATTATTTTCATTTTAGCGCAAGTGAATGAAAGATATGAATATATTAATTTATGGGTTACATTAGATAATATATATGGTAGGTATTAAAAACGATATGGTTATAGCATCGATTTTTTCGATCTATACCAAGCACTATAATGTAAGATATTTGATAAAAATGTGACTCCGGTCTACAAATTACGGATTAGAGGGGGAAAAAATCAAATTCTCATAAATCGATCGTTTCGCATGCGAGGTACCGTAAGAGGTTGGTATTATATCTGTTTTCATTCTCAGAGCTAAGTTTATCAAGTGGACGATGAGTCCCATATTTAATTAGGACTAGTATAACTGCTGGAAATATATAGAGTTAAGAATATATCATATCATACAAATGGCCGCGCATAATTTTTTGAAATACACAAAGCTAAGAATATACTTAACTCATATATTTCTAACTTCATACATTTTACTGTTATATTCGGTTATTTGCAGAGTGACTTTTTGTTAGATTTAGACATAAACGTTACAAATCAATGGAACCAAAACGTTACAAATCAATGGAGAAGAATCTATGCTGTAGCAGCCTAATAGTTATAAATGGAAGAGTGAAAATTATATTTTACAGAGGCACCAGGAAATTTGTGGCAATGCCGCCCGTTTTTATTCTCAAACCCTGCTTACTAAGCTAGAAATTGCCTAGCATTTACCAAATTTGACAGAATAAGAATAGTTATAAGGAAGGTATAATAGACATTGCTCAGAGTATGTAAAATCGATTATTTGTACGAGAGTTACCAGAAGGGAACGCGGTTAATCGGCCAATTTTTTCAAATCGATTGAACTTTATAAACCAATACAGTGAACGAAAATATAATTTAGAAAAACAGGGCGGTTTGTTTCGGAGGGAAAGGTTGATGTAGTCCATTTCCAATTTGCGGCAAGATATTAGACACAGTCGTGTCTCTGAAGTTTCATAACGATTACAATTACAATTACAATTACTACAATTATCGTGGCTCAATTGACCTAATAAATTATGAAACGCATTTGGTCAAAAGATACTTGGTGCTTTAAACGTATCTTTCTGGCTGTTCCATTATTACCCTACCAAATTGTACACACATTCATTTCTTTTTTTTGGATTTAGATATAGACATGTTGAATTCCGGTAAACCGACATACAAAGAGTGATGGTATTTTTGAATTTTATTTTATAATTAATAATAACGATATCAATACGTACATACATATATATTAAACAAAACGCTGAATTTGCATTATGATCTTTAGAAAAAATGCATCGAAAGTTGTGGTGTGCGGTTAAATTTAAGGCGAAATTTATGCTGTGGCACAATTCATACGACTTGATTATAAGATTTTCGATTCAAACACCGATGCAACCATCTAATCTCCCTTAAAAGTTTTGCAATGCAAAAGTTAAGTTCAGTGAATATAAAAATAAAATCAGTATATGCTCACTGAACTTTTGGTATTTGAGATGTTTCTTTTTATATACCCTTACCGGAAGGAATAAAGGTATGTAACATTGAGTATGGTGAACATTTAAACAATAAACGTTGTAATTTTCAAGTACGGCTTTATCAAATGTGATTTATGGCTTTTTTAGTCGATTGAGCGATGATCGTCTGTCTCGTGGGTCAATTGCATGACTGGAGATTACAATTTTCTGAAATTTAGTTTCTCCCTGTAACTTCTAATGCGTGGCATGCAGAAAACTGGATTATTGTCCAATGTATTGCTTTATAATGTCTGGCAGAATTTTGAAAATCCACCAATGGTACCTGACAAATAAATGAGCGATTTAATGCATAAATTCATAGATGTTATCCAGATACACCGAATCCAACCAAATGTGATATACGTTAAGTGCGAAAGTAGGACCATGTTTGGTAACTCCCATACAAATTAGTCAATATTTACAAATTCAATTCCTTCATATTTCGGAGGTTGCAGCAAACCCGATTCTTCACCATGGTTTTAGCTATGTTCCTTCTGACATTTATCACACAAATAATCAATTTAAACCACATATTTTTACTTTCATGTCTTTCAAGTATTATTTTACTATTTTATACTATTTTTAGTCATAGCATATTTCTGCTAAACTTTTTTTTTTTTTTTTTAAATTCTGTATTTATTACAACCTGTCCTTGGACATTCAGTAATATTTACATTGGCCTACATACTACTTATGTACTAAAATTTTATTTTTATTCGGGAACACTTTCTTGAGTGTCCCTACTGCTTTATTCGTCCTGATTTATGGTGTTTCGTTCATCATATTGGACGCCAGCTGATTCGGATGTTGTTGGATACGATTCATGTATCTAGCGGAGTATTTTTGGACTTCTTCCTTAATGAAGGGTGTTTTTAATTCTCTATGCAATTGTTTGTTCGAGAAGTATTTGGGTGCACCGGTAATGGTGCGCAGTACTTTGGATTGAAAGCGTTAAGGATCTTAGTTTGAGGCCAGTCTTTTTGTGAATATATGCTTTCTCCAAGTCAGTGTTCTGTCCAAGTAAATGCCTAGATACTTTGCATCATTTGCTTGAAGTATTTCAACATTATTAATAGACTCGGGAGGGCAACATCCTCCCCGAAGTGTAAACGTTACTCTAACCGATTTCGTTTTCGTTGCAGCCATTTTGTTACGGTATCGAGATGATTTTGCAATTTTCTATATGCTTGATCCGGGTTGACGTCAGTGGCAAGAACAGCTGTATCATCTGCAAATGTTCCGATAAGAGTCTCTTCTTCTGTGGGTAGATCCGAAGTGAAAATCAGATATAAGGTAGGACCAATAATGCTGCCCTGAGGTACTCCCGCATGCGATTTAAGCATGTTCGACATGTCTTCGCCGTGTTTAACAAAAAACGTTCGTTCAGATAGATAAGATTTCAGAAAAATGAAGAAATTTGTGGGTATCATTTTCTTCAATTTGAATAATAAACCTTCGTGCCATACCCTATCAAAGGCTTGTGAAATGTCCAGAAATGCCGCATTGTAATACTTTTTCGTGTCGAAAGATTTATTTATCAGTTAAACTAATCTATGAACCTGTTCAATCGTCCCATGTCCCTGTCTAAAACCAAATTGGTGATCAGGTATTAGTTTTTTGGACTCTATTATAGGGTTTAATCTTCGGAGAAATAAAATTTCGAGGACTTTTGATGGTATAGGTAGGAGGCTTATGGGCCTATAAGATAAGGTTTCTTCAGGAGGTTTTCCTGGTTTTCGTATCATTTTCACCTGAGATATTTTCCATTGTGGCGGAATGTACAACTTTAAAATGATTGCATTTTATATTCTTGTTAGAAGCTGTAAGCCTTCCTGAGGCAATTCTTTTAAGACTTTAGCAGTGATCAAGTCGTATCCCGGGGCTTATCGGTCTTTTAAATCAGCAATTATATTTTTAACTTCGCAAGTGGTAATTTGTGTAATAGGCAAGTCCATCTGGTAATCTTCATTTCGAAAGTTGTGCAGCTCATTTAAAAAAGTGTCATTACCATGTTGTTCATTAATTACGAACGCTTTCCCCAGATGTTTTGCAAAAGTTTCAGTTTTTCAGAATCATTTTTAGTCTATGTATTCTGTATGGTTCGAATAAACTAAGTTCTAAGAATGAAAATGGTCGGCAATACGGGTCCATCCTGGTATTTCTCATACAAATTAAAATTGTCAAATTTCTTCTCTACAATTACTAGCTTGTATACATTTGTCATTTGCATTGCATTATATGCTTAATAAAATTTTTAAAAAATCGACGATAGGTCTCTAGTTAGTCTCATATCAAAGCGGAGGACTTCAGAAAGTTATAATTTTTGTTCTTTTATTGTGAATTTTGCAATATTTTTTGTTAAGAAACCAGTAATTTACCACATCCTTCTATAATTCCCAACATTTCTACGAAAACTTGGAAGACGTTGGGTGGAAGTGAATGTAAGTTATTTCATTTGGATGTAATTTCTCTACTGGTTTTATATACAAATTAGTAAGTTCACAATGATCGACACAAATGTCATTAGATACGAGTTGACTCGCATTTTAAAAGAAGTTGATAAATACACATTAAAATAGTCCAAATTCGGAAGACCAAATACAAAATATAAGTTAACTTTTCAAGCTTGACCAAACACTCAAGGTCAAGTGATAATCGACCTTTGCAATTTGCCTGGAAGACCATATCCTCTATTGCATACCTTGCATATTCCTGATATCAATTGGTTTATTATTTTGTGAGTTTCATAATTATATGAATTTTTCTGGCATAGAATGCTTTGGATGATCCATTTAAGGTAATGTTGCCATCCAACAAATAATGTATTCACAACAGCTTTCTCGTTGTTTCAAACTACGCAGGTTTATACACCTTATTTGTCAACACATATTTTATGTGTTCAGTTCTTTCAATCAAATTAAATTTTTCACTTTTCACATATTGCTAAAACTACGTGCCAAAATAATCTATTAAGGGTTTAAGCAATATTTGTCACGAATTGCGGTTAGTTCAGATGAAAAATTGAATTGAAAATAACACGAACTTTGACGGTTGTGATTGCGAATTCAAATAACACCTGCGTTGTGATATGCATATAATTTCATATCACAAACGACGGTCTTTTATTTATATAGAGCGCAATGATATGTTGAACTTCAGTGGTTCCCTAAATATTGTACGGGTTTTGTTGAAATGGACACCAGTGTATTCGGACATAACTGCTTTACTAAAACATTAAATTACTTACTGTAAGAATATTGAGTATAAAAAATAATATCCATGTGACTTTTTGTCATTATTTCATTCATGTTAGCATTAATTTTTAGGTTTTGTCGGCTTTCGTGATTTCGAGTGGAAATCAGTGAAAAATTGCATAATTTCTCCGATATTTTGACAACACGGAAATAACGAAAAAACTAGTGGTTCTTTAAAAATTAGGTGGATTTCTCCAAGAACCAAGCACAAAAACAATAAAAAAAATTAACTAACTTCACACATAATAAGGACAAAATGAGATTGGTTAAACAACAAACCCAGCATAGAAATTTCAGCCAGACGGGCGACTAAAATGTATCTCCTCCCAAAGTCTATTTGCATTCACGAAAAAGCGTAATAGCTGCCAGAAAGGAGCGACAATTCATAAAATAAAAAAGAGGCTAAATTACCATTTCATGAAGGCTCCGAAATGATAGGGAAACCATTGATTGGTGCTAAATCGGCCACTTTGCATTGGCTGTACCCCAAGTGACATGGTAATGCATTCCATTTTCATTCGCAAATTAAATTTAATAAACACATGTTATGTACTAAATTGTATGTACAGGAATGTGTAAATCAAATTATATAAATTGTATCAGAAATACTAAAAAGAACAAAAGATAAATTTTCATTAATTTACTGCAGTCTACGAATCAAAGATATCAGGATAAAAATTAAAAGTCAATAAATCGGCCGAACGTGTGTGGAAATGCAGCAAAAGCATCAAACGATCAGTGTCAAATTTGGTTGAATTCAGCATTACTGCTTGAAAGCCATAAAAATAAAAGATAATCGATCACTTACATCAGATACCGAAAAGGTTTAGTTACAAGCCGAGTTTTCATAGTCTGCTGCTGTTTACCCTGAAGGACATTGACATTGCGTCAGTAACAAGTGTCATTATTTTTGAACCCAATATCAAAATTGTCATCAATATTAAATGTGTCATTAGCTGGTCATTTGGTCATCACGTTAATGACATGACTGTTTCATAGTATAGATGACATCTTATATAGGATTGATGTCACTTATCATTAAATTTGAACCGATGACACATTTCATCAGCATGATGTAATTTTGTCATCCCGGTAATAAAAAAGGTCATCAATGCAATGTCGATTTGTCATTGATATAGTTACACATTCACGTCAATATTATGAGGACTTCAGAAAAGTGTAATTTTGCTTCTTCTGTTGTACTTTAATTCATAGTATTTTTTGGACCCATTTCTAACACTACATTTCTAAGTGCATCAGAACTCTATTTAAAGGCATATGTAAGGCAGTTCATCCGATTTAAAATTTTGTATTGTTGCTTTGAAGTTTGTTATTTTCCTTTGGGTTTCTCAAAGAATTTAACTAATTATTGTCATAAGTTTTGACAGCTTATACAAGGTTGTCCATTTAGTGGTTTCAAAACCGCCGGTCAGGCTAGGCTGTCAGCTGTTAAATACCTGCCATCTAAAGTGTTATTCATTTAGTAAAATATTTGCCATTTACGAATAAGGGTCGTTTAAAAACCGAAGAACGCGTAAAAATAGTTAAGACTTACTACAAAACGTGGGCACCTTCCTCCCATTACGAGGTGATTATAGTCGTCGTAATCGACCTAGTATGCAAGAAATTAGCAAGATTATAAAGAAATTTGAAGAGACTGGAAGCGTTACAGGCCTTTGGGTAGGCTTGTGCATCATCGCACTCTACGCACTGCAGAAAATATCGCTTTTGTTAGGGAAAGTGTGGCGTGTAATCCAAATTTCAATTCAGAGCGTTGTGGACGTATGATAACTAGCTTTTTTTGGCCTGCAATTGAAGATTATGAACTGGACGATATGTGGTTCCAACAAGACGGTGCCACAAGTCACAGCGATTTTGTCTTTATTGCATGAGAAGTTTCCAGAAAGCGTAATTTCCCGTTTTGACGACATCAATTGGCCACCAAGATAATGCGATTTCACGCAGTTAAACTTTTTGTGGGGCTACGTTAGAAGACCGTGTTTACGCGGATAATCCCCAAATGTTGGAGCATTTAAAAGCCAATATTCGACAAGTTATCGCCGAAATGCCGCCCAAAATGTGCGAAAAAGTGGTCGAAAACTACCTCAAAATGATCTACTGCTGCAATCCGCCAGTTAAATTACATTATACTTTGTACATAATGGCAAGGTTCAAGCATTATAATGAAATAGAAGTTTCATCGAAATCATAGCTTTATGAGTGTTTTACTTAACTTCACTGAAACCGAGAAATGGATAGCCCGGTAGTTATTCGCAGATGTCAAAGTTATTTTGAATTATAATGGTTTTGTTTTATACTCAACTAGGCCCAATCAGAGATTATAGTTTGCGACTATATTAGGTTAAGTAAACGGAATTTGTGTATATTTTGTAAGAATAAACATTATACAGATCTGTCCTTACATATGCATCTACTTAAAGGACGATGGTGAACAGCTATGCTTTCTATTTCGAATTTTGATTGACAATTACTGTACATTCTAATTTTCCATTTTGCCTGATATTCACTGTAATATTTTCCATTTTGTCTGATATTTACCCATATAACAACATGTCAACATAATTTATGGTTGGAAGGCAGAGGCCAATTTGAGGTTACTGTGACGCTTGTCAGAAATTCACGGTATGTTCCGATATGCAAAACTGAAGAACATGTATTTTGACGTTGGTGATAGCAATATTTTCATAACGCATGTACACATTCAAACAATTTACCATCATGTTTCAATGTTTTGCGATTGGGTGGATCGATATGTCAAACCACTCGATGGTAAACCAAAAATGTACAAATATTTTTGGTATAAACAAATATTCATGCGGACGTACAAGATTACTCTATGTGACTGGTTTGTATAGCATATGTATATACATAATGTATAATTATGTATGTATGTGCATATATGTAGAAATGTATTTTAAAGATAATGTATTATATGTTTCTTTGTCCAGCCGGACAAGAATGTTAATGTATGAGTACCAATAACTATATGTGTGTTTGTTTTTTTGCTGTAACATCATATTGCACAGATTTGTTTATGTTATAAAAGTATTTCTTGTCATTACATATTGAAAAACCAGTACAGAAATTTCACTAAGGTTAACTTAACCCAATGTCCTTTTGCATTGGTGCGAAAAGCCAGCGGGCGCGTGAAAAACCACTATATTCTTATTGACAAATGATATGGATTAAGCAACAACAAAAGTAGCAAAATTATAGTATTATAATTTAATTACAATCAATACTTACCTACAACTTAAAAAAACATCTTGCATCTCATTGCTGAGACCTGAAAAGCTTTCTCTCACATTCAGTGAGCTTACATGCATTCTATTTCTAGACTCACTCAATCGGCCCTACAGTTTAACGATGATTCCGAACGTGGCAGTTTGAGAAACATTTACAAGACTTGACGATTACCCGGCTACTCGAAATATTCGTCAGGCTATTGAGGTAGTCGCCGCTCAAAGGAAGATAGGTGACCGTATGCGGGATTGAACCTGCCATCATGCAAACGATAGTCGCGTGTGCTAGCAATTGTGCTGCGGTCGGTCACCGTCTTCTATATGATTGAACTAAATGTAGTTAAATTGACTGTATGTTAAATATAATCTAAAAATTTAAATGGACTGCATTGTAAGGATTCTTGTAGCACTTCTCATACAAATTGGATGATTTTTCGAAATTCATTTTTTTTTACTGTAACGCTGAATGTTTCTGGAAGCTTGTCTGTCCCTTCGTTGTATAATTTTTGGTAAAATATGAGAAAATCAACCGACTTACCATGCCCCTTCATTTACCTTCATATAAATGGGGTTGTTGATTAGAATGGGGTGTCAGGTGTCAATTGGGCAATTTGACTGGTGTTGTTCTTGGTGTAATTAATTTGCTGCGATAGTCGACACTGGACTCTGTTTGAAATTGGTAGAGTATATTGTGGACTGGTTGTGGAATTGAGTCAATCTTCTTGTACCGCTGTGAAGGTTAGTCGATCTGATGATGATTTTAGGTAATATACCTTGAGTCAGATAATTTCCAAAGAGGTGGTGGCAGTATAGAATGAAAGAAATTAAGAAACTGATTAATTTCAATTGGAAGTAATTTAATGATTAATTTCAATTGCCATGCTTATCGCTTGAGCTGTGCAGAGCAACAAAATTTTGGTTTTCATTTTATGACAGTTAAATGTGCAAAATTTCTGGTATTTGTTCAATAGTATCTGACATTTAACTTATTAACAATCCGCAATAAGCTTTACCCAAATGTGGGCAAAAAGGGTAGCATAAAAGTACAATTTGGTTCAATGTTACATTAAGTAAGTTCATGGAACGGTTGCAAATTCATTTTTACATAGAGTTTGACAACAAAAGATACCATGTTTATGCACCATATATTCTTGGCTTCATATTTTTCATGTAGTTGTATTATATTCATCCAAATTTGCAATACGTCAAGTTTTTGATAAACTTAGTTTTTTTTTTAATCTATCTGGTGGATAGCCCTCCATTTCCTCTATCTCCCATACAAATTACGTAATTTAGCCGACATATTCCTGAATTCATATTTTGCATTCAAGTGTACTAAATGTAGTATCGTGCATTAATTCAAAGTATTTGTTGAAAAGAATGTAGCAGCTGGTACACCGTACACTTTTGGTCGAATATACATGGATATTGGGCGAATATTACATATGTAAGTTATGCCAACTGATTGTAATTTCTATAGTGGCTGGATTCAACTATGATCAGGTAAGACGTGGCCAGAGTGATCAGATATTGCACTTATGTGAAAAGTGCTTTGATCAAGTAAAGTAAGTAAGTAAGTAAAGTTAAATAATAGACACATAAAGCTATGATATCGATGAAACTTTTATTTCATTATAATGCTTAGACCTTGCCATTATACCCATATATGAAATACAATGTTATTTAAGTGACCGCCTCTGGATTGGTTGCATCAGTGGATCCTTTTGAGATACTTTTCGATCACTTTTCGGTACATTTCGGGCGGTATATCGGCGATAACTTGACGAACGTTGTTTTTCAATTGCGTAAATTCAAATTCAAAGACGGCGTAAACACGGTGTTTGTTGTAGCCCCATAAAAAAGTCAAACGGAATCCAATCGCTTGACATTGATGGCTGATTGACGTTGCCGAAGCGTAAGATTACGCTTTCTGGAAACTTCTCATGCAATAAATACAAAATCGGTCGCGTTGTGTGGCTCGTGGCATCGTTCTGTTGAAACCACATATCGTGCACTTCATAATCTTCAATTGCAGGCGAAAAAAGTTGGTTATCTTACGGCTATAGCGCACTGAATATAAAGTCGGATTACCCGTCACATTTTCATTAACAAAAGTAATATTTTCTGCAGTGCATATATTTCAATGATGCACAGACTTGTAGCGATTCCAGTCTTTTCAATTTTTTTGTATAATCTCGCTAATTCCTTGCACAGTAGATCAATTATGACCACCGTAATCACCCCGTAATGCACGAAAAATGGCCCCACTTAAATCACCACATTTGTAGTAAGTTTTAACTATTTTTACGCATTCTTTGGATGTTAAACGAGCCATATTCATAAATGACAAACCTTTCACTAAATTAATAACACTTCATAATAACACTATTTAACAGCTGGCAGCGGGTTTGAAACCACTAAATATATAATACTTTACATTCCGAGTTCGCGAGGAAAGATTCTCCATGAGTTTGAAATATCACTTTTCGTTCTTGTGCTTTCGACTTGAAAATGATTGACATTTGCATTTAGAATGCGTCTGCATTTCACAGAAACCTCAATAGAAATGATTATTTCCTCGATTTTAACAAACTCTTATTCACATATAGGAGTTACGTATCAGCAGCTTTCCTAATTGGGTCACTGCCTCCTAATATTTATTTACTCGCGCTTACCTAGAATTTAATGTATATTAATCAGCTTTATGGAATTCATAACACATGATTTTTATGAATTCGTGAATTACAAATTACAAAGGCCTCCATTTCCATTACCGCATTTTCAAAATGTCTGCTTTACAAATTCTTTAAATGTCATTCGTTAATTGCAAAACGACAATCATAATTCTTTCTGATGCTACAACAAAAAGCTCATATGTTAATGAGAATAAAGAAGGGAATTTTTTAATATCAGCTACACCATTCATTTAATATAACAATGATAAATATGAAACATTAAAAGTAAAATTGTCGCTCATTCATAAAATATGAAACATTCAGTTGAACGTACGGTATCCCTGTGCCTTTTTCCCTGATAGCCGCGATATGGCACAATAACTCATGTGTGCATTTTAATGATTCATATTATTATTACACACCTACGTACGTACATTTGCCAACAAAGGGTGAGGAGACAATTGTGTAAAATTTCCAACGCAATAAGAGCAATTATGATAAATTAAAACAAATTAAAAAGGTGTGTATATAATTAATATATATTTGTATGTAAAAAATTGAAAATGAAAATAATTTTTGCCGTTGCTCTCATTTTAGGAGGACTTAAATATAACCGTGTGATGTTTAACAGACACCCAAACCATGTCGGTAAGGTATGATGGGGTTGAAGGGTTTGAATAGGTGTAGTTAAAACCACTCCCTTTCCATATTCCATTCCATTTTCCATAATCGGTATTTCATTTAAAGATACTTTTACCAGTAAAAATTTTATAACAGCCCAGCAAAGAAAGTGAAAGTCATTCAAAAAGAACTGCTTATACAGATGCAATCCACGCATATGCACCACTTCCAGCGAAGCCATTTTGAACAATTTTCAAAACCGTCGATCTGAAAAATTGGTTTAGTTTTCATTTGTGACAATTAAAGCAAAGTGTGTTAATATGAAGTTCTCTAAAAACCATTGTTAAAGGACATAGTATGAACTGAAGTTGTAATTTTTGATAGTCGACTTAAAGAAGCTGCTTTAAGATTTTATTTACCCTCCTTCATACCGATACACTAAGTTTTTCATTTCATTCATAAAAACTACAAATACTCAGAGACAAAATAAAGCATATATAAGGTGATTTTTTAATCGTATTTTTTTACAAATCTAATAAAACACTCAAATTTGCATCATATATTAAAATTTATTGGAATCGATAAATTGGTCTTTGCTATTTAATCTTTAAAGATAATTTCATGTAAATGTTGTCCGCAGCTCCGTCTCAAAATGTCCATTAGGAAGGTCTACTTTTTCGTCACTTTTCCGAGCATTTCGGCCTGTATTCCACGAATAACGCGTGTTATGTTATCTTGTAAGGCTTCAATAGAGTTCGGGTTGTCCACATAGACTAACAACTTAAGTTAACCCCACAAGAAATAATCAATAGTCGTTAAATCGTAAGATCGTGGGGGTCAAATCACAGGGACAAATCGGGAGATAAGCTGCTCACCAAGTTCATCTCTCAACATATCCATTGTTTCAACTCAGCCAATTGGAGCAAAACAAAAAAACAAATTCCTTGTGGTTGAGTAACACATGCCCAATCGCTGAGAATGGTGACGAATTGACATTTCACGATCGTCATTAGCATTGGTCGCTACAGTTGCAATATTTTCTTCGATCGAGTCGATGGTTTTATGTCCAACAAAGTAAATTTGGTGCTAAATTAGGAGATAACAGCACGAATTGCTGTTTCAGCAGGTCGGTTATGATGACCATAAAATGGTCGTATCAAACTATGCACATTTGTCACAGAGCACGAATTTTGATAATAAATTTCAACGATTTACAATCGTTTTTCGTTTGTTAGTCTTTCCATGATGAAATGGCAGAGTATACTGTACACTTTTCACTTTGACAGATGACGTTTGGACGCCATTACCAACCATTGCTGCCAACTTGAAAATCTTAAAAAATCACCCTACATATACATAGCATAGCACACTGTGGACTGCAGTCCATAGTAGAAAGTGTATAAACTTTGGCGCTAGGAAATATTAGGTGTACTTATAATTCAGTGCAAGTCTATTTTTGTTTTCATAGAAAGCACCAAACCGGTCGGGATCTGTGGCAGTTTTTTTACGAAATCGACTTTTAATAAATTTAAAACACAGTAAAAAAATAAATTTTTTGGAATAATGAAAATTTGAGTTTTCATTACATCGATTTCATTCTTGAATATAGAGCGACGACACATCATAAAAAAAATTTTCCCCTCCTATGACAACCTTGCTAATTTCATTTTTCATTACGCAATTTTTTGTCACTTCCTTATCACAAGTTGTGATGAATATTGCTTCTTTGGATGCACTTCTTTTGCTGGGAGATTGTTATACATTTTTTATTATTTATTATTACATGTTTTGTTGAGTATTTTTTGGAATTTCATCATGGAAAGGTTTTGTGCGATTGAAGTCTGTGATCTCGACGACATTTGATTTCAAACACGACGATGCCACTAGTCAAATAGGTCTTGAAACTACATGACTATGATAGGAACCATTCGGTGGATAGTTAATTTCATGTTTTGGATTGGTGATTTGGCCGCTTAGATGGTGTCATTTCACGCCCACTTATTTTTATCCTTTAGGGGATACGTAATGCTCACAGTCTACGTGCATAAAACGGCTATGGTTGATATAATCAAAATTTCTGCACAGAAATTTTAGTCATACGAAATGGCTTACATGTGTCCTTACCACACGTTAATGCAAAAGTGTGAGAGGAATCAAGAAGAGCGAAGTTCAAACCAAAAAATACTCTGAATTTGATTAGAAATTATGGAATGAATACTTTTTTTTTGCAAAATGCTTCAATTTATATGTGTCGTACTCTAGGAGACGTGACAATGCAGCCCATTTTCATTCGCAGAACTAAGATTGCCAAATGCCTGTTGCTTGCAAAATCGTACTTAATTTAGAGCTGGTGAATGAAGGATATAAATCTGGGAACATATGGATTAAGTTAGGTAATTTGTGTAGGGTTTACCAGAGAAATCGTGGGCGAACTTTACGAACAGTCTACGAGTTAGGGAAAACAAAGGAAAGATTAATTTTTGATAATTCGTTAATTCGATAACATTTTTGTGGGAGATACAAGAAAAGGTATGACAAAAATAAATCAGTGTAACAGCTCGAAAGATATGAAGCATATAGTCCGTGTCACCATAATAGGTTTAAGCGGAAATAACTGCTTCAGGAAAAGGGGTAAAGAGGGAAGCGACATTATTTTTACGTTGCAAACAAACGTTTTTAGGAACAGAGCAGAAAAACTGAGCGGAAAATATTTACCCTACCACTGTGGAGACTACTTTTGTTGCCTCGTCAAAAATGCATACATTAAATATGAGTCACAAGATTAGGTTTAAATAAAACAGTGCTAATTTTTATTATAAAAAAATATTTTTTTTATATTTATTTTTATTTTATCGGTAAGTTTAGCTAAAATTAATAACTCGTAGTTCCGCCTTTGCTTAAAATTGCCTCATAAATGCGTTTAAGCACAGATTTTTTCAGGGACGTGATATATTGTAAGTTAATCTCATTCCAAGCCTCTTTTATCGCCAAAATTAAAGTGGTTTTATCATCAAATTGTCGACCGGACTCATACACCTTTCTTACAAGTCATATCCACACGTTCTCGATGATGTTAAGGTCTGACGAGTACGGTGGCCACTCCAAGACATTGACGTTTTGCTCGCTTATCCACGATTTTACAACCCTCGCGTTGTGGATTATCTTGTTGGAACATCCAGTGCCCCTTTGTAGCAATTAGCATTCATTTTTGTCGTTACAAATTTTAAATCGACTTGGCCATAGTAGGAGATCGCCTCCCACACCATTACTCCTCCTTTGCAGCTATGTCGACGGTCCAAATGTAATTGTTTTTTTTTTTTTCTAAGATCATAGAAATAAAGCTTATTTCCATCCGGACCATCAAGATTAAACTTCTTCTCATCGGAGAATACGACCGAATGTCGCTCCTTGTTCGAAGTCATGTGTTGCTTAGCAAAGTTTAATCGTTTTTCTCCCCGATCGGGATTTAATGGAAGGTTTTCCTGCAATTTTTATCTTTTTAAGTACTCGGTCCCTTTAATTACTTGCCTCACTGTAGAAAGACTAGCAGCCACATCCGTTTTAGCTTTAATTTTTGGTACAGAATTAGCAGAGTTGGAGGCAGCCCTGAGGATGGCCCTAGGATCTGCAGGCGATGTGGCAGCACGAGTATATCCCTTCATATTCACAGCTCTCCTTATCTCTTAAAAAATTAGCTACTACATTTTAGGTGCTACGAACTTTACCGCGACCCATAATTGTTTAACCAAATTAACTTAGGCGTATACTTACTTTTCCGACAAGCTTATAAAAACTAACTCAATTATCTATCGGTTACGCTCTTGAACCTATTCTGATGGCGTATTTTTATGTATACTTTTTTGCTGATAAAAAACTAAAGTAGTAGGCGCCGCAAAACGAAAATTATTTTGAATTCATTTTTGATGCTCTATTCTTTGTAAAGACTGATTTCAAAATAAAACTAATGGCACAGACCCCTCCTTCCGTTGTTGTTGCTGCACTTCACAGTTAGTTCTATCGAAATGCTTGAACCTATTCTGGTGGCGCGGACTGTATCTGTGCTAAATCGGTGAGTTGCATGGAAGCTACCAAGAGGTACTTGTGTTACTTGGTCCATTTTCCTCGAAGTTTACAGACAATTGTAAATTAATGCGGAAAGACTGAAACTAATTTAGCAAACGCTTAGTGCAAACAAGATTATTTGGGTTAAATCGTTCATTTATATTGGATGCACAAGAATGGACATGGGTAATTGGTCAAGTTTTTAAGGTTCCGCCAAACATTACGAATCAATATATATAATGGACAAAAATCCAAATTAGTGTAGCCTACGCCTTGAGGGTTACAGGGAAAACTTTAGTTTCGGAAAATTGGTCAATATTTAAGTGAGTTACATGACGGGATGGGTCGATATAGTTCATTTATAATCCCTGGAAAGTCTGCAAAGTATTGTCCTGTGTCCAGTTTTAAGGGATTTTGCAAAGATTTATGATACTGTCTGCCAGCTAGTCAAACAGGCAGTCGGTCAACGTCAAATCGAATGAAACTTAATGTAATGTAATGCAATGAAAATGTCTACTGGATGTTATATTTTCAGTATCGCTTGAAGCACCAAATATCTTTTGACCTGATGTGTTTTACGTCATCTTAAGCCGATTCAGAAATGCATGCATGCCTGTCATAATTCTTTATCGAATCTTTTAAAACTTTGCACATCCTACTCTTTTTCCAGACCCAACCTTTTAAGCATCTCCGATATAAACTTTGTCATTTTTCTGAAACCAAATCTTTTTCCGCGTAGCTCCCTGTTCATTGGCTTGAGCAATCTAAACGTTTGTTCATTATATCTACACCCGATGGAATGAAAGTATACATTGTTTGATAAGGGAAAAAATGTAACAAGTACTTTTTGATCAAATGTGTTTCGTGAATTTTTTGAGTCGATTGGGCGTTGTCTGTCTATCTGGCTGGTGGTGGCGATAGTTGTCGCAAGTCTTTATATACATAACTTCTTAAAATTTGGCACAGCCCTGTATTTTGCCAAATCATATTCAGGGATTGTAAATGGAATATATTCACCCACTCCTTCTGATATCTTTCATAAAAAGTGATAGACATACATAAATCAGATTCGTAGATTGCAGTGACTTTTTTTATCTATGTTTGGTAAAATATGTACAGATCTCTATTTCTTCAACTGTCTCCAATACAAATAATCGACTTAACTCTTATATTCTTAGGTTTAAATCTTCTATCTGATAATGCTAATTTCAGTCGGATCTGGCACATATTAAGAGTTTGCGAATGCAGCGTAGAGGAATGGAAATGGAATACATTATCATACTTCTCATACAAATTGACCAACTTTCCGAAAATGAATTTACTCTTGTAACTCTTCTAAATTAATTTGGACAATAGCCTTCGGCAAACCAATCCCTTTTATGTACTTCCCAAATTTGTTTTTTTTTTTTAAATTTCAGAGCCAAGCTTTATAGCTAATAAAAGCAAATATGAAAAGACAAAGGAACTTATTGAAAATTGGTAATTTCGATCCATATTTTAACATACGAAGTGTGTTCAAAAAATAGGGCGAATTTCCATTTTTCTGAAAAAATATTTATTTATTCATCAATTTCTATTTTATCTCTTTCAAAGTAGTCCCCTTCAGATATCATACACTTGTGCCAGCGTTTTTTTTCAATCCTTGAAGCAGTTCTGATATGCACTTTTTGGTATGATCTTGAGCTCTCTCTGCGAGTCGGTTTTTATCGCCTCAATCGTCAATTCTTTGGTTTTTTTCGCCTCAATCGTCGCAAAACGCCGTCCTTTCTAGGGTCTCTTCAATCTTTGGAACAGGAAAAAGTCGCAGAGGGCCAAATATGGTGAGCACGGTGGCTGGGGCATGATAACGGTATTGTTTTTGTCCAAATAATCTCTCACAAGCAAAGATGAGTGAACATGATGCAAAATCCATGAATTTTTGTCCACAATTCAGCGCGTTGTTTTCAAATTGCTTCACGCAAACGGTGCATAACTTTAAGGTAATGCTCCTTATTTACCGTATGACCTTGTGGTAAGAACTTCTGATGCACTACGCTATGTTAATCGAAAAAAAAACAGTGAGCAAAACTTTGACATTTGATCGAACTTGGCGCGCTTTGGTCTTGGCTCTCCTGGGCTTTTCCATAGGGACGATTGGGCTTTGGTTTCGATGTCATAACCATATACCCATGATTCGTCACCAGTTATAACCCTTTTAAGCAAATCTGGATCATCGTTGACTTAATTCAACGATTCCTGAGCGACGCTCATGCGTCGTTGTTTTTGGTCAAAATTCAGTAACTTTGGAAGGAATTTCGCTGCCACACGCTTTATGCCCAAAATTTCAGCAAAGATTGCATGGCATGAGGCAACCAATATGCAGACATCTTCAGCAACTTCTCTATTGTCATTCGACGATTCTCAATAACAATTTTCTTCACTTCCTCATTTTCATCGGTTGTTGATGTGCTGGGGCGTCCAGAGCGACCGTCGTCATTCACATATCCTTGACCTTCCGTGAAAATCTTGTACCATTTGTAAACATTTTTTTTTTTTGACTCAGAGTACTCTCACCGTATGCCACTGTCAATATTTCAAGTGTTTTTAAGTATTTAATTCCATTTTGTACACAAGATTTGATGCAACTTCTTTGATCCATTTTTTTCGATAGCTGAAAATCGCCGAACACACAAAACTCTTGTCTTATTTATGCCTCTCACAAACAAACTAAACATGCTATATGGATAAAACCGTCAGCATATCTTCGAGACTAGTGTACTAACAAGAAAATAAAAAAATAATAATAATCGAAAGTCGAATGTACGAAATTTGAAAACTCCCCTTATTTTTTGAACACACCTCTAATGAATGGTCCTGTCAAGCTTGGCTTCATGACTTCTAAAAGGCACTATTTGACTAGATGTACGTCATATGATTTAGTTGGATGGAGACGAACTGTATTTAATATGGATCATATTGATCCATGTTCTAAAAAGCCCACATGTCGTAACTCGAATCTGTAGTAAATTCAAATTTTGGACCACTGTACTGCGTCATATATATTGGGTCCAATTCGGTAATTTTCATGGGACGTACCAAAAAGGAATGGGGACATGTACCAATTTTGAATCAATTCAACATAAATGCTTGAAAGATATGAAGCTAAAAGTAAATGGGTTAAATCAGTCGTTCGTATAGGAGGTACCAGAAGGGGCGTGTTTAATTAGTCTGTTTTTTTGTCAAATGTAGCTGGACGTTACAAAGCAATACAGTAGACAAAAATTCGCAGAAAAATCCACACAGAAAACATAAAATTTGGGAAATCAGTTAAGTTGGAAGTATTACAAGGAGCGCGGCGATGGGGTTCATTTTCCATTTGGGTACTAGTACCCAAAATTGATCATTTGTATGATAAGTAATAGAAGTGGCATTGTTAGTCGGTCGATTTTCTTAAATTTCACTAAGACTTATGGGATAAAACAATGGTTGCTGCAGACTACGAATTAAATTTGTATCTATCAATTTGTATGGCCAATCGGCCAAGTCGCTCAATCGACTTAAAAAGTGGTCAAAAGATATTTGCTACATTAAACGCTTTCTACTGGGTGTTACATTTCTTCCGTGTCAAATGATATATACCTTTATTCCTTCGGATGAAGATTTAAACCATGACTGCATTGCAATGAAGACGACCATTAGAGTACTCACATAAAAACTAAACGATTTATCAAAAATCAATTAGTGCTCACTAATTTTTTAGCCGAAGGATTCAGTAAGTTACAGTTTTCCTTATTTTCTGAACAACTTATGATAAGAAACAAGAAAACCATCATTACCCACAGGGTAACCAAGGTATTTTCGAACCATTGTAAAAAGATATTAGGTAAATATACGTGTATGTCAGTTCACAGACTGTTGATAATTTTTGTACTGGTATTATTTTTATTAATTTTGTTTTATTTACTTTGATTTTATACGAGTATGATATTAGTTTTATAATTTTTTTTAAATGTATGTAAAAAGTGGTATCTTCGTTACCCTCAAAGATTTAAACGTATTTGAAGTTATGGTGAAGATAAAATTCATATGACCGGGTATTTCAATTCATTTCTGCGTTGCGATTCTAATGGAATGAGTGCTCAACTAACCATTTCAACAGGTAAGCATTTATGGCGTTATTATTGCTCAACAGATATGATAATCGGTCCTTATTTAAAGCTGTGGATAATTTTACTGTTCAGTTATCATTACATTGCCATTATGTTATGCCATTAACACTACACGGAAAAAAAATTATCAGTTTATATTACCTAAATGCTCTTAGGCATTTTAATTTTATGTGAAGTTTTAAAACACAATCATTTTCACCTAAGCCCCTAAGTAATTGAGAATCTTAAAAAAAATTAATACTGCTATTATATACAGATAGTTTTTTTTTATTGCTTATTATTATTTATTGGTTATCTGTTTTATATTACAAATATGAAACACTATTTTTTTAATTAATTTGCTTTTTAGAATCGGGCATAATGCAAAGTGAGTAAAATACATTTAACTGTTTAACATTTAACTTGATGAGCATTCCCGTTTGCCATCCTTTTTTGTTTCGTTGGAGTGATAGAACATCTACAAATCGCTAGGCAAGTGTCAATGGAATAAAAAATCTCCAAAAATAGCAGTTTGTGTGGAAGGAATGTTAATTTGCAATCACAGTGTTTATTTAGGTAAAAAGTGCATCCGTATCCCTATAACCAGTATTTACGTATGAAAGTTTCTTCTTGGACGTACCTATATTTCACATAAAAAATATATTTACTGATTCCTTTGTACACAAACTGCCTATATGGACAATTTTCTTTATATTCTTTACAATTTTCGCATAAAAGCTTTCTTAGAAAACCGCATTTACTGGCATCTTTCATATAGAAGGCTCTCTTTAGGGATATTTTTCTTATAAAAAACTGTCTTATGATCACTTATCTAATTAAAAATCATGTTTTACAAAAACTTTACGTGTAGCGAAACATATTTATTAATACTTCATATAGAAAAGTGTCTTTGGTGACAATTCAAATGGAAAAGAGTCTTTGTTGACACTTTTTATATATGAAAGACTTTTTGTTGACACTTTTCATATAAAAAGGAGTCTTCGTTGACACTTTTCATATATGAAAGAGTTTTTGTTGACACTTTTCATGTAAACAAGAGTCTTTGCGGACATTTTTCATACCCAAAAGAGTCTTTGTTAACACTAGAAAAAAACAAAACAAAAAAAAAAAAAAACAAAAATCGTTGTTGATCTTTTGTTTATGTTTCTATTTTCATATAGAAAACTGTCGTCATCGACATGTGTCGTATGAAAGAGCATCTTTACTGACATTCGATGCAAACGATATTTTACTGACTTTTTTCGTTCCATTTTATATCGATGTTGAAAGCAATGTTTAATTATAACCAATATATTTTAGAAGATATTATTAAAATCTCTTACTTTGGGTATTATGCAAAATTGCAGCTGAAGATTAGGAGTGTCGCAAAAAGTGACGTGTAGAAGTACCTAAAATACTTGGGAACACTTCATAACAGTTAAATGTCCAAAATTTGTTTACTGACCATTTTCGGTGCTTTTTCGAACATAGAATTAACTTAATTTTTTTGCAATATTGCCTTAAAACTTATGAAACCCTATGTTGCCTTAGCACTTAAGTGGAATTATATACCTCAATATTATAATTTTTTTTTTGTGTGTACTGTAACAATTTCTCTTTATCTTTGTAATAACGTTGACATTATTGCTGTCATTTTAATAAATTAAATCGAGAGATTACTCTACAGGGAATTTCTGCTACTACATTGTCACATAAAAACGCGTATGTATATTCATATGCACATATAATAACATTCAAAAAAATCAAAATATTCACGTCAAAAGAATATTGTATTTACAGGGGACTGCTTTTTTGCTGCAACCACATGAATATCAACAACTCATTGGATTTCGTAAAATAACCATGACATGGTAACCAACTTCAGCATCATCACTGACGATGACACATCACAACTTTTGTTGAAGGACTTGTGAAAAAATCAAAATTTTGCTTTTGAAATGATTGCGCATTCAGCTACATAAATAAATTGATGGCTGTGTGCTCAGATATGTACAATTTTGCGTATGTGGAACATTTCATTATGTTGATTATTTCGCACGAGCGAATATTATGTTTTAATAATGTTTTCGCATCGTCATTTGCTTCCAATAGTGGTTACACGTATGAAACTTGTACTACTACTTATCTGTCTGCAAATTTGCAAAACCACCGTCATGAGATACATAAAACCAAAACCAAAAAAAAAAGCGTAGTGGTTGTGCACGTAGGAGACCTGAATATATTCAGTACATTTGGTGAATGGTTTGCACTCAATTCTTTTTTTTCGGGGATTTATTTTCTAGAAATTAAGTTGAACATTCCAAACTTTTTGAATACAACATTCGGTAATAAAATCAGAAGTCCTTATGATTGCAACTTTACATTGCATCGGATGAGCTTTGCAACAGCAACAAAATGTGTTTTGATTGTAGATTTAGTTGCGCATTATACTTGTTTTGTAGCAGGATTTACAGAAACAACCAAATAATAATATGAGCTTACAAATGTTAAATTAAAAGCAAACACTACTTGACTTTAGATCAAAAAGAACAATTTATTTAGATTAAAATCTTTCGATAAAATCGTCTATACTGAGAGCCTATAACTGCTCTCGGTTGAGACGAGTCTTCAATAAGTATAGGAAATAAATTTTACTGAATCAGTACAGAGCCTTCAATCAGGTGAGCTGGCTTACATATATCTTCGTCCGACGTCCTTTTGCGTTGTTGCAAAGAGTAGTAAAAAGCTAAGTTCTTTCCAAAAAATGCTCTAAATTAATGCATAGTAGAAAAGCAAAATTATTACTTACTGAACGTAATTATTAAAATTTATTAGCCTCCGTTTAGAAATTATACATAAATCAATGATTTTTGCTGAATCGGCTAATTTGTATGAGGCCTACCACAGGGAGCGTACCAATTCGTGCCATTCGCAGGACAAAGATTACTAAAAGCCTGATGATTGCTAAATTTGAATATACGGGCTTAATTTTGGGAACATACCGAAGATTGCAAAGTATTGCATTTGACCAAATATTTAAGTTGTTTCAGTCAATACTCGTATATAGGATATTACAGCAGATAACATAAGTTTCGATGATGGATCTATTTATAAAGGCAGTGCCAGAAAGGTTGTGTCAACGTAATCTATTTTCTTTCCCAAAATTAAGTCTGTTAAGCACCTCATGTGTGCTAATTTTGAATGAATTTGTTGAAATACAAATGGAAGTTTAAAGTCCGATGTGTTTGATTCAACTTATTTTATTTGAATGAATTTATAATTTTCTCACTGAAAAACAACTTGAAACATAAAACCAATAAATTATTGTTACTGTATTATTAAATACTGTGGTTATAATACAGTATTTATGTAATACAGTAATTTACATATGACAATCTCACACTCAATTAATACTCGTATGTATACTAAGTTCAAAATTCAAGTTGTAATAGAATGCAAGCTTGAATGTGCTTCTAACTATGCGACTTCGATTTACTTGCTGATAAATTTCCTCCGCAGGTAATGATACCTGATGTCAATGTGTTTGCTGCTCTTCTGCACCATTGGGTTCTTTACCATTAATAGGCCCCTTTGATTGCCACAGAACAGCAGAGTCGGTTCCCTAGCAATTTATTTGAAACACATCTCATTAAGCAGTGTTCGTTCGAAAATCACTTCTTTTGCACCTTGGCATAGAGTAATGTATTCAGCCTCCATAGTACTAATAGCCGCAACATTTTGATCTTCAGAATCCTATGTTATTGCCCCAACTGCCGTACATATAATGAAACCGGTGTAGGATTTCCGTTCAGTTGAATCACTTTCCTAATCAGCATCTGTGAAACACTTAAAATCGGCATTGTTATGGCTTTATGTTATTTTACATATTCGGGTTTTCGCTAAATAAAACAGCACATGCTTCGATGCTTGTAAATGCCCCTAATGCGGATGAGAATTGAATTGGCATAACTTCAATACAACGTGCATTATATCCGGCCTTAATAATACACTTAAATACATTAGACCACCAATTAGACTTTGGTAATGTCCTTGCAATGTTTCCCAATTTCCTGCATCACTGCTCCATCTGTCCAAGGAGTTGCAGCTGGCTTACAATTTGTCATTCCACAAAGCTTTAGCAATTCTTTCATGTATTTCCATTAACAAATAGAAAGAAGGAGGTCCGCGATACATAGTATCTACAAGTTTGTAGAGTGCATCGATTCCTAACCTCCCGCTCACCCGGGTATGCCAAATATATATCATTCATATAAAGCGCTTATAAACATAGTCCTTCTCTCTTGACATATACACACGACCCTGAAACCCATTTGCAACAAGATTTCGGTTACTTTCCGGTTCCACTTATTAAAGGAATTTTTCAGTTTGTATACTTTGTCACTATTTTGACTATTCCTGAACATTTGAAGCTGAACCAAATACACTTCATCTTCAAGATTTCTATTTAAGTAGGCTGAAACTATATAAACGTGATTGACCAACAGATATGCTTCGCTGGCGGCGAATATTGAACTACAGGTTCATGAGCTTCTTGGTAACCGATATTATACCGCTGCAAACAACCTTGCGCTACAAATCGTGCCTTATATTTTTCGATTGAACCATCTAGTTTTCTCTTTAATGCAACACCCATTTGCATCCAATGATATTCTTTCCGCTTAATCTGTCTACAAGTTTTCATTTGTAATTTCCTCGAATTCTCGGAAATTCCACACTTGGCGATTTTGTTTCTTCCCGTAGGGTTTCTGCGCATAATAAATCGTCATTACTTTCGACCTTCGAAATCGTGTTTTCAAATGATTCCTCAAAGAAATTCACATTTAGCGCTACCACAGTCTTCCCTGATTACATGTCAAACAATCTGTAACATGTCGTTGCTTTTTGATAGCCGATAATTTACAGCTTGAAGCCTTTCGATTGAAATGAAAGCTGCAGTATTAGAAATAGTCTGATTTCTCGAAACTTTTGTTTTTCCCTGAATTTTTTTGCCCCTTATTTTTGATAAAATTTGAAAAACCTACTGACATTTGTTACCTTTTATACAAATGACCGATAAAATCCATACATTCTTAGCTTCATATTTTAATGGAGGTACACTAAGTTCATTCAAATTTGGTACATATTAGGGGCCTGTTAAGGCAATGTCTAATATTAAATATAATCCATATTGTGTTCTTCCTGTATCTTCAATATAAATTGTTCGGTTTTCCGAAATGCAAGCTTTCCAATTTGGATTCTATTCAACTCGAAGACTGCAGTAACCTAAATATTTGTACATTTTACTGGTTTAAAGAGTTTACCAAAACTTGAGAAAAATCGTGCAAGCAATCACGACCCTTTTGGTACTTCCCAAACCAACAACTGATACAACTCATATATTCTAAGCTTCTTATTTTTCAAGCAGTTGCATTAAATTCAGCCAAATTTAGTACATAGCAAGTATTTCATAAATTTAGTTCTAGGAATGAAAATGAAATGTGCATTCGGGTAGCTACCATTCAAATTGACCGATTTAGTGAAATTTAATATTCCTCTGTAAACCCTAATGCGTAGACTTCAGTAGTTAAAATTTTTGTCAGCGGATTTAATTGCAATGGAAAAATGTGCAAAAATTGGTCGGATAACCCCAAATTGTTGGTATCCCCTAATCATGTTGCTTAATTTAAGCCACATCATCCTGGGTTGATATCCTTCATCCAAATGTACTAAATGCAAAGGTATTAAATGTGAGCGATTGCAAATGAACCTTGGCTGGAGTTACATGTATGCCAATTCATCTGACTGAAAATTCTGTACTGATTTTTTTTTTTTTTTTAACAAAAATTGTATGGTTTAAAATAGAAGGAGCAGTATGTAGTATTTTCCTACATGTGGATTTCAATCATTAAATCACTACCCGAAAATATACTATTATTCATATAAGCGATAATTTTACAACAAAAATGTCGTCGTCTCGGCCGAATATTCATGCTGCGAAGGTTATGTTCTGTATTTGGTAGGACCAGGTCGGTAATATTTATTACGAGCTGTTAAATCCAAGCGAAACCATCATTGGGGATCGGTATTGACTTCAATTAATGAGATTAAGCCGAGTTCTGCGCGAGAAGCGCCCGGAGAAGCATGAAAAATTGATTTTTCAGTATGACAGCGCTCGGTCTTACGTGGCCAAGCCTATTAAAACCCATCTGGAAACTCTGAAATGGGAAGTCTTACCCCATCCGCCACATTCTCCAGATATTGAGCCGTCCGATTATCACTTGTTCCGTTCGACGGCACACGGTCTGGCTAACCAGCAGTTCCACTCATATGACGGCATCAAGGAATGGCTAGATTAATGGATAGCCTCAAAAGATGAACAGTGCATGTGCGATTAAAATAATGGAGTTACATGTAGCAAAAACAAAATCTTCCAAAAGTGTATGTCGAAGCCAACAAAATCCTTTAGATGTATCGAAGATTTCATAACAATAAACATCAAACTGGTAGGAAAAGTGATTATGTTATGGAAATATGTAAATCAGTTCAGTCAACTTCAGATGAAGTACTACTGATTATTTAAACTGTACGCACAAGTTTTACCTTTATTCTTCTTCGAACAAATTTAATGTATTAATATTTGCTTTATCTCCTACTACGGGTAACCTCAATGGCATTTATCCACTTAAGCAGGTCTATACACAATTTGGCCTTTTTCAATTTCAGTCAAAAAATATGGGGCAATCGGGAACATTTATCTAATCTTTGTTAATTTGTCTTGGTTGCCTTTCCTTCGCTTATGCTGTTGACAAAGCTGAAGAGAAACATTTCAATATTTCTAAAATTGTTACGTTTTGTTGTAATTTGAAATTACCACAATGGAGTCTATTATGATGATAGCACTTGGACCTTCGTCTATCAATGTCAGAGTTTGAATATTGAAATAGAGACGTAAGATAAGGAAGGGTGAAAAGGTCTGATTTAAAATTGCGGTGATAAAATAAATTAGTTATGCAATAGCAACAAAATACAAACATTTCCATATTTCTATAAATACTTTTAACTTGTGCAAAAGCTTCAGTTAAAGTAAAGGAACATAAAAAAACATGTCACAATCAGAAACAATTTTGTCGATTATAAAAACGATCAAATTTCCTTATTATCTGTTTACTTAACAACTTTAAATTTAAATAATAGGAATTATTGAAATGTTAATTACGGTTAATCTATAGTGTAATTTTAAATATGAATAGTGATATTTATACCTTCACCTGGAGGAATGATATTTATACCTCCACCTAGAAGGAGGCGTTTAAAGTTTATGGTATACACGATAACTGCGTTAAATCTTTATGAGACTTTTTACAATTTAGCGGAGCTTAATATTTTACTATATCGACGATTGTAAATGAGTTATATCGGCCCAATCAGTAGATCTTTATGGAACTTTTCACAATTTAGCAGAGCCTAATATTTTACTATATAGGGGTAGATCCGATCATTCTCATATAAATTGATTGATATTCTGCTATTCAGTTCCTCCCTATAACTTCTCTCCCATAACCTGCAGCAGTCAAAAAAAGCCCTTTACATTATTTTATAATGCTTGATAACTTTAAATTGACAAATCTTTCGAAATTCAATCATTCATCTATATTTAATTAGTTTTGTTGTTGTAGTGAACTGTTTTGTCTATCACGTTATTTTATAATTTCCTATCAAACAAGAGAATAATCCATCAAGTGAACACCTCTTCCTGCATCTCTCATACAAATGGCCGATTTAACAGTTTTCTTTGCCCCCTCCGATATCGGGAGAATCTGGAAGATAAAACTATTCACTAAAATATGTATACCAACATACTTAATAATAATTAAGTGTTAGGTATTATTAAGTGTCCTACAGTTCCAAAAATTGTATTCGTATGTCTATTCGTCAGTCAGGTGAACTGACTTTCGCAGTGGCGCAAAAGTGTAAGGAGTGCCAGAAGGTGCATAGTAAATCGATAGGGTCTTATCAACAATTGAGACCTGTACTGGACGTGTGCGTATAGTCAATTTTTGGGGACATATCATAGGGGCTATTCGGTCATTTTTCACAGTTTATCAAGCGTTATATTAATTGCTGTTGACAACAACTTAAGTTACTGCAGTCTACACGCTAGGGTTTAAATGTCACGATATCGGCCAATTCCGTATGGAAAGTACCCGATTGGGTATGGTACGGCAGTCCATTTTCATTCTGAGAACTGAGCTTATCAAAAGCACGGCGTGTGCCAAAATTGATTGAATTCAATATAACTGGTTGAAAGATATGAAACTGCAATGATTGATCATTTGTACTGGAGGTATCAGAAGTGGTTACTTGGGCGATTTTAGGATTTGGCAGACACTATAAAGGAATACAATGAACAATGAGCAGACAGGTACCCGATGATAGATATAGAACATTTGGACTCCCCGATTACAGTTTGGCAAAATACTGGACAGTGACAGGTTGTGAGATGTTTTATAAAGATTTATGACAATCACCGCGTCTACCAACCAGGTGAATCGTGAAATCTATTTGATTAAAACACACTGGACACCTCAGCCGTTTCCTTCTGCGTGTTACATTTTCGCCGTAACAAGTTATGTATATCGTCAAATTTTTACCGATGTAGGACGTTGTGAAATTTATTATGAAAATTTTCGGACATCATGGTGTTGGATTTATAGCTTTTAAGGCTGGCAAATATTTTTCAATAATTATTTTATTGATAAGTTGAAAAAAAATTTAATGGTAAGCTAACTGTGACTTCACGGTGACGCTTGAATTAAGCACGGATATTTTAGGTTCAGGACATAAGCTCGTTAATACCGGGTTACCCATTTTTCAGCTTCAAAAGCAAAGTTAAATAAAACACTCATAAAGCTCTGATTTCATTATAATACTTGGACCTTGCGATTATATACGAAATACAACGTCACAGCAGTGGACCATTTTGAGGTAGTTTTCGACCACTTTTTCTCACTGGACGAACGTTGGTTCAAATGCTTCAACATTTGGGGATTATCCACGTAAACACGGTTTTTGACATAGCTTCAGAAAAAAAGTGCAATGGCATCAAATCGCACCACCCTGTTTAAACCACCAAGCCAAAGAGAAAGTCAGTTATTATACGGCCACAGCGCTCGGAACTGACGGTAACAGTTCCTTCAGCGTCATTTTCGAAAAAATGACACCTTCAGATCATCCATTTTGCACTATCATCTCTGGGTTCTTCGAGCCCCATATGCGACAATTTTACTTGTTGACGTAACCACCGAGAGAAAAATGAAAAGTTGTTGAAAAGTCAGCATTGAAAGCCTATTGTTGTAGCATTCAATCAGCATATCTATGGTGTTCTGAATAGTCAGCCGTCTTTAATTGGTGCGTCAGTTGGTTACAGAATACGCCATAGTGAGCCGTAAGATAAGCCCAATTGCTAAGAATTTGCCATGGAATCGACAAATTCGGATTATCCGCCACACTTTCACTAACAGAAGCGATATTTTCGGCACTGCATACATTGCAATGACGCACTGGTCTGATCACATCTGTAACGCTTCCAGTTTCTTGAAATGTCTTTATAATCTTGCCAATTTCTTGCACAGTAGGTCGATTATGACGACCATAATCACCCCGTAATGCACGAAAAGTGTCCAAGATTTAATCACCACTTTTGTAGTAAGTTTTAACTATTTTTATGGGTTCTACGGCTGAACAAATAACATTTTAGGCAACAGGTATTCAACAGTTGGCAGCCTTGCTAGACTGGTGGTTTTGAAACCACTAAATGGATAACCCTGTATTTCATTTACTTTTGTATGAATTCCCATTTAAATTAGCAATTTTTTCTTTTTGATTGGGATAGGATCAAAAATTATATATTATTTTTAATTTTTTGCTTCCGCTGTGAGTGTTTGATAACTGAGCAGTCTGCATTAGACTTTTCAGTCGTTGCTGCAGTAATTAATAACTGAAATTTGTGGGACATTCGTAAGGGGCAAACCCTTTTAATTTCACGTTATGAAAATTGCAAGAATTCTATAACAATTTTAATTTATCACCACTTTAAGTCTTTGCTTTTTGGCACACTTCCAGAGATTAAGGATGCAACCAAAGTTTTAACAGCGAAAATAACCGCAAATTGTTTATGCATTTGCGACCTCCTACTACGCCACAACTAAAATAATTTGCTCGCAGATCTTGTTGGTTTGCCCTGCAGCAAAAACCTACAGGTCCGTAACCACGTTCACGATTTGCTGTTATGCAAAACAGTCAAAGTTGGTAGCAAAACCAAAACAATTTTCAACTGTTTTGCGCCAGATTCAAATAGGAATATCGTCTTAAAACATTCTAAAAACAAACATCAGAGAAACACAAGTAGACATATCTATTTAGGTACATACGAGTATATGTGCAAAGCTCTGGAAGCTATGAAATTCGTGTTGTTGGTTTGGCTTTGTAGTCGATGTGCTAGTGATAGCACAATACGAGTATGCTGCTAAAAGCGTCTGTAATACGGTAAGAAGAGGAATTGTTGGTTTTGGCGGAATGGGGCGATGGCGAAATCGTGAACGAAAACATTTTACATTCTGTGTGCAGCTTAAAATCGCCAAATATTTGTTTAACCATTTATGTTGTATCGCTCGATGCATATAAGAATGCACTAACTAATAAAGAAAAGCAGTATTAGAGAAACGCAAATAACCAATAAAATTAATCGGATTTCTTAAGGTTATCTTTTGTAGCAAATAATGTTGCTATATTTATGAAAAGTATAAGGTATAGTAAAAAGAAATCTAATAATTGACATGACATTGAAGGCTTTATTTAGCATAGTTAGAATGGTCCCATTTGGTTCCGCTTTATTCGATAATTTGATGCCAATTTTGATCATGAAAACCTTCGTCCCTATTGGCAAACAAACTGATAGATCCGATTTTCTTGAATCTTCTCTTAAATCAAGTTTTTTACCAGCATAATCGTACGCCGTAGAAAGGAGCAGGTGACATTCATTTGACGGCAGGTCCGGATTTTAGGGTGAATGCAAAAAAAAAAAAAAAAAAAAAAAAACTTTCAACCAAGCTTTCGGAGCTTCTTCCGAGTCGCTATCATATGCGAGGCCCAGCGTTGTCCTTGTACAACATAATTCCTCTTCTATTGAGCAAAGCTAGCCGCTTCTGGGTGATTACATACTTCAGACGGAGCAATTGCTGAGAGTACAAGTCCGAATTAAGAGTTTGGACCTAGAGAGCGGCTCAGTAGATGATCCGCTACCAATCAGACCAAACACACAGCAAAAATTTCCTGACCATCAATCCTACCTAGATCACCGTTGTTACGGCACTCATACATCCCACTTAGTTTTATATCAAGTGGTTCCAATTGGTGTTTTTTGTACCATGTTTAGCTCCAGGATGGCAGTGATTACATAATAGTCGGATTTAAGGGTTTCTATTAATTTATCGACATTTTAGATAATTGGCCTTTAAGGTTGGGGTGCACTTTCGACATCAAGATTACCAAAAAGGAATAAAGGACACCAAAATTGCGCATAATTACGTTATCTTACGTTATCAGGACCGTAAATACTATTCATATTTTCAACCGTCTGGCTTTGTTTTCCGCCATTAAAAAACACGGCGTATTATCTCTTTATTGGTGTCCGTCTTTGATGCTCGCTCAAACAATACTGAGTCGAGCAATCAGAAAACTGTCTTGGAATTTTATTTTGAATGCGAAGTATTATCTTTCTAAACGCCATATAGCGTACTGAAGTCATGCTTCTACCACGCGATATACAGATAAAAGCCATCCGTTAGAGAAATAATGGATTTATTTTTACTGTTTCTTATTTTTAAATAAATCAGTAATTAAATAATAGTGTTAAGTACTCAAAGCCGTAAAATGTCACTGTATGTTTACTGATGAAGATAAGTCGGTTCTTCAAAATTAACGGATACAAAAAAGTAGTAAAAATATAATTGAAAATAGTTCCACTTTTAATTACTTAAAAACAAATTTTTCTTTAAAAAGAAAACATAAAATAAAGAAAGAAAAACAATATAAAATCAAAAATTTAAATTGTGTTTGTTTTACATTCATATCGTTGATATTTAAAAATGTGATGCTGTTACCTTCACGAATTTTAAGCAACTGCCGCATTATATTCAGCAGTTCAATTAATTAATTAATTTGCTATTTACACAATACCACTTCCCACAGGTGGTGACACTGTCATTATTAATTGATTAATTCCGCTGTCGCGAAAGAATTGGCTTCAAATGGGTAGATTTTATTTCTAATTAGCACAGTATCAGTTGTCTTCTATATAGGCCGAGCCCTGGTCAACATTAACATTAGAGATTTGTCAGGCCGCTTGCTATAAAAAAGGAAGTGAGAGTAGAAGCGAGACCGTTGGTACCTCTTTGTTAGATTTGGAAAATCGGTTGCGAATCACCGGAAACGTAGACGCCTCCATATGAACTGGTCGCCACCGACGCATATCTATGGATGGAAGGAAAGGAAGAAATAACTGAAAATTAGATTGATTGATGATGAAAAACACTCACCGATACTATGGCATTTGTCTACCTGCGTCGCACACACCGACCTGGAAATAAAGGGGAACATTTTAAAAACTAAATAAACTGCAACATTCCTCCTACCATGTGTGACCAGTAGTGATAACAATAACGATGTTGGCTGCATATGTCCAAATGGGAGCATGGTGGAATGAGCCAATATCGTCGGTAAATATAATGGCACTAATTGTCGACGGTGTGGCCAGCATAGACATTACTGCAATATTGAGTTATATAAAAACGGGGTTGTTAAGTGAAAAGGTTGGCAATGTAACTGCCAAATTTTCATTTCAATAAAATATCGCGACGAAAAGTAAAAAAGGAAAAGAGCGAAAATAAAGATGGCAGTGGAAACAATGGAAGATCGTGATTTATTGCGTCGGGCGGGATAGCACGTAGCCATTATTACACGGGTTTGTTTAACTGGACGATTACTGTGTTAGTAATCGCGGCGGAAGGCATTACCATGCGAGGTCCGGGTAAAACTGATTAGGAACCGACGGAAAAAACAAGCGAGAAATAACTATATCTATAGAGCGGTGCAAAATCCGAACTGAGTGGACAACTGCTGGTGTTGAAAAAAAAGAGCGAGTGGATGCGATTTTTATTGTGCTGTGGTTTTTTTCCAATGTCTCTAGACACAGACAAGTGATACATGATTTTCTAGCCCCCGTCGAAATTAACCAAATTACGGGGGCCAACTAAAATTTTTGGTTGTTTGGTGTAAAGCTTTTGTCCGGCGCCCACACTGCAAACTGCAGTTTGTGCTGTCCGAAAATTTGTTGTGTATTTTTTGTTTTTTTTTTTCTTTTTTTTTTTTTTTTTTGTGTAAAATTATTAACCTCAGCAGGTTTTTTTCTGATACTTATGCGAGTAGGCTTTACAGGGAATAGACGTCCGGAGGTAAAGCTGTCAGCATAGCGTCCCTCGGAAGAAACCCGATCAATCTGAAGAGCTCTTCCGATAGGGTATAACACTAATCTAATCTAATTTTTCTGTGCGACTGGTTTATGGTCGAAGTTATTATCGTTAGGTGAGTGGCAGGTAAATCTGAGCAGTGGCTCATTTTATTTTCCGTTTATAACTGGTGTTAGTAGTTCGTAGTGTAAGCCTTATTAGAATTTAAGTGGAAAGAAATCAATAAAATTTATCTTGTTTAGTGTAAGAAAAAACAAAAAAATTATGTGCTAAAGTTATTGTTGGGTGGGCTAGTTGGAGAGGCAGGTGAAAAGATAATGTCGTGAAGAGGGGCCCCGTGAAAATCAGTGCGCTGCTGTCAAGGACTATAGAAGGAGGGTGCAGTATGGGAACGAGACATCAAGTCCCTATGTTGAAATAGACGTATTTCAGTGTAATTTTCTTTGTTCATGTTTAGTATCAAATATATGTGTTCGTCTCTGGACTAAGGCCGAACTGGGACAACTGAGCAGTTGAGAGATCAGCCTTAGTGCCGTATTAAGGGCACGTACTAAATCCTTACAGTCAATAACAATTAATGAGTGATCATATTAGTTCCACATTTTTTTAGACGTCATGTCTGCCATTTTTCTGAATCAAATACAAATTGATATTGACGCATTGTTTAGTAAATTACCATGAACAAATTCACAGTTGCACATAGTATAGAAATAGTTGAAATTTACTTCAATCAGTAAACTAACTTGCATATAACTTCATTTAGCACCCCGTTATTTTGGTGTAAAAATGAGAGGAAAGCCAAAAAAGGTGAGGAATGGGTGTTAATTTTTATATCTTCACCCGGACGAATGAAGGTGTATACCATTACAAATATTTAATACATCAAACCAATACAGAAATTTCAGTCAGGTAAATTGACTTGCACTTCCTTCACTCAACATTCTTTTGTGTTACTGTGGAAAAGTGGATAGTGCGGAAAAGGGCGTGGTAAATGCACGACTGACCTTTTTCTTTTTCCAAAACTCAAAATAGAATTCCAAGACAACAGTTTTCAGTAAATAGAAGACATGAAAGAGAATTCGCGATGAAAACTGAATTCTTTTCCGGAAAATACGTTTGAAAAATATTTTGATAATTGAAAGATTCCCCGGCATACATGTATTATTTCGGATGGAGTCTACTTTGAAGGCAATGCAATATATTTGGAGGAATTGTAAATATTTAGTTTTTTTTAAATTTTTACCAATTTATTGTACTTAATTGATTGAATGTATTTATATGTAAATTTGAAAACTGACCTGCTAAATTTTAGTAAAGTGACATAGAAGACGAGTGTTTATAATTAAGTTCAACAGTCTGACATTTCTGTGCTGCATTTTCTTTGCTTAGCTATCATCGTACCATATAGTATAGCTGTCACCTGATTTAATTGCAAAAACATATCACATTGTGGAAGAGTAGACCGAAATAAGAAGAAAACTTTATGCTAAACCCATTTTGCGTCGTTGGTAGCTTTTTTTTTTAATTACTTGTAATGTATAAGACAATCGCCAATGCAACTATTCTATTACAAAGGCGCTCAGTATGACTCTACTGTGTTCTACGCTTATTTTTTTTATTCTTGCATTACTCTTGTTATTACACAGATGAACAAAAGCAAGCAATTTATTTAGCGCTGCATACGAGTTCCAAATAAATCATTAGTTTTTAGAGTTTACCTTCACTTTAAGAGAAACCATCAAACGAGCTTTTAAAACTGATTCATTTTGTATTTATTTACTTTGTATTTTAGTTAATGTTTATCAACATCATTTGGGGAACTGGCAGTTTTGTCTCAACGTTATATAACGCAAAAACTATTTTAACTATTTTCGAAATTATAACAAGTTGTTGCTTTCTGGTATTAGAGAAGATAACAGTTGAAGTTTAAAACTAATTATTTTTTAACCTAGTTGATAAAGTTTTTTTGCCGTTTGACTGACATTATATTGCATCAGTAGCAAATAGGAAAGTTTAAGTTTAAAGTTTATAAAATTCGACATTTGTATGTGTAGCTCAAATTTTGAATATAAAGTATGGAAATGTGATAAGTTATAATAGATTTAGTGGTGATTATCATAGAATTAACCAAAATTGAAAAATGCAATAAAAATTAATGTATAAACATAAAAATAAATATATTAAATTAAATTATCTAACATAACAATGTAAGAAAATATTATTATAGAAATATGAAATATGTTGGGATGTTGTTCGAAAATAATGAAAAGCATGTTATGTAAGGTGTGCGAAGAGAAAACATTTTCTAATGTTGAATTTTGCTGAAAAAGTTTATAAATGTTAGATTCAGATTGACAATCGTTATATATTGCCAAGGTATTGTAAGAAAGCTGGTTCCTGAAGCGGAATGGCATGATTAGGTATTATGCAGTATGGCGCTTTCCTGTGGCATATTATTTTGTGATTGCTTATTAGTTTTGTTATATTCAAAAGATTTTGAAAAGAAACGTCATATACTGTAATTATACAGACTGAGACATGTATAGTAAATATGTCGAAAGCCACTTTTACATTATAAATAAAACGCGGCCACAACTAGAAAAGGTTCACATGCATAAAAGAGCTTTAGTGAAAATTTACCTTTGCGCTAGCAATAATCAAAATTTTTGGCTGCCTTACGAAAATGGTCCAAAAACTAGCGGACCTAACAAAGAACACACAAAAAGTTGGGAACATTTTTTTTTTATTTTTCAACATAACCTTCTTTTTTAGCTCGATACACTTTCTCCTGCAACATTCAATACCTTATACCCTGTTTATAGTAAAAACTTGAAATGTCCATCAACCGCAGACTCCACCTCTTCATTGTTGGCAAATCTTTTACCAAGTTTTTTTTCAAGTTTGGAGATAGAAAATGTTCCGAGGAAGCTGAATCTAGCGAATGAGGTTCGTGACTTTAATTCTTTAATTTTGGTCATCGCAATAGAAGTGTGAACTGAAGCGTTGACTTGATGAAGGAATACTTTCTTTTTCGCCAAATGCGGTCTTCTTTCCATATTCATCACGTAAACGCTTCCATAAAATAGCATAATATTCGCCGTTGATAGTTTTTCCTCTCTAAAGATAATCAATAAAAATAATCCCATGCACATCCCAAAAAACAAGCGTCGTGACCTTTCCTGCGTATGGAATCATCTTTGCTTTCTTTGGACGCGACTTTCCCATACTAGTCTAATGCTTTGATTCTTCTTTTGTCTCAGGTACGAAGTGGTAAACCCATGTCACAACCATGGTTATAAATCGACGCAAAAATTCGACTTTATTGTTAAACACTCTACTGAAACATCTTTACGATGCTGTTTTGCTCTATTGAAAGTAAGCGCGGCACCCATCTAGCGCACAGCTTCCTCATCTCCAAATTTTCGGCCAGAATACGATATATAGCACTTTTTGAAATGCCTGTAATTTTAGGCATCATCATCAGATGATGATCATCCAATATCATTTTGTGGATTATCTTAGCTGTGTCTGACGTGGACACATCAATTTGTCGACCACTACGGTGTTCGTCTTGGCAGCTCGTAAGGCCTCGTTTTCACTTAGATAGTTTATTTTTGATGGCTCAAATAAAAATACTAAAAAACCTGTCGCCTTGAAACTTAAAACATATATTTTATAAGCTTCAAACTATTCACCAAAATAACTTTCGTTTTTGGACCGCTCTCGTAGCTTGTTATTGAAAACAACACGTACAATTTAAATTTTGAATATATTGTGTGGAATATTGAATTTATTTTTGCTAGTGTTTAAACATTTTGCCGTTGGGGCACTGAAACACAGATCACCTGAAACATCTATGGAGTGGCGCACAAATCGTGTTAAAAACAAGAAAAGTAATACTTAATACATAATACTTTTTTTCGGCTAATTTTTTTTTTTATTTGGCAGCTTACTATCTACATTTATTATAAGGATACCGAAAAAAGGATTTGGTAACGGTACTATTTTTTGCAGACGTATGCGTTGCAACAACATTTTCTTCTAGTACGATGGAGCAACTGCGCACATAGCCAGACCTGTTATGGCGGAGCTTTCTACGAAAATTCGAAATAAGTTAATATCCAGAAACTCCACTTTTCGCCGGCCCCAAGGTCACCTGACCTGACTGGGGTTATGTCAAGCAAGAGGTGTACAAAACGAAACCAAGGAATTTTACTGAATTGAAGCAACCCATTAAATCAATAACTGATCAAGTGTCAGATATGTATAAAAGAACATGGAGGTCATTGACGGTCTATCATCTTCAAAACCAATTAGTAAAATAAAATTGAATTTTCTATACAAAACAAATGTTTTTAGATTAGCTGCATTGACTGAATTTAGACCCCCAGAGAGAATTTATTGCTACGTCAATAATGGAAGGAATCATCGTTTTTAATCTGAGATACAACCAAACCAAAATTTGACTACAATTTAGTGAATTTACTGAACCTGAAAAATCGGGTTAAATCGGTACCAGAAGGGCAGTGATTAATCAGTCAATTTTTTAAAATTCTCTTAAACATTATAAAGTAATACAATTCACAAATATTAAGGTTGCTGCAGGTTACCAAAGCAGAGCTGCAGAGAGGAAATTGAATTCCGGAAAATAGACAAATTTGCATGTGATATACCTGAAGGAGCCCATGGACCGGCTAAGACCTGGGGAAATATTAGGCTGAGCCAAGTTTTAAGGAGCTCCATGAAGATTTACGATACTTATTGTATCCACCAACCAGCCAGCTAGCACGCTTGGGATACACTCCTCCAGCAGAAGTGGCAATAACCCTTTTCGAAATAACACACTTATGCTAACTCCAGTTATTAAAACAAAGAAAGTTCGACTGTTTTGCATTGCGTTATAAAACAAATGATTTTATTTTTTCTCTGTAAACTATGGCCTATTATCTGAATTAACTGGGCGATCCCGCTATATACGCTTTTCTCATCATGGATAAGTCTCACACGGTGATCTAACTTGTTTTAGTACATGAGAGTATAACGATGTAAACACGAAACTTAGCTGTTAGCATTTTATCAACTTTTGCTTTGCAATTTCTTAAAGGGTAATGAATATAAGCTGGCAGCGATTTCGAATTCTTAAGTAATTATTCAACGATAATTATTTGCACTGGCGCAGTATAAATCATGTTCCCCTGTGTAGCCTATAGAATTTAACCAACTCGTTAAGCATTCATAGAGCAGAAGGTCGAGATGGGAAAATAATTCATAATTTACTTTAGCCTCATTCAAACCTTTCTCTGATTAATTATTCATAAAGCGTTTTTCTGCTTTGGCCATACAAAACACATAATGAAAAAACTTTTCATAGAAATTTCTATGGAAATAATAATCTTCCCTCTCACTTTGCATGAAAGACTTTGTGTGAAGTAAGTAAAAGCAACCCACCATTCAAGAGAAATTTGCAGTGCTGGTATTAAATGTTAGTAAGACTATATTTAACGCTTGTTGAAATGCTCAAGTGTGAGGAAATAGGATATTTGAAATAAAATAATATCTATTTGTATATGTAATAGTTGGCAAATGGTTGTACTCGTATGTACGTCCGTTGGTCATCGTTCTGAGACAGCGCTGAAATTAGGAGGCAATAATGGTCAGTTTGGGATGAGAGAAACAAAGTCGGACAAACAAATGAGACGATTGCTGCAAAGAGTCTTTAATTAAGTTGAAGTTAATATGAATTCATGTTGATATAACTGAACACAGTTTTTACTGATTTTAAAAGGAGACAGCAATATTAATTTGTAGTTATCCTCCAAGATTGCTAGTTATTGAACAAGTATTTTTTAACCCTCTTAGCTCGTTATGTTATAGGAAACTTCTAGCTTCCCGATTGTATCCTTTTCCTTCTAGAAATGCAAATATCGACACTTTTTAAAGTACAAGATTATCCATTTAGTGGTTCCAAAACCTCCAGTCTGGCAAGGCTGTCAGTTGTTAAATATTTGTTATCTGAAGTGATATTTATTTAGTAAAAGGTTTTCCATTTACGAATATGGATCGGGTAACAACCGAAGAAGACATAAAAATGGTTGTATATGTAATAGTTGGCAAATGGTTGTACTCGTATGTACGTCCGTTGGTCATCGTTCTGAGAGAGCGCTGAAATTAGGAGGCAATAATGGTCAGTTTGGGATGGGAGAAACAAAGTCGAACAAACAAATGAGACGATTGCTGCAAAGAGTCTTTAATTAAGTTGAAGTTAATATGAATTCATGTTGATATAACTGAACACAGTTTTTACTGATTTTAAAAGGAGACAGCAATATTAATTTGTAATTATCCTCCAAGATTGCTAGTTATTGAACAAGTATTTTTTAACCCTCTTAGCTCGTTATGTTATAGGAAACTTCTAGCTTCCCGATTGTGTCCTTTTCTTTCTAGAAATGCAAATATCGACACTTTTTAAAGTACAAGATTATCCATTTAGTGGTTCCAAAACCTCCAGTCTGGCAAGGCTGTCAGTTGTTAAATATTTGTTATCTGAAGTGATATTTATTTAGTAAAAGGTTTTCCATTTACGAATATGGATCGGGTAACAACCGAAGAAGACATAAAAATGGTTAAAGCTTACAATAAAAGTGGTGATTCACACGTGGGATCTGAATCGAGCAAAATTTTCTTCAGGGATGAAGCTGATTTTTCACTCGGTGGTTATATCAATAAGCAAAATTGTCGCATATGAAACTCGGAGAATCCAGAAGTGATTGTGGAAAAGCCATTGCATCTAGAAAAAGTGACGTTTTGGTTCGCATTATGGTCTGGAGGTGTCATTGGAACGTATTTTTTGCAAACTACCACAAAGGGATCCACTGCTGCAACCAATTCGGAGGCGGTCATTTGTATGACATTGTATTTCGTGCATAATGGCAACGTGCAATCATTATAATGAAATAAAAGTTTCATCGAAATCATAGCTTTATGTTTATTTTATTTAACTTTACTTGAAAAGAAAAAATGGTAACCCTATATTTGCATGTAACATTAACTATTGAGATATTATTTGTTATCTTCTCCCGTTCGTTTGCCATTTCGTTATGAATTGGTAATCATTATGGATTGATATTGAGATCTTTGATACAGATGTAAGTGTGCACCATTCGAAACAAATACGTGTTAAAAATAAAATAAAAAAAAAAAAACAAATGAATGAGATATGGAAGGGCTTCTCATATTCAGTTCAATTACAAGCGTTCTATTTATAAACCCACTCGACAGAAACTGAAGTTTAACAATGACTCGTACTCCGAAATGGTCGTCAGATACATCGAATTGGGTTTATCGGACTATGTGATCGATACATAAAAACCTCCCAACGAAGTTGGAGTTAGAGGAGTTTCTGCAGTTCTGGCGAGTCATTATCGATGTGTGTGGTCTGGTGTTCTCCTAATGGAACACAATACGGGGTGGCGCATCATTTGTGGTGCAATAAGAAATTTAAATAAGTTTTTTTTAATCAATGTATTTAATTATATTTATTTTTTTGTATAGAAAATTCAATCTTATTTCATATAACTAATTGGTTTTGAAGGCGATAGGCCGTAAATGATCTCCATGCTCATTCACGCATATGCGACTCCTGATAAGAAAATTATTCATTGCGGCCTGAAGTGTTGAATTCGACTTCGCGTCAATTGTTATTTTAATAAACTACTTCAGTTCAGTACATATTCTTTGATTTCGTTTTGTACGCCTCTGGCTTGACATAACCTCATAAAAAAAGTCTGGTGCAGTCAGGTCAGGTGACCCTGGGGACCAGCGATAAGTAGAGTTTTTGGATATTAATTTATTTAAGAATTTTTGTTGAAGCTCCGCCATAGCCGGTCTGGCTATATGTGCAGTTGCTCCATCTTACTGAAAACACATTTTGTTGAAACGGATACGTCTTCAGTTAAAAGAATCTCCTTCAATAATATTGTGTTTGTAGCACGATTTTTGCACCAGCATGTAGTAGATGAGCGTCAATCCTGGATTGGGAATCGTTGGCACTTTTTACCATCAGTCACCATGCGCTTCAGAAAAGGCTTGATTTTGTCGCGATTCACCTGCGATTCGCAGACGAAAATTCTGGCCACAAGTTTTTTTTTTTTTGCTCTAATTAGCTTGACACATTGAGTATCTTTTATCCAACATTATTTAAATTATTCTAAACGGCTTTTTGTGCAATTGAAACCGTACCGGGTAAAAGAAATAGCGCACGCATTGCCTTCCAGAGTGTGGTGCATCTTTGACAACGAAATTGAAACATGAAATTGAATAGACGGAATCAAAATTATGCATAATTGGCTCTTAAGTTATCACGGTCATTAACACCATTCACATTTTCACTATTTTGCTCTTTGCTGGTATACGTATTTGACGCGTGCTTAAACTATACTGAGTCAAGCAATCGCAAAACTCTTTAAGCGTTGGTCTAGCTGGTTGGGAGACACGAAAATTGTCGTAAATGTTTACGTAACTTCTTAAAACTTAAGACAGACTACTATTTTGTCGTAGTTGGGGATTATAAACGGGATATATCCCAGTTCTTCTACCATTTGCCATACAAATTGACCGATATTCTCAACATTGGTTTATAATTCTTACTAAAATTTGAAAATCGACCTATCAGCAGCTTCAGATACTTCCCATACAAAATTGACTGAATTTCTGAAATTAAAGTTTTCCCTGTAACTCTTTATTTGCAGGCTGTAGCAATCAAACTTATTCCTCATTATTTTGTTTCACAGAGCCTGGTGAAACGTGAGCAAAGGGACCAAGTAAAAAAACCGATTCAGCACACTTATTCTTAGTTTCACGTCTTTCAAAGAGTTTCATTCAAATGTGGCACGATTTATTGAAATGTAATTTTCCACTTTAACAATTTTACTAGGTTGCAGTAACCTAAACGTTTAATAAGTTACATAAAATTATAATGGTTGTTAAAATGTAAAAAATACATTAGATAACCCTCTTTCTGGTAGCTCCCATACAAACTACCATATATTCCTTGATTCACATCTTTCATACAATTTAATTAAATTCAGTACGAGTTATTAATTACCTGACTGTTGTTAAACTTTTTTATTAAATTGTCTGCATCGCCGTTGGTTAAAGGTAAATTTTTATATTGGTTTTGAAACATAATTACGGCATACCCTTTAGCCGTACATGGCGTATGGGTGGGCTGGCACAATTGCGCTTAGTAATAATTATGTACGCCAGTCATATGAGGTAAACGCGTATTTTCGAATAAACCCAAGTAAATTCAAAACTGTTCTTATTTAACCTCATACATTGTGCCTGTTTGTGATAGTTCATTAAAACTACGCATTTGCTCGAACCTGATTTTCCCTGATTGCTGCTAAGGCAAATTCATTAAATTTGTGTAGGCAAATTAATTTTCATAGACAAATTAATTTGTTAATGCAATTTTGACTATATTGGGGTGTGTTGCTGCCAACAATGGAACACAAAGCCTCTTGGTTGTAACACACAGTTAGAGAATTCCCGCCCGACAATTCTGGGAGTTTTTGCTTGTCAAACTCTATGAATTTACTCTGGAAAATTGAATAATTATGTACTTTAATGTGATCATAGCACTTATATGTGTATTTTGTAGCTTTCATCAGTTAAGGGGTTAATTTTTCAATGAAATTCATATGAAGCGTTTTGCTGGAAATATCACAGTTTAGTGTGGATGACTTGTCTTCCATTTCCATACCACGGCGATATTTTAATGACCTAATTTTTTTCTAGATTTCACAGTAAATGGATAGAAGTGAATCTAAAAACTCTTCAAAATGTCTGTAGAGTATTGATAACTTATATGTCACCCTGATTAACATTGAACATACTGCACTAGCAAACTCTCATTCTCATTAAGTTGTTCTCTAGTTTCAAACAATAACATTTAGTACTAAGCTAACAACATATGATATTGACATCTTATTTTAATAAACTCATTATTAAGCATTTGAATTCTGAAAACTCTACTTGTGTTTCCCATCATCTTTACTCAATACACTACAATGTCAATAATAAATTTTATGTTGCTCGAATTTTGGCCTTAAAATGGTTTACGAGGGCGGTCCCAAAAGTAGACGACTTGACGTATAGATTTTGGTGAAATGTGGCAATCTTATAAAATTTTTGCCATCAAAAGTAAACAATGTCAGTGAATTTGTGAACACGGAAAATTGATCACCGTTATGTAATTCAATATTTCCATTTGAAAGGTCTCAGTCCAACCAATATTAAAGTTGATCTAGGTTATACTCTGAGAGAGCCTGATCCTTCAATTGCGACTGTGAAATGTAGGGCAGCAGAGTTTTAACGAGGCCGTACGAGCTGCTAAGATGAACACGACCAACGTTGACCAATTAAGGTGTTTATAACAGATACGGTTTAGAAGATCCATAAAATTTTGTTGCATGATCGTCGGTTAAAGGTGCATGAGCTAGCTGAAATGATAGGCATTTCAAAAAGTGCTATACATCGTATATTGACCGACGATATGAAAGAAGAGACAGCTATGCGCAAGATGGGTACTTGCTTTCAATAGAGTAAAAACAACGTCGTGAAAATGTTTCAGTAGAGTTTTAAGCGATGTTTCACAGTAATAAAGAAAAATTTTCGATGAATGGGACGTAGGTCTACCACTTCACACCTGAGACAAAGAAACAGTGTGATTGGAATGGGTGAATCGAAAAAAATGCGAAGACGGTTTCATCTGCAGGCAAGGTCATTGCTTCTATTTTTTTTGAAGCGTATAGGATTATTTTTATTCATTGTCTTTAGAAGAGAATGGCGAATGTTATTTTAATTTAATTTAATTTAATTTAGGTGATGAGATTATGGAAAAAGGATCGCTTTTGGCGAAAAAGAGAGTGTTGTTTTATCAAGACAATCCTCCAGTTTATACACCCACTATTGCGATGGCCAAAACGAATGAGTTAAAATTCGAGTTGTACCTTTTTTACCAGATTTACCTAGCTCAGACTATTTTGACAATTTGACAATAATAAAGAGGTGACGTGTGCGGTTGATGGCTATTTTAAGGAGTTTGACATTTCTTACTATAAACAGGTTATGAAAGCTATTAAATATTGCTGGAAAAATTGTATCGAGCTAAAAGAAAGTTATGTTGAAAAATAAAGAAAATTTTCCTCAACTTTTTTGTACATTCTTTGTTAGGTCGGCTAGTTTGTGACTGTTTGAATCCGAACCCAATATTAATTTAAAATAGTCCTAATTTTATCATCCTTCCTGTATTATGAGTATTTTCTTCTCTTGTTTAGATTAATCACTCAAACAATATTCTAGCAGAAAGTTTCGTTAATAGACGGAGGCTTATCAATCTTTACTTATAACGATATAAGTCAGTTCGCCTCTAAATCTCAGTCACTTAAGTAATCCCCAGTTATTGTATAGAAAAACAGAATTATTGGAAAAGCTGAAATATACAGTAATTTTTACCCAACTATCACCAATAATTTATAACTGTGGCCCTGAAGGTGAAATATATATTTGCAGTCAAATAAACCCCGAATTTAATTCTTACGTGTTCTTGCGTTCTCATTTCTCTAAAACCTCTTGAGCAAATATTTGTCAATGTTCCAAACCCCCCATACCCGCGTAAACAGTGACCACCCTCGTTATACAGGGTGGGCCATAAGGGTGTTGGCGGTTTAAATATTCAATAAAAAAAAAACTACGAAACATAAAAAAAATATATTTGTATTTTTAAAAAGTAGAAGCATGGGAATTTTTAAGACTTAAAAATAATGTTGTCCAAATGGCTTCCCTCGGCTGCTTGACACTCTTGGAACCGAAGTCGCAAATTTTGGAAAACTAGTTGAAAAGTTGTTCTCGGTATTTTGTTACTTTCCTGAATAATGTTCCTCTTCAACTGCTCTAAATTGGTCGGATTATTCTCGTAGACTACCGATTTGAGGTAGCCCCATAGAAAATAATCGCATGGAGAGAGATCGGAGCTATGTGGGGGCCATTCAATATCTCCCCTTTTCAAAATGAGTTATCCAGGAAAAACATTTTTCAGCAGCTCTATGGATACCCCAGCCGTATGACATGTGGTCCCATCCTGTTGAAACCACATCCTCGAGGTATTGCCTTGAAGTTCTTGCAAAGCTGGCACCAAAAAGTCTGCTAGCATGTTGCAATAATTGTTCGCTCTAACCGTCGTGAACTGAAACACGAACACGCTCCACAATGTCGGCTGATCTTGCAGAAACTGGGCGACCACGAACCGTAATTGGTACTGTTGAGCCGGTTGTTTCGAACATTCTGATCCATTTTCGTATCACATTGGCGCTTGGAACTACACTTAAATCGTGTAAACCGTGTTCATGCCGATACAAACGTCGTGCAGTAATCACTGATTTATTGTTTTCGTAATACGCTCGGACACAAAATGCACGCTGCACTCCCGTGTACGGCTCCATGGCGACTAAATTTCCAGGAAGCGGCGCAGCAAACAACATATTCCCCCGCCACCCCGCGCCGCGTGTTACCGAGAAATTGAAAACTTAAACCGCCAACACCCTTATGGCCCACCCTGTTAACAATGCTAAGGAAACCGCAATTATCCGCGCAGCCTCCTAGAATATCCATTCGAGACTAGTGATAATGATTTGAGATTAGAATTGCGTGTGTCCCTGAATACGACTTGGCTAAATGAAATCATAGCCAATTTTTTGGAATCTGAGCCCATTATGTGCCTTTCGTTCCAACTGTCACAGGATCAGTCTTTTATTCATCGCATAAAGGTGTAATTGATATCGTTCCAATTAATTGACCATATCTATCTTTTCATAATTAATCTGCAGTCAACATAATGTAAACCATGCAAATCAGATGGATTCCCAGGATTAGACATAGAAAATTAAATTTGGTGTGTTTTTCAAGTTGAAAACTATTTCTAGCGTGCGATAGGATATTCATTCTTGGTTTTAGTTAAATTATATCTTCAGATTGTTGAAATGATTAAAGTCTGTTTTATCTTTTCAGCGATAAGCTCCTTCAGCAGCACGATACCTAATAAATTATATGAGTTATTTAATATTACCGCTCGACAATCATATATTTGAGGATAATATCTACCTCAAAGTAGTAAGTGAAAACAAGTATAGATTGAACTGAAATACATTACACGGAAAGATCTTTCCAACATACTTATGGAGATGATAGATGAAATTAAATATTGCAAGACGTGAGAAAATTTGACCCAGTAAGCAAATTATCTCTGGTTTCTGTCATACAAATGACCAGCTTAATCTTTGTGTTTATTTTTAGCTTAACATCTTTCAAGCGTTTGTACTGAATTCAGTTATAATTGGTGCATATCATGCGTGTGTTGAACTAAGCTCTGAGAATGAAATTGTCACACAATTTCTGGTATATCCCGATTTATGGAAATTTACTTTTTTTGCCATAATTCTTAATTGGTTTCTAAAATATTTGCCGACTGTATTACATTATATTGCTTGGTAGAATTTGAAAAAATCGTCCTTTTAAATACGCCTTTACATAATCCACATATTCAATTTAATACACTTCGCCAAGCATCAGGACTTTAGTAAATTTTCTTTTGTATAGTTTTAAGTCAGAGCTTTTTTTATAATAACATAGCGATTTGTCAAATCCATTCTGGTGTTTTCTCACACTTTTGCAGCCACGTAAAAGTTGAAGGTGAAGACAACTGTAAGTTAGTTCACCTGACTGAAATCTAAGGGTCGTATACATAAATATTTAGTTAAGGTTTACAAATCAAATTTTGATAGTAAAATTTTCGTTTTTGAATTTATTTTCGATCTTCATAATATAATATCGTTTTGATTCTTATTTATTATTTACTGCTAATTATTTATTTATTACTGCTAATAGAAATATAATTCAAAAACTTGCGAAATTGATTGCATTGACACTGCTGGCTGGACGGATAGCAATTTCGGTATTTGCCAAAATACCCCCTTAGCTGCTTTTACTATCTCGAACGTCTTCGCCACCTTAAGGGTCTATAACTTCACAAAAGAATTGAGAAGTTTCTCTTACCGATACGGAGATGTTCTCAAGGAAGAGCATAACCAAATATATCTCAATTATCGCAAGTTCTTGTCTGTGTATGTATGTGTCCATCGCACACAATTACATAGAAGTTATTGTTGGCATTTTTGTCTTAAAAAAAGTAAACATTTTCTCCAAACATTCAATAAATTGATATCAATAAAACCCTAAGAATATACGGGTTAAATTAGATAATTTGTATGGGATTGGCCAGAGAGGGCGTGGTTATTTGGTCGATTATTCAAATCGTACCCAGCGTTACAATATAGTAAAATTGGCAAAAAAAAAAAAATTAAGTAACCTCAGTTCACGAAATAGAGCTTATAGTGGAAATAAGAAATTTAGGAGTCGGTCAACTTATATGAGAGGTACCGAATAGGGCGTGGCAATGTCTTAATTTTCATATTCAGAGTTTTATTCACCAAATGTATAATATGCGCCACGTTTAACTGAATTCAAATCTATGAAGCTGGGAATATGTACCTTAAATCGGTAATTTTTATGGGAAGAGGTGTATTTAATCGGTCGATTTTTCAAATTCTGCGAGCATAATTAGGCAATATGACGAGCAAACATTTTAGTTATTTCAGTCTACTAGGGAAAAATAGCATTTTGAATTCTGTCAATTTGTATGGGACGTAGCAGAATGATATAGCCTATTTACAACCCCCGGATACGATTTGGAAAAGTACTAGGCTGCGAAAAAGTTTGATAAACAATTGCGCAACTTCTGTATTAAACTGTTCAATAACCTGTTTTTGAATCTTATGCCACACTGCGATCCCAATATAAGTTTGGTGCTTATTCCAAGGATTTCTGATTTCAACCATTTGATAAGCGTGGGTATGCGTTGTAATGGACTTATGAGGTTTCCCATAAAGCTTGCCAGAATGATAACATTTTTGACTTTTCAATTTTATGATGCTCTTTCGCTATTTTCATTAAAATATTAAAGAAAATTCTCCCTTAGTTTTTAAAACTGAATACAATACCTCGCATTCTAACATTGATGGCAAGATGAATTGAATATTGTTGTTCTACGAATTTAATGGTTTATGCAATATATATACATAATTGCACTGTACTGTGCACTGTGCTATCTATAAAATTGCAGCAGAAATTTACTACAGTCCTAAAATAGAAGCAGGTATGCATGCCTACGATATGAATAAAAATAGAATTTCTGTTTAAAAATGGAGGCACGTAAGTCTGCAATAGAAACAGAAATAGTAATTGAAAATAGAATTTTGGGCAAAAAAGTATATTAGAAAACCTGAGGGCAGGCAAATAATGCCATTTGGTTACATATAAAATATTCTAACAACATTGAAATATGTGGTTATTTGTTGGTTGCAATAGAACTTTTCATATTATGTGATGAAATCATAGGCAATGTGGGAAATAGCTTACATCTTAAATACTTCGAAAAACCAAAACCACAATTCTTAAAGAGAAATCAAAATTTCAAAAATATTAGATTTCTCGCTAGCCATGGCATATTTCCGTCATTTACGGATAAGTAGAGCTTCAGTTTAACAAATATGTTTTAAATAGCATGTGTTGCATTTACAGAGCCATATGCGTTAAATATAAAATTTGATCAATAATGTCAAATACTCTCTACTTCTGTAGTCACTACTGAAGCAGTTTGGAAGTGAAAACTGGCTCAACCAAATTCTACTTGAAATTATTTATAAAAATAATATAGAAATATAGAAACCAGCACTGAAACCAGATGAACTGACTTGCATGCACTTCCACCTAACATTCTTTCCTAATGGTGCAAAAATGTGGGTGGTGTCCCTATCGCAAAATGTTCTAAATTAAGGAGGATTAAGAAGGAGCAAACTTATAATATTCTATGGTACTTAACTTAAACGTTATGAATAGATGATGTGTATATTAACTTTAAGGACCTGGCGATTTGTATTGTACCAGAAGTAGACGCGGTTATATTGTGCTATAATGCAATATAATTGGCGAGAATACAATAAGTAACTTAAAGAATTAAGAATTACAAGGGAAAATTAGATTTAGAAAAAACCATTAAATTTGTGTGGGAAATACCAGAGTCGGTTTCCACCCTCAGAATTTACTTTACCAAACACGTGATATGTGCTAAATTTGGATGCATTCAGTGTAACTGGTTTAAAGATACTGTGTTTAGAATATATGAGTTAATTTTGCCATTGATATAGAAATTCCCAAAAGCAGCGTTATTATTTTACCAACCTTTAACTAGTTTCTTTTTTAAGAATTAAAAGTTACATAATGAATAAAAATCTAGGCTGCTGCAACGTACTAATCAGAAGTTACAGAAGATTGATTGCATTTTGAGAAGTCGGCGACTCTCCGTTCTCTCTTTTTTGAAATACGCTCATCGTGTAGCATTTTTTACCGAATTAAGTGCAAATGCAAATGCAGAAGTAGAAACAGTAGAATATATGGATCAAATCGGTCATTTGTATGGAAGATTCCAGAAGGAATATGGTTAATCGTTCGATTTGTACAAATTCTACCAAGTAATGATAAGGAGTTACAGGGCAGAAATTGAATTTCGGAAAACCGGACAATTAGTCTGAAAGGTAACGGAAGAGTTGGCCTTATTTAACCTATTTACAAACTATGAATTCAAAATTCTTCATTTTGAAAGTAGAAGAGATTTTATACTACTTTTTCCATTCTCAAGCTGAATTAATTTAATATTGCCTGTTTCAAAAAAAGTTTCCAAAGTACTTATGTCGTTATGATTTGCATATGTAAGCATTTATTTTATCGCCTAGTAATTTGATTCAGTCGTATTATAATGTTGTCAAAACAAGAAACAGTGCGATTTTGGGAACGCGATAAAATGTAGACAGACACACCATGGATTGCGGCCCACAGTGGAGTAGATTAAGCACCGACTCTTGGTCGTATAAGACGTACCAGAAACGGTGTCTTCCCATACAAAATATAAAGATTTATCTTCTTTTTCTTACTATTTGATATCACCCGATAACTACGTTCAAAATTGCGATGGTCCCTTACAAAAGTTTATAAATTGGGGATATTCATTTCCAAAGTATTTTAACTACTACGAATTATTGATTTCATTTGCCTTGTAAATTGTAGAAATGTAAGAAAAAAAAACTAATTTCCAAGTTTTTTTCCTACCGCACCAATTTGCACCGGTTGCGACACTTACGAACCGTGTCATCCAGAACGCCATGTTATATCGCCAAATAAATAGGCGAATCAAACCGCATTCTCTCTCATACATAACGCCTTTTTTTACCCATTTTCCCAGCCAAAATTGTGTTTTCGTGTATAAAGTGAATAAAGTAACACATCATTTGATATTGCAAAAAATTTAACATCCAAAAGGTTACAGCCAAATGTTTCTCCAGATTATACCTATGGTTATAAGTAGGCTACATCGGCAAGCTTCTTTTGGTACCTTCCATACAAATTGGCATATTTGCAAAATTCAATTTTGCTCTTGTAATTCCTCATGCAATACAGCACTTAATCAACTTTTAGTGATAGATAGATAAGCTTTGAACTAATGATGTCTGTTCAAATTTACGCTTTTCCACTTGTTTCAATTCGGAAGCAACAATATACATGTATATATATTTAACGTAAATATAGACTTCGTTAGTAATCAACTAATATGTTCGTTGTCGAATATGTGGTTACAACTGAAATCCTCTATATATTAATTATTAAACGAACTTCTCTAATTTAGTGTGTTGAGTTGAATCACATCCAGCCACCAAGCGAGATATTATTTCACATGGTTCAGTGTTACATCTCAGCTAACAATTTAAGAATCGCATTTAAACAATTTTTCTAAAAAGATGCGGCACAGTTTGTTTGCTTAAAAAGTTTTCCAAAATCTTCCCTTAACATCATTGTCATTTTCCACAAGAAAATGCATTCGCTGGATGACGAAGTAAGTGCCCAGCCATGGATTTGATTTTAAACGACATCTTTGAAACTTAGTTTTAATTTTCTGTTTACCTAGCATTTTACTTTGAAGTAGTTTGGCAAATCTTAAGGAAATGGAAGAGGATGGCGCGAAATATCAAGATTTTTCTCAGACCATTTTACTGGAGGTGAATATTGCAAAACGCGTGACTTAGTCTACATTTTATATAAACGTTAGCATAGGGATGCGAAGTGGAGTAGAAATTTTATACGCACGGGTTGAAACTTTGAAAATTTTTAGGGCTTTCAAACATGTACATAGATTTGATAATGGGAGAGATTTAAACATGTTGAAGGAGACACGTTGGATAAGTTAGTATGGACCATAGGCATATTTAGGCAAAATTTGTTTGAGGCATTTTTGAGACGAAATTTGGAATATTCTCTCCAGATATTTAATGTGTTACTCATGCCGCTTCTGGTGGTTGCCATACAAAATAATGGTTATAAGAATAATCATTTTTTGCTCTTCCAAATTAGAATTAATGTAACTAATTAATACAGGGTGGCACATCAATAGTGCTACATTAAGAAATTCAAATAACTTTTTTTAATCAATATCATTCATAACTGACCTCCATATTCATATCCGACTTGATCAGAAAATAATTCATTGCGTCATGAAGGGCTGAAGTCGGGATCGCCTCAATTATTGCTTTAATGGTCTGATTAAATTCAGTCAAATTCCTTGGCTTCGCTTTGTACACCTCACGCTTGACATAGCTCCGTAAAAAAAGGTCAGGCGAACTTTGGTGATCACCGAAAAGTTTCAGGGTATTAATTTGTTTGGAAATTTTCATTGGAGCACCGCCATAACCGGTTTGGCTATGTGTGCAGTTATTTCATCTTACTGGAACCAAATGCTGTTGACATTGTGTTTGCAGCACGGTCCGTGTGCTACCCTGTACACAACTAAAATTTAATCCCAGTATTTACAGAAATTATCTTACATAATATGCTCGGAATTATCGTGCGACCTGTTTAACATACTGTTGGAGATGATTGTGTGGAAAGCTGCAGCTAACTCGACTGGTACTTTCATATTTAATAAAAGCCATATGTTACCCACATATGCAGATGACATAGACATTATTGGCAGAAAACTGTGAGATGTTACTGCAGCCTTCTCAAGCATGGAGAAGGAGGCAGTTAAAATGGGTCTGGTGGTAAACGGGGACAAAACAAAGTTATTCGTTTCAACAAACAAAGAGTCTACTCGTTTTGGGCGCTGTGTGAACGTTTACAACTATAATTTTGAATTGGTGGAAGAATTCATCTACCTCGGTTCCGCTGTAAAGAGGAGAGTATTGCTAGCTTACAGATGTTACTATGGGCTAAGCAAACGATTCAATGAAAAAGCCCTCTCTTGACAAACAAAAATCCGACTGTACCAGACGTTGGTTCTATCTGTCTTGTTAAATGGCGCAGAATGCTGGGTTATGATGCAAGCAGATGAATCAGTGCTGGCAGTTTTCGAGAGGAAAATACCCCGGAAAATACATAGTATTAATATACAACGATTTCGTTGGCTGTGTCGTGTTGTATGAATGGACCAAAATGCTCTGACACGGAAAGTTTTCGACAACGAACTCGATGGACGCGCAGAAGAGGCCGACTAAAACTTATTATTATATTGGAAGGACCAGGTTTTTGAAATACTATCGTTGTTTGGTGTGACGAATTGAAGGAGAAGCGCAGAAGATCGAAGCGTTTGGAAATATTTTCTACGGGTGGCGTATAATAGATAAGGATATCTATTCCAGTCGCCACCGAAAAGAAGAAGAATATGTTCGGAAAGGCGATGGAAGGATGGGTGCTTTTAGTGTTTTTAGTCTTAAAAGAATATGTTAATTTTATTTAAACATATTTAACTTCATGAGCTGTTATACCAGCGAAAAAAATTTAAAAAAATAGACGGTGACCGATGTAACCCACATTCTTAGGATGTTATCTTAGTTATTCAATTGCGTTTAATTCAACAAAATTGGTACCCGATAAACGCTCGCTAAAGTAGGACTGAAAATGGAAACATTTTCGCACTTGAATACTTCGTGTGTAACTTCTGATAAAAATGTTGAAATAACATAATTTTCCGTGCATTTTATTGGTTAATGTAATAATGATTGGAAAAAGAAGAAAAAGGCCACGCCCATTCTGGTGAAGAAAATGCAAATGACCCGTTTAACCTACATGTTCCACAATTGGTCTTCATTGCCACACATTTTTATGCCTCTCATACAAGTTGGGCGGTGTACCGAAATTGATTTTCCCCATAATCTCCAATTCCAGTACTGCGGTAACACACATTTTTGAAAATTGTATTTTATTATAATACTTGATAAAATTTCCAGAAAAGGCCTTTATAGCTACTGCATTTTCGGTATGTTGTACCTGTATACAAATTACCTAATATAATGCATATACTCCTGAATTCCTTTCTTTTATTTAAGTGCACTAATTTTGCATTTTTCGGGAAATTGGCTAATTTAGTTCTATGAATGAAATTAGACTTCGTAGCTTCGACCTTTATATAGGTATACCACCACATGTGCTGGTTGTCCGATTTTAGAAGAAGATCAATAGCTTCCATAAATATTTTTTAAGCGGAGAGTTTCAGTTAATTACAAGTTATGTGCACACGTTATCTGTTTGAAGAATTGAATTCTAGGAATGGAAACCGACTTATCGAAATTTATATTATATCTTCAGCTGCAATACCTAATTCATAATCGGTATTCATGAAGTTATGTATTTGACCCATATCCACCAAATTCAATATAATTTAGCACGCATTAAGTATTTAGCCCCACTTATAAGTAGGAATGAAAATTAACTGCATAAGCATTCGCATTAGGGTACCTTTTATACAAACCGATCGATTTATCAGAATTTAATTTGACCGTTGTAATCTCTAGACTGTAGCAATTTATATTTCCTCTTCTTTTGCCAAAAGCAAAATAACGTTAGAGTAAGTTATAACGGGTTATCTTTCAGTTTTAAAAGTAAAGTTAAATAAAACACACAAAATGCTATGATTTCGATGAAACCTTTATTTCATTATGTATGAAATACAATGTAATTTAAATGCCTTTGAGGTAGTTTTCGACCACTTTTTCGCAAATTTTGGTCGGTATCTCGGTGACAACTTGACGAAAGTTTGGTTTGCAAATTGCGTTTGGTGATTATCCGTGAAAACGCGGTCTTTGATGCAGCCCCACAAAAAACAGTCTAACGGTGTCAAATCGCATGATCTTCGTGGCCAATTGACGTTGCCAAAACGTGAAATTACGATTTTTGGAAACTTATCATACAATAAAGCCCAAATCGATCGTGTTATGTTGCTCTTGACACCGTCTTGTTGAAACCACATATCGTCCAGTTCATAGTCCTTAATTGTAGGCCAAAAAAGTCGGTTATCATACGGTCATAGTGCTCTGAATTAACGGTAACGGTCCTTCCGGCGTCATTTTCGAAAAAACATAGCTTAACGATACCTTCAGATCATAATGCACACTAAACAATCACATTTTTTGGATGCAATAGTTTTTCCACTATTACTTCTGGGTCCCCGAGCCCCATATGCGAGCGGGAACAGAGTTTAATCGCTGAAGAAAATTTTGTTCGAAGAATCAGCATTGAAAGGCTGTTGCTAATTGTTGCGTGAGTTTGACTCTATATGGATGGAGGTTCAAATTCAAATGCAAAAGTCACCGTAATTAGCCGTAAGATAAGCCCAATTGTTGAGAACGGAATCGACAAATTCGGATTATCCGCCACAATTTCACTAACAGAAGCGATATTTCGGTTGTGCGTACACTACAATGATGCATAGTTTCTCTTCAAGTTTCTTGAAAATCTAGCCAATTCCTTGCAAACGTACATCAAACGAACGCTAGATCGACCGAGAGTAATGTCGCTACCCATAAAAGTGTGTAGAGGAACTCGAAGCAGTCGATTTCTCGCCGTGCACAAGAGCTCGCTCTTTCACAGTATTGAACTTGGTGAATTTGGTATCGAATTTGTGCCTGCATTCGCAGCTTCACAACTTTACGTGGTACCTCTATTACGAGTGTGCTTTGAATAAAACGTGTGAAAACTAATGTCAAACGGCCTGTTTGTGTGGAATGTAAGCCAATGGCCATAATACTGCAGTTCATTTCATTTTCAAATTCGACTGAATTTAATTCCCAAGCAACTGCTTGAAAGATATGTTGTTGATTATTCGTATGGATGAAATTGGTTATTTGTCTAGGAGTTGCCGGATAAATTTTCACAGATACTATATAGCGATACAATGAATAAAAACTTAGGTTTTTGTTGTCTTCGAAGTAGGAATTGCATGAAATGAACCTAATTTCCGAAAATTTATCATTTTGTATGTGAGGTACTAAAATGGGCCTAATAATGGATTCAGTTTTCATTTTCAAACATTACTTTAGCAAAGTCTGAATGTATATAAACTTTAACTGATTTTAGTGCAGATGGATTAGAGACATGCACATAAAAATATGTGGGTTACATCGGTAGTTTGTATGTGAGGTACCGGAAGGAGCGTGGCAATTCAGTCGATTTTCATTCTCATAATCTGAATTAATAAATGCTTAACATTTACATATGTAAAATTGTTTGCAAAGACCGCCTAGACATTTCTAACTGCTGAGAACGTCACCTGGTGGAAGTTTCGGGGTTTTCCTCGAACTGCACGAGGTCTTCCAGCACGCGGAAGATCACAGACAGCCCGTTGTTGTCCAAAACGCTGAACCAATCGGTAAATTGTTGGAGCGCTAGTAGCATTTTGAACATGAAAGAAATTTTTGATATGATCTGAATAATCGAATGCTGACTTTCAAAGTAAAACTGAACAACTTTGGCTCTTTCTTCTGTGCTGAGCGTTTCCATCATTAATTTCCCAAGTATTACTTAGTTAATTCTGTAAAGAGATGAAAAAAAAGACTTAAACAAAAAATGTATTCACTAATAAAATCTTAGCGTTACTAATGCGCCACCCTATACAAAGTTAAGCCAGCGTATGTGCATATTGCTTTAATCGTTCATTTCCTTGAGAGCTACCGTTATTTACGGGTCGGTTTCCTCACATTTTAGCAATGATTGTAGAGCAAACAATTATAGACAAAAATTCAAGACGCTGCAGACAACTTACTAGGAGTTACAGAGACGAAATTGAATTTCGGTACCAGAAGAATTACTCTTAGACACTATTTCAGCAATTTGTTTGAATTTGATTGAATTTATAGTAGATAAAACCAGTTGGAAGACATGAACCTAAGAGTATATGAGTTTAATCGATCACTTGTAAGAAAAGCACCGGAAATGGCGTAGTCAATAAAATGATCTTTTCAAAACAATTGACATTATTTTAGGCCGCTGCAGTTTACGAATTAGGGTTTACAGGGGAAGAAATTGAAACTCGGAAAATTTGTCAATTTTTATATGAGGCAACAGAAAGAACTGACCGATATAGCCAATATAGCCCATTTAGTATCCTTGCCCACAATTTGCCATCATATTAGGTTTTTTAAAATCCTATAAATACTTGCAGCATCGTTACGATTATATTGCCTACCAGCTAGCCGGATAGACAGACATTGCCCAATCCACTTTAATAGTTATGAAACACATTTGGTCAAAAGTTACTGGGTACGTTAGACGCTTTCTTTCGGGTGTTACATTTTTGTCTTATCAAACGATGTGTAATGTCATTCTTTCGGGTGAAGGTATAACAATAATAGTGGTCTTATGGTAATAAAAATATAAGAACGATATTTAGTTTAAGCTCATTATCTAACCAAGTATGTTTAACTATCCTTTAGATGGAATATTCAACTTTTCATATCTGCTTGAAACCACGTATATTCCTTTTATTTCCCTCTGAAATGACATTTATTTCCCCCCTTTTTATCCGTTTTTCTTTGAAAATTTCTGATGAAAGCTCTTGCTGTCGCAAATGTTAATTTTTTTGTTATTCCTTTTGACTACAAACATAAATAAATGACTGCATTTGTAATAAAAAAAAAAAAAAAACATTTCGTAGAACTTTAACGTGATGTTGCCAATTCTTTTCAATAGAGCGCCAAAAAGTGCGCGGTGCTACTGTTCACCGCTTAAAGGCATAAGGCATACGCTAAACTATCCTTTGGGAAATGTAGCAAACGTTTATATCCTGTCTCGATATCATCTTTTACTTCTTATTTCTTCTTGAATCAATATTTATTTTATTTCCTTCTTACCATCCTGTTGTTTTTTGGGAATTTCTGTTGAAAGCTCTCACAAGTATTTTTTTTTCTTTGATTTTATTGCGAATGCTACAGATAGCATTTCGTTATTTTGTTCATTCATAATGATTAATGCTGAACTCCGCAGCATTTCTGCTAAGTGGAATACTTGTGAGTCTTTGTTTATTTTGAGTTAATTAATTTCACACTTTTTATGTAACACTCATTAGCCTTTACTTTGTTAAACTTTAAGATTATTATAAATACTTGATGGCTGTAGGCAAGCACTGAATAACAATGGCGTGTAGGTGTTCCAGGATGTGAAACAAAACTTGGATATGTACAGGACGCCTTTCGAATGTGGGCATCAGACTCTGGGGGCATTTGTATTGTACTATTGTTCTGTTCTACTTTACACAGTCCAATAGTACTTTATACACGTGAAACTAGAAAACTTAAGAAATTAAAACGCATTTCATATTTTTCATTTAATAGTCATTTTGGAAAGAAATTTATGGTTTTGGAAGATACGAAACTTTAAAAACAACCACCAAAATTTTTTAGATTTATAAATTTAAATAGTCTTTTAAAATATTCATCCTTAAATGTTAGAATTTTCAAGGTATCCTTTGGAAAAATATATGTCAAAAGTTTAGTGAAGACAAAATTCTGTCAGAAGAGGACTGATTTAAAAAGCCTGTTTAAATTAATTGTAAAAATTCATTTTGCCGCTAAGTTGTCTAATTTGATTATGCTAAGTTTGAGTTTGAGCGCCGTCTTTAATTTAGTTTGTTTTCAGTGTTCGATTGTGTCCACTCACTTTAAGTGTATTTTGTGATTTTTATAATGGAAAAACATATCTCCAATCTAGTATTGCAAATGGAATTTTGTATGCCAAATCGATGAAAATATTATAGAACCCTTGCGGTGAATCGACTTTATGGAAAACATGTGCATAGGAGTGGTACAGTGTATTCAAAAGCTGAAGCTTAGATGGACTATATGAAACAGAGGTGGTGACCGAAAATCGTCATTTAGATACGAGAAAGATAACTGCTGAACTTTCTGCGCATTACGAATCAATTTGTAGAATTTTACACGAATGTATGGGTACGAAATGCGATGCCGTTCCACTAGTTCCGAATGATTTGAATTTTCTTCAAAAACTCAATCGCGCAAGGTTTGCTAAAGACATACTAGAGCAAGTCAATTTCGACCTCTTGTGCGTAAAACGCATTATAACAGGTGACGAGATATGGGTTTACGAGTTTGACATGCAAATCAGCCAACAAATTTCTGGACGGTGCATTCCAACAGAGCCGGAACCGAAAAAGCCATGTCAAAGTCGATCGAAAGTCAAGGTAATGTTAGGTGGGGAAAGGATAAATTTCGGATAGTGAGACGAAAACTCGCGGATTTTGAATTACGATAATACATCATCTTACTAGGCTATCATTATAAACGAATTTCTGACAAAAAACTCAACAAATATTATCGAACAATCATCGTAATCAACTGATATGGCTCCGACTGACATTTTTCTTTTTCTAAAACTCAAATCAGCACTTCCATCCAATCATTTTTAGGCGATAGAAAATAATATATAAAAAAAAAAATAATAGAAAATTCGCGGCGTGAACTGAAGTTTTTTTTCCAGAAAATTCATTTAAAAAATATTTTTACGATTGACTTATCCATTGGCCATACTGGAATATTTCGGAGGGTGTCCACTTTAAGGCGTTGCCGTAAATTTGATTGAATAGTAAATATTTTGTGTTCTATTGACCAAATTTCGGTATTTGTTTGTTAGGCTGCATACCAAAAACAGCTCTTGTAAGTTCCTTAATTTGTTACCGTCTAAAAATAACTTCGTTATTTTTAAGAACAAAAATGATCCCTTCTAAAGCGATTTTCTATCGTAGTAAGTTTCTAATTTATATTCCGCATATGTACAGTCTATAATAACTGAGCAGACAATAATGCCATAATTGCCCAATGAGCGATGCAACTATTAGCCAAAATACAGATATATTTTAAAAGAAATAAAGTGAAAAATTTCATTTAAACTTAATGTTTGGAATGGTCGTTGCTCATGGAGCGTCAATATACAAAAACTATAATAAAAACCGCCAATTTCATATCTTTATTTTTATTTCAAAGCCCACAGAAAGCTGTTACACTCACCGTTGCCTGAAATGTCGAAAATGACTATCTCTCCCTGCGGAAGAATCGGTATTGTTTCATCAAGTACGGTTTTATCTGACCCCAGAAGTGGTACTTTTATTTTTAACATTGGCGTCCATGTACAAAAGAAGTATACAAATTTCAGTCCAGTGGACTGACATACTCGTATATACGAGTACATACTATGAACAAATCCTTTGAATTAGATCACAAAAAGAATCAAAATTATAACTTACTGAAGTCTTCTGGAGAACCATTGATTGTGTTGAATTGATCAATTTCTAAGAGAGGCGTGGCAATATAGCCGATTGCCGTCTAGGAAATATAGTAAAATGAAATTTCTCTATATCGGTTATTTTGTGTGCTGAGAGATACCAGAAGTGGGTAACAACTCTGTCCATCGTCATCCTTAATACTATTTCTAAATTCCGTCAAACTCAAATGCATTACGTGCAGTTCCTTAAAAGACAGAGCTGGGAATATGTATATGAGTTTAATCGGTCATTTGCATATGAGGTATGGGCTGAGAGTGGGGCTGTTTGCCTGGAGTCTTGGTATTTTTATCAAGCATTACAAACCAATACAATTCACAAAAAAACTTAAGCTTCTACAGATATATATAGAAGTCAGTTAATATATTAAAATTTTTTTACAGATTTTTCCTTACAGGAACAAGATCAGTTTCATGTAAGTGTCGGACAAATGGAAAAATACGTTAATTTTGTGGTCTAGTTGTCTTGAGACCTCCAACCTTTGCTGTGTCGGTCCTTAGTTACTCGGCAGAGAAAAGAAGAAGAAAGTCATTCTTTAGCTTTAAGAAATGCTGTATGTGCGTATTTTCCACTTCTATGAAGTTCTTTCTAGCAACTCACAACACTTTATTTAAAAAGTCCGACAAATATGTCAGTAAATTATAAACCATTAAAATTTTTGTTACTCTTTACTTCCATATTTAGATGTTTTTTAGATGCAATTTTAGATGTTTTTCAAATTCTAATGTGATCCTGAGAGACTGTATTTTTGCATCTATAAAGAGATTATGAGATTCGGAAAATTTACTGAAATTGGTCCAGAATCACGGCTTCCCTCTTAAGCCCCTGTTAAATTCATTAATTCAAGTTTGAACTGCATGAACAATGGCTTCTTAGACAAGATATACTAAGTTATGGAAATCAGATAAAGGTGGACGAAATCAAAAATGTTGCTTTGAAACTGCGTAATTCGTTTTTTCATTTCTCTCCCAAAAATTTTTAATTGGTGCCTGAAGAACAGTTACTTTCCAGATTTGTTTAAAAGAGCAAATTTAGTACCTATTTTAAAACCAGGGAGAGAAGCTAAATCACCAAAAAGTTACAGACCAATTAGTACGTTAACCTGTCTTGACAAAATTTTCGAAAAAATTATACTACAAAGGATACAAGAATTCGCACAGTCAAATGATATAGTGAAGGAATAGCAGTTTGGTTTTAGAAAAGAACATTCAACAATACACCACGTTAAAATAATTATAAATTTCATCGAAGACAATAAAAAAAAACAGAAGAAGTCCTGGAATGGTGTTTTTAGTTGTAGAAAAAGCATTTGATACTGTATGGCATAACGGCCTAGTATACAAATTAAAAATTATGGGCTATCTTCAAAAAATTGTAAAACTGTAGATAATGTAAAATCACCGAAAGACATATTCTTGCTGGAGTACCTCAAGGATCTATCCTATATCCTATATTATATGTTCTGTATACATCGGATTATATTATTATATAACACTGCACTGTACGCTGATGATACTGCAATCATAATAAAAGGAAAGTTATCAAATACAATAATAAAAAATATGGGAAAATCACTCATATACGCAGAAAAATATTTTTCAAAATGAAAATTAAAAATTAATCAGGGTAAAACACAGGCCATAATTTTTCCATTTAATAAATCGACCAAAAGAATCTCCACTGTGTCTCTAAATTTGCAAGGCACGGAAATTCCACTTCAGAATAGTGTCAAGTATCTGGATATTATATTTGATAAAAAGCTGACATTTAAGGAACACGTATACAGGAAATGCCAAAAGGCTATTCGATGCGGAAGAGCAATTTACCCACTGCTAAACAGAAAATCGAAGTTGAATGTCAAAAACAAAATGCTATTATAGGTATATAAAACTTGTATAAAGCCAATTATGGCATACGGGTGCCAAGTCTTGTTTACAAAAGCTGCTAATACTTACCGGAAAAAACTTCAAATAATACAAAATAAGAATTTAAAAATTATTTACAATTTATCTATTCGCTACCCAACACTACACTTACATCGAAATTTCAACGAAGACACATTTAGTATGGTTGTACATAATCTCACAAGAAGCTTTGAAGATCGAAACAGATGCTCCAACTATGAATTAATAAGAAATTTATAGATATAACTATCTTCTAAATCTTCGTTTCGAAGATGAAAGAAGTTATTATTATCCCAATTTCCTTACACTTAAAATAGGTTTTTTACTATCTTTTTTACCTAAAAATGTAATATAAATATTAAACAAATTACCTCTCAAAAAATAAGATATAAATTGTTGCAATACTACTAGTAAAATCTCAAGCCTTGTGAATATTAAAATTAATTTTAAAACTGTAATAATGATAGTATAAGTAAATGAAAAAAAAAAATCATTAATAATTACTCACATTTTTAGCCACTTTTCTGAAATTTTACTACTGTTCTCAGATGCAGCATTAAAATTGTTACCGTAATGACCATTTTAACTTTTTGCCAATAAATAACTAACAGAACTTTCTAATATATTACAAGAATAAAGTTTTCATTGATTTTTCGCTGGGTAATACGATCATTGATGATTATCAAAATATTCAATACTTTCAGATCACGAATTAAGAATCGATTAAGCATTTTTGGATGTTTTTATTTTTGGGAAATTACCGTTACTGCCGTCCTGCTTGCATTACGTACGAATGAAATCTATTTCGGATCCGATAATATAAGATATTTTATGGCCATAACGCCTGATAAATTTTCCCCTATTCAACTTTGCGAGTATTTTTCGACCTGATATGTGGCATTTTGTGTGAAAAGAGAAGGGAAGGCATGGCCATCCAAGGCATAAAATCAAATTAGTTAGTGCACAGAAATGAAGCATGTTTTGAATAAATTCACATTCGGCCTTTAAAACTATCCTGCAATAATACTTTTGAAAGGATGTTGTTGTTTGTTTTTTTTTTTTTTGATTTGGTCAATTTGGCCACAATAGTTAATCATTTGTGAATATTGCACTACTTACATCTTGGCTAGGATAACAGATAGTTTAAAAGTTCTTCGTGGTGTTGCCCCAAAGTTTTTTTACTTATACATGTTTGAGAAAACTCAATTTAATTTGGTTGTTGGTGTTTTAGTTCGTTTTCTGTATTCTAATAGAAGTTCACAAGAATATATACAGCTTGGACGATTAAGTAAGTGTTTGGCCAAAGATTTGATTTTAAGCGTTTGCAGAGGAACTTTGTTTCAAAGTTTTGTTTATCCTCGATTTTCTTTGTAATAGTTTTTGTAAGCCTTATGGGAACAAAAGAGTGCAGTGAGAAAAAAAAATGTGTGATGGACAAGGAATGGCACATGTACGTAAATACACTGAAAATGCCGAGTAAAAGAGATTTATTTAAACTCAACTATTCAGTCTTCGAGTCCTTCGTGTTTTTGCAATATTGGTGATTGTGGAATTTTCGTAATTTTCAGTAATTTTTTTTTTGTTCCGAATGAACTAAAAAAGTTTCCCAATATATCACCCATTATAAGTAACTATTATTTAATAGCGCTTTGATTATATCATTTGAAGAAATGAACAGATTTAGCACTCAATATGTATCAAAAATTAGCCAGTAACCACTAATTCACACATACACATTTTATACCTATATAAAAAATAATTCTGAAATTGAATTCCACAGAAAGTTACCGATCACTGTCGGTGCAGACCCTTTGCCAATTTCTACGATTCTGAACTCAACGGTTTAATCAGAGAAATGTTAGATGGTATAAAAATAATTTCAGAATTTCAATTTTTGCGATATTGCATAAGGCGGATGTTTAACCCGTTTTTATGGCTTAAAGGAAAAAATTTGAAAATATCTCCTAACATTGCGCGACTGCAACCTAAGAGGAATGCAATAATGGTTTTAGTTTCAATAATTTTTTTTTATTGGAAGACGCATTTTTGACCCTTTAAGTCCCCGTTTCATCCCTAGAAGTCCTATTTTTACTTTTTATCTCGAATTTTTTATTTCTTGCTTATATTAGTAGGTGATGATTCAGGCCTCACTCTTTTGTTATTGGCGATAGTCCTCTTTTATATTCTACTATTAAGACATACGTATCTTGGCTTCTTTGAGCGGAATTATACTACAAGAGCAGAGTACACAAAGGAAGCGTCCCGATTTTTGCTTCTGTCATTTGTTGTAAGCGATATTACTATTTCTGTCACTTTTCTACCCATAGTTACTACACCTAAATCTAAGAAGAGCGTGCTGCATAATGTTGATGAACTTAGCTTCGGTCCTTTTGTGTTACTTGATGATATAATTCTATTTCCGCGTCTACCAGTTTTATGACTTGAAATTATGAATTCCGAAAAAATCGAAAAATATGTTGTAATCGAAACTTCCAGTTATGCCCATAAACGTTCAATCCTTTGAGGTAGATAGATAGATAGAATAGCGCCGATTTCCCCCTATTTTAGAATAATTTTAGGTTTCATTCATAGTTGTAAGATTGCCCGTTTAGTCAAGCCAGGGACATTGTAGTCCGTTTTTGTTCCCTTCTTATCATGCGTTTAGGGCACCAATTTCCGTGATTCTGGCTCTAACAGTTTAAATTGGGCGATCGTACTGGTTTTTTTTATACTTTTTATCCTCTGATTTTAGGGCAAAACCACGAATTTTGGAAAACCGGTTATTATTGCCTGGTTATTCTAGAAGGACAACATGGACATCAATTGTCATGACGCTAGCGCTATACGTTTGAAGGAGCGAAAGTTTCGAAAACACCCTCGGTAGGTTTATTGTGAAAGGGGCGTATGGACAACAATTTTCATGATTCTAACTAACTAACCGCTTGAGCTGGGTACCAGATGATACCAGATTTGTTGCTTTTTACCCCGTTTTTAACAATGAATGTACGACTTTTGAAAAATCCCTACCTACTCTATGAGGGGTATGAGCAACCAAATTTTTGTGATTCTAGCTTTGGTAGTTTAGCTTAGGTGGTGATCAGTCAGTTAGTTACTGACTAACATATCCATTTTTCATATATAGGGTTACATATTCCATAAACCACATAAATCTATGATTTCGATGAAACTTTTATTTCATTATAATGCTTGGACCTTGCCAAGGATTGAGCTGGTTGAAGCAGGGTACCCTTTTAAGGTAATGTTCGAAAAAATACAGTCCAGTTACGCTTCCAGACCATAATGCTCGCCAAAGAGATACTTTTTCCGAATGCAATGGCTTTTCCACAATCACTTCTGGGTACTCCGAGCGACATGTGTGACAATTTTGCTTGCTGACGTAACCACCGACTGAGAAATGAGCTTAATCGCTGAAGAAAATTATGTTCGATTGAAAGCTTACGTTTCAGTCATCACTTTCATAGTAAGTTTTAACTATTTACGAGTTCTTCGATTGTTAATCGATCCAACCTTTCAATAGATAAATAACACTTCAGATGACAGCCTTACCAGATCGGCGGTTTTAAAACCACTAAATGGATAACTTTACATATAGAACTATATTTTTGTTTAATGTTGAAAATGTGATAAGGATGACGGAACAAGATGAATCTGGCTTCAGAACTTTGGGGTTCAACCTTAGCCTAACGATTACCTGACTTTGCTCAGAAGAATTTGAATTCCCATTTTCAATGAGAAATGCGTTTGCTTACCTAAAATGTTTAACTAATTTCCAAACAATTATAAAATGAATAATATAAATGTTAGCCAGAGGATATTTTATGCAGCCAATACAAGAGGCCAGACATGTGACCCCCAAATATAATTTTTTTTTTTTTGCAAGCAACTCTTTTAGATAAAAAAACGCCTGACGGATACTTCGAGTAGTTGATTAATCAACAAGTCTAGTAAATGTTTCTCAAACTGTGACGTTCGGAATCGTTGTTAAGCGGTAAGTTCCGTTAAGTGAGTATAAAAATAGAACACTTGTAAACTCATTGGTTGTGAGAAGCTCTCCCATATCTCATTTATGGGAGGCATGGGAATTAATTTTTAATTGGATTTAAACAAAGTCATTATAGTTTTTAAGGCGGAAGTGCCGAAATATAATAATTTTCCTGGATAATGTAATCTTTTCATGTCTCACTATGATTCAGCAATTAGATAGGTATAGCGGTTCAGAGATTCAGAAACCCAGTCCAGATGCGTAACTTAAGTTAAGTCCCCTAAATATTAAGAGTCACCTTATTTTAAGCAATTGGCGCTTATGAAGTCTAAATTATAATTGAGTCAGAATAGAAGTTTCAGTCAGGTGAGTTGACTTACATATAATTTTATTCAAAGTCCTTTTGCATCAGTGCAAATGCATGCGGAGTGTCAAAAGCGGTTCATTTTTTATTCTTAAACCTAAATTTATCAAGCACAATGTATATCAAATTTTGTCTGAATTGTAGCTATCGCCTTGGAATGTGAGAAGCTAAGCTATGGGCGGCACCACAAGGAGGGTGGTTAGTTAACAAGGCTGCCAATACAGTGATGAAAAATGTTGGTTACTGCAGTCTATAAATTCGGACATAGAAGTAAAATTGTGAACTTCAGAAAATTAGTCAATTTCATTATCAGCCATTTTGTAGCAAACGATTAACGTTTGCTTAAATTTTCCGAAATCAGATAAAAAATATGAACATAAGCTATGGGTTAAGTCGACCATTTGTAGTTTCCATATAAATGGTCGACTTACTCAGAAGGAGCAGAGTTAGTTTTCATATATTTTTCAAACATTATAAAATAATGCACTGGCAAAATAATAAATTTATATACGTGACTACAGCTCGTGGCACATTTTTATTCTCAGGTTATGCTTGAGGAAAAACCTTATCGTATACCATATTTTACTGAACTATGTGTAATCGGATAAAATATATAGAAGAAAGAAAGGGGTCGTCAATAAGGCAGATTTTTGTTAAACTTTACCAAGCATTAAAAAACAATACGCTTAACAAAAAATTCAAGTTGGTGCTGTCTATCGATTAGGGTTTACATGGAAACATTTAAAAATCTTGAAATTTATAGGAGTTGCAGGGAAAAAAAATTTCGGGTAATCAGGTAATTTACATATATATTGACAATTACCGGCTAAGATCTGGCAAAAGATTGGGCTGTGCTAGAAGCTAAGGAGCCTCATAAAGATTTATGACATCTAGCAGACAAATAGACAAACGGACATCGCCCAACTGACTTAAAAATCATAAAACACATTTGGTCAAAAGATACTTGGCACCTTAGATGCCACCTTCAGTGTGTTACATTTTTACCTTTATCAAATGATATATGAATATATTTATTTATTTCTTCGGATTAACATAAAAAAATCTGGTGTTGATAAAATCCGTCAGTCTGTTCGAAAGTAAAGGAAATATGAAGATTCTCTTGACAAAATGTGGCATTTTGTAAAACTGAGCAATTCAGCAACCCATTCTGGCACTCTGTACGCTTTTTGCGAAAAAGTCAATCCACATGTCTGGTATTTCTGAAATTCTTTACATAATTATTTTGGTTAATAATAAGTCTGTTTATGTTAATTCGTGATGGTGAATTTACATACCACTACGGCTTTCGAATACAGCGATATGTAAACACCAGGAGCTAATGAGGGCGAATAGATTTTAAAAACAAGTGCCGTGATTGATGTTAACGAACTTTTTGTGGTGTTTCAAATAACATTATGTGTGGCATATGACGGTCTAATAGCCCCAGAGACTTCGGTGGGTGACACGTGATGTAATCAATCCCTCAAATTAAATAAAATCCGATTCTGGTTATTATCGATGGGTAGCGCTCTCTGTACGCTCTCTCTCACATATAACATTACCCACATTATATGTTATGCATATGTGAAGCGAAAAATACTAGAACATGTTCCAAGATTAGGTCAATGAATTTAATTTATGTCAATAACGACGTCGAAGGATTTAATCATGGTTAATTGATAGATGATCAGAACTAATGACGTAAAAAGATGGAGACAGATTACATATATAATGCTTGAGATTATCCAGTGCTTATTAAATAATAATTTCGGATCAATCGCATGATAGATTTTTAATAATTTTGACGATAGTTTAATTTGAATAAATTCTTCTAATGCCCTCAACTCCAATCCATTTGAAACTTTTTTATATTTTTAAATGATATTAGCCTTTAGTTTTTCCAACTTCTCCCTAACATATTCTAAGCTTTTCTTATGGAGCATCATGGTGCATTTTTTGCTAATTATTATAAATGACAGTTCATAAATGTGAACATGTATTATGAATCATATATTTTTTAAGCAATTATTAAAAACGTGCAAAAGAAACGACAACGCATTACAGCTTTTAATTTGAAAGTCAACTGGTTAGTCGTAAGCTATAATTTGCATTTTGCTATATTGGATTCTACTTATAAATGATTAAAAGTTATTGAAAGCATATCTGATATGCCATCGTTATTCAAATGTTTTAATAAACCCATTTGTTTTTTACAATACGTAAGTTTAATCATTCTCTTCATGTCAAGTATTATAGGTAATATATGTGGTTTTTTCCTGTATGGCCAGGCGTTTGTCGAAAGCCGCTTATTCACAAGGCAAAAATAGTCACGTTTAAAATTACAAATGCATGATTCATCTGATTCATATGATTGATTCCACAAATTCAAAGAGCTCTATAGAAATTAAAATTCGTGCTTCAGAATACGCCGTTTGTATTTCAGTATTTTTACACGCTCTTGTAGAAAAACGAATGTATGGATGCTGCTAAATTGCAAATTAAAAATAACACCGACCCATGTCTAACGTTTACTTGCTGTTTGTATCTATTAATACGTTGCTATGTTGTTGCAGCTGCTTGTGGAATACCCAGTAGGAAATTTCATGATTTTGTTGATGAGCATTCATAGAGAAAATCAACTACTTTTCGTTGATCACAGTCACTACAGATCGGCAAAATGCCGACAGATATGAATATTTTATGACACATTTTAAAAAAGCTAGAGAATATTATAGATCTCATGTAGCAAGCTTGACTGAAAAACTATTTGTGTCCAGCTTGTGAATGGACTATCATGAAATCAGTTACAAATACAAGTCATACAGATAATCCCATCAGGTTTTGCATAATTTTCGACATTTTATCTGTTTTCCAAAAAGATAAAGAAAAAAGAAATGCCAATATGTCGAATGCTAACTGCAAAATTTGTGATATTTTATCGATTTTCTGTTCCAAAATTAGCTTATGCGTAATGCCGGTATTGGCCTCCCAAATGCCATTTTTAGTTAATCATGAAGTAAATAATTTTTTGTGTTGGACATTTATATTGAAATTATGAAACAGTTCAACATAAAACCGGTGCACAAATTTCACTCCAATGTCATACGAATTAGTGTTCACAGGGAAAAAATTTTATTTCGATAAACTGGTTAATACTTATGTGTGGGAGGCTGCCGAATGGATGCAGCACTACAGTCCATTTTCGATCTCGAAACTATGTCTGTAAGCGCATGATTATCATCATGATTTGTGCGATATTTGGCTAAATTATGAACAATTACTTGGAAGATATTGGAAGTACCAGTAAAGGCGTAGTTACTTGGTCAAGTTTTTTAAGACAGTAAAAATCAATAGAATGATCACAAAGCTAGCACGTCGCACTATATACAGAGAAAAATTGAATTTCAGAGAATCGACCAGTTTGTATAGGAAATATCAGAAGGGGAGTGCCATTGTGATCTATGTCCTTCATCCGACAATACTTTAAGGGTTTGTCAAATTTTACTCAATTTTGTGCAATTAACTATATGGGTTATTTGTATGGAAAGTGCCAGGACAGACATGTTTAATTGGTTGGATTTTTAATTTATAAAAAATATATAAACAACTTAGGTCAATGTGGTGTATCGTATAGAGTTATAGGGGAGATATTGAGTTACGCAAAACCGGTCAATTTCTATTTTCTGAGTACTTGTATAATAAAAAGGCGATACCGTTGCTCTGCTTGTATTACGTATGAGTGATTCCAACAGAACTGTTTCGGATCCCATGACAAAAGGCATTTTATGGCCTTAGCTGAAAATGATATAACGCCTGACCAATTGTCCTTTATCCTACTTTTGGACTATTCGTTTTGAGACCTGATGTATGACATTCTTTGTGGAAAAAGATGAGAAGGCATGGCCATTAAATGCTGTATAGAAAAAGAGACAGATTTATCTCATGATCGTTAGGACAGTCTCCAAGGCTGAAATCAGCTTTATGGTCCTTTGCAATATAGGAAGCTTCCAAACCATGAAATAAGGTACATGGTTGCTGGTTGCTTAACTCTGAATTGTTTGAGTACGCGTCAAAGATGCACAAGCAAAGAGAAAATGCGCCAGAAAAATATGGCGGCAGAAAAATGTGAGTTGTGTTTATGGTCGTGAAATATAAGAGCCAGTCATGCACAATTTCGGTTTCGTCGATTCCATTCCGGTAATTTTGATGTTAAAGGTCCCCAACGCTCTAGAAAGCCAGTTGGCGGTAACACAATGGAAACCGTCAAGTCGTACCGTCATGTCGAAGTGCTGAACATTATACAGTTTGAAACCACTTGAGTAGGTTTGGATAAAAAAAAACCTCAAAGTATAGGTACCACACGAGATAATATAAAAACCTCAAGGACGGCATTTCGGTCTGTGAATCGGTACTGAATCTCAACTTATTTTTGAAAATGATCGTGGTCGAGTCGCAGTGAGTCGAGGCAATCGGTGACTAAGCCAAGATTGATGGTCATGACGTGTTTGGTAGGATGAACATGATACCCTGTTCACCATCATACTATGAGCTACTCCCACACTGCTAAACTCTTAATTCGGACCAGTCAACACAAATTAGGTCACAAACTTAGCTTGCGACCCGCCAAGGCTCCGGAAGCTTGGTTATGCAATTCCGATTCATCCACCTTGTAGTCTGAAACTGGCAGCATGTGATTACGACCTGTTCCTATCCATGCCGAATGATATTACTAGTGAGAAATTCGTGCCAAGAGAATCGATTTCAAAATGGCAATAAGTTGATTAAGTTCGGAACATTGCAAAATCGATAAAGTACGAAAAAATCTGCCACACAAGGATTGAGCTCACCTTTAGGAAAATGGGATAAAGACTAGCTCATTATCGTCAAATAGAGCATGGATATTTGAATTGCAGTGTTTTGCGAATGAAATTTATTTAAGCTGAAAGGAGCAAAGATTCTCTCAAAAATGTATATCGCCTTACATGCAGTGGAAGATATCGATATATCTTGTAGCGGAATATTTAAAACTAAAATATAAGGCAATCTTTCAGATTTATTTTGAACCATCCCGTTTCGGAGTTTAAATCGATATAAACTTTATATTGAGCATATAAGTGAATTAATTATTTCGATTTCTATGACGATTTCTGTGTAAAATGAACTAAAAATTTTTGTAAAATTAACTACAAAATATCATGGAAATCGAAGTAGTTAGTTCCCTTGTACTTCGAAAGAAAAGACCAGCTTCCACATTTCTATACAATCAACAGAGATGATTGAAAAAATTGTATCCTCAACTTGAATTTTAAATGCTGTTAAAATGTGTGTTTGGATTTGGGTAAGGCATTAATTTCCACTCAGATGTAGAAAACTTCACTTGCAATGAGATAAAATGCAAAGCGGCATTTCCAACTGGGTAAAAACCAAATGTACTAGTACACATATTGTATAACTTCCAAACCAATAACGGCACGAAATCTAAATCCAGAAGTTTTTCGCCAATTGGTAGACATTTTTAATGCACGTTCAAATGTTGACTTTGATATATGTAAAGACATGCAGTGAATATCAAATGTGTTCGAAAAAATAATTAAATCTTGTTTCCCTTTTCAATTACTTAAGTGATTGTCTCTACAAAATATGTCATGTTGAATAAGGAAAAAGAACAGCAGTACATGTTTCCGAATGAATTAGAGTAAAAGAGTAAAGTGAAGGTAGGTAGGTAGGAATGCGAAATGTGAAGGCTGTATGTTAGCTGGCATGGAAAATCTGAAAATTAAGTCTTAACCGAACAGCTCTGAAATTTGTCATTATTACTAATATATTGTCAAATTATTACAAACCCAGTTTTCTTTTTCAATACAAACTTAAAATGGAAAAATATTAGTACTAAATAACAATAAAATATATGCAGGATAGCCGATTTCAAAAAAAAAAAAAAAACCCAATTCCACATCCTAGAAATTTTCCTTAATAGCATTTATTCGCTGCTTTACTATTTATTTATACGAGTATATCTTTATATGAAAGTTACACAAATAAAGCACATTATGTTTCTGACAAATATTTCGTAAACATGTGCAGTCCGTTGATTTCTGTTTCAACATTGACAATGGACAAATTTGCACGTAGTACACGTTTGTTCTTCATTGCAATATTACGAGAAGTGCTGTTCTTTTAAAACAGCAAGAATAAAACTTTTATAACCCATTTTTTATTGGTTGGATAACTGAAAGTTAGCTTTCCCTTAAAATTTGGGTGTCAAAAAAAACGAAAATCCGATTTTACCAGAAATTGCATTGCATTCCAAGTATGACATCTAGACGATACCTATTAGGATGATTTGGGTTTATTCTTTGGAAAATTATTATTTTGGTACACTATGTCTAGGGAATTCCAAATCGAACCCACAGTTCTGTATTTAGCACAATTGCGTGAAAGATGTAAATATTGAGGTATATGAGTTAAATTAGGTAATTTGTATGGGAGGTACTAGAACCGAGAGGGTTACATTAAATACTGTCTACGCATTAGGCCATAGAGTACCCAAATGAGTACGGTTCTGAAGTCCATTTTCATTCCTGGAACTAAGTTCATCAAGAGCAAGAAGTGTGCCAAATTTTGCTGGATTCAATACAACTGATTGAAATACATGAAGTTAGGAACGTATAGATTACATCGGCGACTTGTATGGGAGGTAATCGAAGGGGTCGATTTTTTTTCTTCAGATAATACAAAATAATATAATGGACCCAATTTTAAGGTCCTGCAGTTTACAAATTAGGAGTTACAGGGAAAAAATATGAATTTCTGAAAATTTGTCAAATTTCCTGGGAGGTGTCAGTAGGGTCAGTCGACAATCGACGGTAGCTGAAATGATAGGCATTTCGAAAAGTGCAATACATCATATATTGATCGAAGATTCAAAGATGATCCAGCTGTGTGCAAGATAGGTGCCGTGCTTGCTTCCAATAGAGCAAAAACAGCAACGTGGAAAGGTTTGAGTAGAGTGTTTGGCAATGTTTCATGGCAATAAAGCCGAATTATTGCGTCATGGCATGAGACATGCCTTCACCAATTCACACCCGAGACAAAAGAACAGTCAAAGCAGTGGGCTGGAATGACATCTACAGGCAAGATTATGGCGTCTGTTTTCTGGGATGCGCATGGCATTTTTTTATTGATTATCTTCAGCAAGGATTATCCACCAATGGCGAATATCATGCTGATTTATTGCAGCGTTTAGGCTATGAAATTATGGAAAAAAGGCTGCTGCGAAAAAAGAAAGTGTTATTTTATCCATCATTGCGATAACCAAAATTAATGAATTTCTTCATCACGTACCTTATTCGCCAGATTTAGCTAGCTCGAACTAAACCATCGTAAACCATCGACTTCAAAAAACCCCAAAGAAAAAAGTCTAATGGTGTTAAATCGCACGATCTAAGCGGTCAATTCTGGTCTCCAAAACGCGAAATAACACGACCGGGAAATGACTGATGCAGCAATTGAATTGTTTCATAGTGGATTTGGAGGCACCAATTTGCTGAGCTCTGTGTCGAATTGAGGTGGATGGAGTTTGAGCGACATCATCACGTAAGCTGCGACATTTTCGGTCGATCGACCTGGTTGAAGGCGCGTTGTTGTCTTTACATTACTAACAGACCCAGTTTTGGCAAATTTATCCATTAATCTCTTTACAGTTGACTGTTTTGGAGCATTGTTTTGACCCCAAATTTATCGCAATTTGCGAACTGTAGCCGCAAAACTTTAAACATTTTGGTAAACAAAACAATTTCACAATGAGAATGCGTTGTTCATTCGTGTAGCGCTCCATTTTTACTAACCTCGTACCTTCTACTAACAAGCAAAAACAATTGTTTAAATGTCAAACAATGACACTTCGAATGGCGCTAAATTTAAATCTTGCGTTCCTGTTGGGACACCCTTTAAAAGATTTGCCAACAATGAAGACTGTTATTTTAAGGAGTTTGACAGTAAACAGGATACTTAAGCTATTGAATACAGCTGGAAAAAGTTTATCGAGCTAAAAGGAGATTATGTTGAAAAATAAAGAAAATGTTCACCAACTTTTTTTGTGTTTTCTTTATTAGGCCGGCTAGTTTTGGGGCCGCCGTCGTATGCTTAGCGGTTACGGTGCGCCTGCTAATAGCTTTTGAAATTTATCACCAATGCAAAAGGAGGTTGGGAAAAGTAATTTTACATAACCGAAGTTTCTGTATTGATTTTTAGAAACATTTTTCAAATAATGAAACATTGATTATAACCCAAATGTATGGTTTGCCAAATTGCCTCGCATGATCGATTGATAAACTATTGAACCATTTCTGCTTACAAGACGGCTAGCTTAAAAACACTCATGAGTTTGACTTTGCCAAACGGTGTACCAAGTGGACACAAGAAAAATGAGAACAGACTAATGTGTTGTGGAGCAAAGGAAGCAAATTTAATTTATTCCCAACCAACAGTAATGCTATAATATTATCGAAATGCCTGTTGTCAACAGAAAAGCGTGTCGGTTGGTCAGTAATAATATAGGATAAGATATAAGTTATATGGAAGGTTGGTATTTGAACTGCTGATATTTCATAAATAGTGGCACTTTGAAGTGAAGGCGTTGCTCCTATCATTAAGATTAAAGACAGTGTGAGCCAAAAATAATGTTATTTTAGAGCAGCAAATACTATTATATCTTCATAAACTACTACTATTATATCTTCTGAGATAATTTATGAAAGTTTATCGAGATCGAGAATGAAGAAGGAAACTGTCAATATCCAGGTGCGTATTGGTGCCTCCTATACAAATTTGCTGAGTTTTAAAAATTCAAATTGTCGTTGTAAATTCTAAGTGTCACACTGCAGACAAAATTTGGTCAAAATAGACTGAGTAACCGTCTTCTGTACAAATGAACGATTTAGTCCTTATGTTTCTTGGTTAATATTTTTAATTTAGTAGAATTGTATACAGAAAGCATTTAACAAATTTAGGTTACCCAGTGAAAATGTGCAGCGCTGACACCATCCATCTGTTACTTCTCATTGTAATTGACTAATTTCCAGAAATTCAAACTTGTTGCTGTAATTTTTAACCAGGAAACATGCAGTAATCTAAATGTTTGTTCATTATGCTCGTACTTTATCAGCACGCATCAAACGTTTAGTGAACTCAGTTTTATATAAGAAAATGGACTCTACTGCTCCTAAGGGTGCCTTCAATATAAATTGTCCAATTAAGCAACAAATGGACGGGTGCTCTATAATTTCAAAGCGGTAATATTTACTGAGTTACTGGAAATACAATGAAGTGTCCGCCGTAAGTTCGACGTTGCAGGAAAGGAACATAGCGAAAACGGAATTATTATTGAAGGAAGGTTTGTACCAAACGCAAGAAGAATGTGCGGGTACATTAATTGGGAACGATTCAAAAGGAATCATTGGAAACATTGACTAAGGAACTAATGCTGTGTATTTGGTGGGATTAACTTGTGATTACCAGGCTCAGTGCACGTTAAAAATACACACCAGTTATTCAAAAAGTTTCTTCGATAAAGGTAAAAATATAAGAAATCGTCAAGTCCGACTATAATATAAACACTGTTTCGATTGAAAAGGAGATACATGTTGTACAAAAACTCGTTTAGAACCACTTGATTAAGACTGTATTCAAAAAGATGCTTGAGGTATGAGTGCCACATGAGTTGACGCAAAAATACCTTACTGACCAAATGTTCATCCGCAAATCGCAACAAAAAAGACTTATTTCTGAAGCAGGCGGTGGGCAATGATGAAAAGTGGAACAGTATAGCTGTGTATTTAGTGGGATTGACAGGGAATCATCTACTATGAGATGCTCCTCTGTAGCCAAACTCCTAATATGGACCTGTATTGTCAGCTATTGAACTATCTGGGAAAAACAATTGCTCAGAAGGGGCCAGCTGTGAGCAATAGGAGAGGGGTCAGGGCAATACCAGATGACGCACATCGTTAATGACTCGTTAAGGCTTGCGGGAGCTTTCATCCACTTTATAGTCCGGACCAGGCACCAAGCGATCTGATCCATCTGTTCTTATCTGTGGCGAACGATTTTGCTGAAGAAAATTTTTCTTCAAGCTCGTAAAATCGGTTGTCCAAGTTTTTTGGTTTCTGCTAGAGGGAGGTATAATGCACTTGCCTTCAAAATGGCAAGAAGTTATAGAACAAAACTGTGCATCTTTGACCTAATTCGAATCATTCTAAATTATTGAAATAAAATCTTTAATATCATTAAACAATAATTGATTTATATTTACCACACCTTGTATTCAGAGTATTATAATTTTTTCTTCTTCTATTGTATGTTAATTACAGGCAATACCGATACAAAGCGTGCAATTTATCATACCACTTTGTTGTCCAATACACTTCTGCACCAACGAAAAAAGATATTGATTTTGGATATGTTTAAGTTCAACCAATTACCTCACTGCATCATTGTATACAGCACAATCGTTTTTTGGGTTTAATGTGAAAAAAAAAACATTTGAATGGGTTATCTCGCTTCCGAAATGCTGTAAATTTCAATTTTGTTCTTATGAGGATTTTACTTTTTAAAAGGGGTCCAATTGATCGACTTCACATTTTCCCAACTTAAATTGAGTAACAATTTCACTGGGGAAACACCTCATTCCGCTTTTGTTTTGAGCGCTTCTTAATTTTTTCCCCAGTTGTAAGCTATTAGCGATATACAGTGTATTTCTCGAAATTGCCTGTTTGTGTGGTTTTACACCGCAATTTTTAATCCTTTTGCAATGCTGTTGTGTGCACGACGGCAATTTGTTTTGCATAATCTTAGGAACTCTCAAAACAAGTCGTTTCCTTATTTGTTACTACAAAGTGGCGGAAATTTTGTTCGCAATTCCATAGTGAGGCTTGTCTTGGACATTGTTGCTGCAGGGCAACTTTAATTCTTCTGTAGTAGGAGTGCACTTTAGTGAATACAGTGTTATGGATCATATGGTTAGAAAGCGGAAGAAGGATGCCGACAGGATTGAAATCCCAATGATGTACTCTGCTGATTTGACTACAGCGTCGGCGCTGGTTTGATTGGGCATCACCAGTAAGTGGAGGCTGAAGGGAAGAGGTAGCCTGTAGATAAGGTAGTTTCACACGATGTATGTTTACCAAGAGCAGGTAAGTGAGTAGAAGAAGAAAAAAAAAATTATTTTTTTAATTATTAGGACTGTATCAACTATTTGGGCCAGATTTTACATCATAAATGCCGTTTGTGTTTTAGCTATTTCGTGTATTTGACAATGTATTATTTTATTCGACAAAGAAATTGAATTAAGTTTTGTTTACGATATGTAATTTGTGTTGTGGGCACGTTCAAAACGTTGCAGAAGGTCTTCAGTGTAGAGATTCTGTTGGGAAGAAATGTTTGCAAGCGACATAAATAATTTATAGAAAGTCAAAAAACGAGTTGAAAACGAACTGCGCCCTGGACGATCATCAACATTTATCGATGGAAATCACGTCTGAAAAACTTGAGATTAACAATTAGGAACATAGCGAACTACGCTGGATCAAATGAAACGAATCAATCATATTCCTGTTTAGAACATATTTTGAACCTCAGACGAATATCGAATCAATCATTTCCATTTTAGAAGATTAAATTAAATTTCGATTCCAATAAAAAAAAAAAAAAAACGCTAAACACCACCGCGTTCAAGTCTGCAAAGAGATGTTTTCTAACTACCAGTACGTTATAAAACTTAATATTGCAGGTGGTGAAACTTGAATCTGTGCTTATGATTCAGTAATAACCGACTAATTGAATGAATAGGTTTAAGTTATTGTTTCCAATGAAGTTGCTCATTCTACGGTTTCATGTACTGCAGGCAATATTATTAGTAGTATGTTATGATTTGTTTGTTGCTTAAAAACTATTGATAACATGCTATTTTGTGTCAGCTGTAAAATTTTGCAGTTAGATGTACTTTCTCATACAGTTGTATTGTGTTTTAAGTATGAGAATTTTAAAATACGCCTGCCGTAAGGCGTCGTATAGGTATATGCAAGCCTATATTTATACTTTGCGAACATTTTAATATAACTCTGGCAAGTAAACGTTGTTCCCATCCTTGTATCTTCAGCATTATAGTGCAATTCGTATTATAGAATTTAACTAAAAAGTTGCTATTGGCGATGTTTGGTGGTTTAATATGTGTTACTCTAATTTTTGACGAATAAATCGTATACATTTTAAGGAGCTAATTTTGATCGTAGTTATCGAGAAATAATATAATGTATTAATTTTCATTAGAAAATTGGTAAAGATACCATACCACTTATCATACGAATTCATCTGGCGATGAGTCGGTTCATCGCCCAAAGGCTATGGCCAGCAATTGGTATAAGTCGGGGAAAAGAATTTACTCGTACATCTCCTCCATTTAAAAAATATGTTTTTTTTTCCAGAATTCTTCTAATGTGTTTAGCATTTTCTCATTACCAGAAAGCAATGCATGGTGGTATTTGTCTAATTACAGAAGTTTGTAAGGCATCACGCTGGTTGTGGACGTGGTTATTGCCAAATGTTCCAAATTTATGATTTCCCGCGGGAAAAATAAAGCAGTACGTACTACTGTTTTTAAAAATTAAGAACATTTCTTCAAAATAGTTTTACTTACTCGATCGAACAATTCTTTCCTGAAAGTGTCGGTGCTAATATATTTGCTTAGGGAGGAAGTATTCAGTTTTGGTAGATATATGCACGCATACGAGGTGTGATCAATAAATAACGGTTATTTTAAATTTCATTAAAAAATATTTATTTATTCATAAATTTATATTTTATTTCCTCTAAAGTAGTTCTCCTCATATATAATACACTTGTGCCAGCGTTTATTCTAATCCTCGAAACACTTCTAAAACGCGCTTTTTAGTATCGCCAACAGCTCCTGTTTCAATTATTCTTTTATCTCCTCAATCGTAGCAAAACGTTTTCCTTTCATCGGTATCTTCGGTTTTGGGAGGAGAAAAAAGTCAACGGGGGCCAAGTCCGGTGAATACGGTGGTTGAGACGTGATTTCGGTTTTGTTTTTGGCCAAAAACTCACGCACAAGCATCGATGTGTGAGCTGGTGCGTTATCATGGTGCAAAATCCATGATTGGGTTTTCTACAATTCTGTGCGTTTCTGACGAATTGCTTCGCGTAAACAGCACATAACTTCAAGGTAGTATTCCTTATTGACCGTACGACCTTGTGGCAAGAATTCATGATGCACCATCCCATTGCAATCAAAGAAAACAGTGAGCAAAACCTTCACATTTGAACGAATTTGACGTCCTTGGGCAATTGAACTTGCGTTCTGCTCATAGTAGACTCACCAAACGCCACAGTCAACATTTCAAATGTCCCTGCACATTTAATTTAATTTTTTACACAAAACTTAATACAGTTTCTTTGATCCATTTTTTCGAATAGTAAAAAATCGAAGAGCACCCAAAACACGACTAACCTTTTCATCTGTTAAAAACAAACTGACCATTCAAAATGGCTGATATTGTCAACGTATACAACAGACAGACACCAACATAATAGAAAAAATGCGTAAATCGAAAAAACGGAACTCATGAAATATTTTTTTTTTATCACACCTTGTATGAAATATTATTATATTACAAATGTTTTTAATTCTTTATGATAAAATCAAGCTCTACGTCAAGTATTATTATTATAACAAATACTCGTATGATCATTTATATTTTAAAGTAGTTTTGCCCAGGAAAAAATTTATAGGCTCACACAGGCAGTTAAAGCAAAAAAAAAAAAAAACGATGTTTTGGAGCTTAAGTTATTTGCGCGGGGAATTTTATAATGTATAGGAAAACTGATATTTAACTAATTGCTTAAAGCTTTACAAAATATTAACACACTTCCAGTTTGTTATTTTGAATTATATGGGTGTCGCCAATTTGAGCCTAATCTATGGTTTTTTTTTTTATTTTAGATGTTGGCTGGCAAAATTGACTGGAACGAGTACAGAAGTCTGAATCACCTGAACTAACTTGAACCAAACTTCCTCCGCGTCGTTGCAAAAGTGTCGTTGATACAAATTGGGCGTGGTGAATATTAAGGGGAGTAGCACTGCAGTCTATTTTCACTCGCAATACTAAATGCCTGGTGCGAACTCAATTACACTGAATACGAGTACAGTGCAATTGAGTAAAGGGCAGTCCCGATTGAATGTGGGAAATGGCACGACTTTTTTACATTTAAGCTAACATTGCAATGCGATGTAATTGAAAATAGCTTAAACAACTTCACGCTACAAATTGGAGATTACAGTGGAAAGCTAAATTTTGATAAATTGGTCAAATTGTATGAGAGGTAGCAGAAATTGGATGACACCTTTGCCCATTTTCATTTACGTAACTTACGATAACTTACATAAACGCATATGCGACGAATTTCGATGAATGTGTTTCCACTGATTTGAAGATATGAATGTAAATCGATCTTTTGTATGTTTCGACATGGGAACATAAGGGAGTGTATTGTACAAAAATTTAGGTTACTGTATCCTTGTAACTACAAACAAGTGACAAAATTTCAGAAAATCGCTCAATTTGTATTGTAAGTATAAGAAGAGGTGTTGCAACTTATTTTGTTTTCATTTTCAGACATTGATTTGACAAATGCTCAATGCGTATCAGCATTTAACTACATTTAGTTGATGTAAACCTAGCAACATATAGGTTAAATCTTAAATTTTTTTTATTTTAAAAAGTATTAAAATAATGCAATGATTACATGAAGGAAAATCGTTTCGTTTGTGTGGAGGATACCAAAAACGGCGAACCGATATATCCCATTTACAGTCATCAGCTACGATGTGGAAAAATTTTAGGCTTTGTCAACTGCTAACAAATTTTATAAAGATTTATGGGAGTTATCGTGCATACCAGCCAGCCAGACTGGCGGACATCGCTCAATCAACTGAAAAGTCCTGAAAAGTATTTGGTTAAGAGATTTGGCATTTTAAAAGCTTCCCATTGTGAGTTACAATTTATCGTAACAAACTATATACCTATATGTGTTCATTACTCCGGGTGAAGATACAAAAATTGAAGTTTGCATCAAATTTTGTCAATTCTCTGTCCTCCAGTTTGATACAGTAAAAATATTGCACTCAGAAGGAAGTACCTAAGGTACCAAGTATCTTTTGATCGATTGCGTTGCGTGACTTTTAAGTTGGTTGACTGCTTGCCTGGCTAGTTGGTGGATTCTTGATAAATCCTGAAAATGTCGATCAGTCAACCACAACTCTTCTGTTACCTCCCATAAAATGGCCGACTTAATCCACATATATTCTTAGCTTCACATATTTCAAATCGTCGCATGGAATTCTTACTTCTTACTTCTAAGAATTAAATTGAACTGCGTTCTCTCCTTCCTTCTGGCTCCTTTTAAGAAATATTGTTTGATTTATCGAAAAAAAAAAATTTTTTTCTCTTCTACGCCTTTGTATTGTACCATTTGTTGATAATAATTTAGCAATTTATCACGTCCCTTCGTCCACTCCGCTCACATTTACTTCAACGCAGAGAGATGTTCGTTGAAGATGTACCTATATGTAAGTTAGTTTGCTTGATTGAAATTTCTATACTGGTTTAAATAATATCTTCTACGGTGAAAGAGATGTTAAATGATTGTATTGATTTCAATAATTATAAACATTGACATTATATACATTGACAAAAAAAAAAAAAAAAAAAGATAAAAAAACACAGAAATTTCAAACATATCAGTCAGTCTGACACAAATCTTTACCCAATGCCCTTCGTAGGCGTAAAGGACATGCCAGAAAACGCATGATAATTCTTTAGGTTCTTATTAAGGAGTACTTTGAATTAGAAAAGTTGGGATAAATTGGTCATTTGGATGGGGGTGTCGAAAGAAGTACGGCAAAGTTGTCCATTTTCATTCGTAGACTCTCTTATCGGGTAATATAAAGTAATGCAATTGACAAAAAATTAAGTTGCTGCAAACCTGGAGTTATGGATTACAAATGAAAAATTTAGATACGATTAATCGGTACATCTCTACGAGAGGTACCGAGAAGGATATGCAAATTCATTTCTATTCTCAAAACTAAGTTCGATGCATGACGTATTGCAAATTTGATTGCATTCAATATAGCTACCTGAAAGTTATCAAGCAGTGAGTACATAGTTTAAATCGATAATTTGTGTTGAAAATACCAGAAGAGCGTGACTACCATGAACAAATATTTACAATAATACAGCTTGCTGATGAGAAATTACAGACAAAAAAATTTACTCAGGAAAGTTTGTCTATGTACAATTCGCAACTACTATCTGGTAATTAGACGGCTCGCCAGTTAAGCAGACAGAAACACATTTTAACTACATACTTATTCCCCTATTGGCAAAAAACTGTGACAGTTGTTCTCTTGAAGAAACTTTTTCCCCAGCAAAACCATTCGCCATAGACAGGAAGACGTGGTAATCATTTGGGGTGTCCATTGTATAAGGTGGATGCATACGAACTTCCCAATTCCCTGGGGCTTAAGTCGGGTCACTGTAGATGTATGTGGCCATGGCAAAGCTGATCGCTTTTAAGCGCGCCTAAAAAATACTTAGTCAAACAATGACCAAACTGTCTGACTAGGAACAGAGTCGAAAGAACAAAAAAAGAAAAACAAATTTCCTTCATGCCATGCATGAGATATAGAAGGGCTTCTCTCAACGAGATCTACAGTTTAACGACGATTCCGAACGTCACAGTTTGAGAAGCATTTACAAGACTTGGCGATTACTCGATTTGAAGTGGATACATCGGTCGTCACTCAAATAGTGCTATGTGGCTGTATGCTGGGTTGAAACTGCGAGCATGGGAACGATAATCGCGCGTACTAACCATAGCGCCACATGCGGACACAGTGTGTCTATAAACCTGGTAAAACAACAACTCACCAGATATTTACACTATACAAATTCTGAAGAAAAAATAAAAAACGTAGACGTACTATCTTTTCCTCGATTACAAAGTTGCCTTGACAGTCTGATTCGACAAAAACTGTGTAAGGGCATGTCCGTGTTTGGTATTTCTGCGAAGCTTATAGGAGGTCTTTGTAGAATGACGCGGACTGACATGAGGTCTTCAGTAAATGTAGGCAAAAATCTTAGTGAGCCTTTTTATACCAAACAATGATTGGACGTGATTATGAGAAAAACCATTAGCATGACTGTTTGGCTATCTTTAGTCAAAGTCATATGCTACTTGCGTATGTCGGTGACGTAGATAGTATCGGCAGAAAATTGCGAGTTATAACTGTAGCAAAATTGGGTCTAAAATTATTTGTTTCAACACTGTGCACGAACATACCCTATGTCAGCATGGAAATTAAGAGAATAATATTGCTTCCTGATAGATGTTATTATGGGCTAAGCAAGCGAATGCACTATGAATATATAGCGATTGGATTGGAAAAGTTTTTGATAACGAATTCGATGGGCGGCTGTCTAAAATTGGTGTGGCGAATTTAAGATGAAGCGCAGAATATCGAAGAGTTGGAGATTATTAACAGATACGGATATATATATTCTAGTCACAACATAACTAAGTATTGCCTCTTGATTTGTACAGGGTGGCCCAAAATTACCGAAGTGGTGTGAATTGCTTATAACTTTTTATTTAAGACATATTTTTTAAATTTTTTTTTTTTTAAATACAGTAAATTTATGGGGAATATTTTTAGATTAGTTATTAAAAATGATATCCCGCAAGTGGTGGCCATTTTCTGCTTCGCACAAATGTGCTCTTTCCAACACATTTTCCATGACCTTTCGCAAAATTTCCGGTGTTATGTTGTTAATTTCGTCTCGAATATTGAATTTTAATTCGTCAATAGTCCTGGGCTTATTAACATAAACTTTCCCTTTTAAATAACCCCAAAGGAAAAAGTCTGGAGCGGTTAAATCCGGGGAACGCGGAGGCCAATTAAAATTGCTTGTACGTGAAATTATTCTTTCACCAAGTCGTTTCAAGTCGTTGCTGGTAATCTGCCGGTTTGAATTCTTGGACAATTTGAATTTTGTATGGAAACATTCTTATGCTATGCAAAATTCGCTGCAGCGACCCTCTTAAGATGCCAAGTTGTGTCGAACGTCTCCTGGTTGATGTTTGTGGATCCTCCTGAATACTCTCCTGTACCACTTGAATATTGTCATCCGTGTGCACCGTTCATCGTCTGCCAGAACCAGGAAGGTTCCTTACTGCTCCTTGTTCTCGAAAATTTGCAACAAGACGGTTTATTGTTGACTGAGAGGGTGCAACCCGCACATTAAATTGACGACGGTTCGCACGCTGAGTCAACACAATGGACCGTTGATTTACAAAGAAAATTTCAACGATTTGGGCACGTTGTTCAGTTGTGTACTGCTCCATTATAAATTCTCCAAGTCTTCTTTACAAAATACTAAAAAGAAAAGAAAAAAAAAAAATTATAATAAAAAAGTTATAAGGAATTCACACCACTTCGTTCATTCTAGGCCACCCTGTACATTTATCGCACGAAATTTAATGGAAGTGGAAAATATATTTTCAATTGCTCCATGAAATCAGTATAGTGAACTGAATTAATACATACCAAAAGGAGCAATATTATAAATCTAATTGAATCTAAATGTTATAACTTAAATGAAATTTAAAGTTAGCAAATAACATTTGGAAAAAAACGTTGATTGAATTGAAAAAATATGGATTTGGGTTTGAAAAAACGACCATCTACGACTCTACCGAATGTTTTTCAATTGTTTTCCTACTTGTCTTGAATCTTCTTTGATTGCGATGTTAACTAATGCCATTTCCGCCTATGTATTTGTTTATTTTTATTATTTATTATTATTATTTATATTATCATTATTATTTATAGCAGATATTAACTTCATCGGTTTGAATTAACGAAATGCATCATAATCTTGAAGTGACCTCCAAATTTTTGATTCTACTAAAATAAGAAAAAGAATGAACATGTATCAAAATAGAAGGGAATATAGGCAATTCTTTAATTTTTCAACCGAAATGTTATCATGACTGAGTTCTAGCATTTACTCATAATGCCTGCACACATACAAAGTCCTATTTAAATTCAAACTATGTGTCCTGAATGTTTACACTAACGTATAAAAATGTGAATATTTTCAACGCGACCATAAACATTCAAGTTTATGAAAACATTCGTGGCATTCAAAAGTTCATACGTACTTACATAAATGGAAGCACTCTCCATGAATATACGTACGGAAGTCATAAAAACTGCAACACCAGCAAACACGTCTGTACACATACATCCACATAAACAGTCGGAATTATTCAGTGTCAGTAGCGAATTTACAGGGCCTTCTGCAAATTCTTAAATATTATTCCATTATAAATTCCATTATAAATCTGTCCTGTGGTATACCTTGGCAGGGATATTAGTCATCAGTTAAAGTCCTCGATCATTGATATATCTACCTATAGCATCGCAGAATGAATTATATGTATTTAGGCATATGATGGCAAAAAGGTACACATCATGTACCATGTTTAATGCGTGGAAAGCACAAGCACCAAACTTGAGACGGCGCCTTTAACTTACCTCGTCTTAAACCTAAAAATAATTTTGTTAAACTATATTCTCATACAAATCTACCAAATATGAACTTCCATATTAAGAAATGTTTGTCCTCCATAACTAAATGGTTATACAAAGAAAGCGGAAGGCTTCATATATTCCTTTAGGCTTCAAAAGCAGGCTCAATACATAGTTGGTCTTTTGAAAAGCGGAATTCTCCGCCACTGGGAATGTTGCATTAAACGATAAGAACACATAGAGAAATGCAGAATTGTTTACTGAGTATGTCCATGTGAAAGCATACAAGGACGAGGGCATAAAAGTTAAAAACTCAAATCATGGCAACAACTTTGTTGTATATGAAAAAATAACGAAATAGTTTTTAATGATTCGCTGTGTTCTAAACTCTGTACGTAAAGGTATATGTGTTAGTGTGAATATCGTGTCGTATGAATATCAAAGTTCCGGTTTTTTCACGAAACCGGTTTTTGAGTTATTCTCAAAATGTATTCTTCAGAAAATCAGATTATGGGACCAAACAAATGTTGCAAATGTTTCAACGAAATGAAATGAAAATGTACATTTGTTGTTAATGAAATACGTACTAAATATTTATTATAAAAGTTTCCTCCACCTTCCAAGCCAACAAGTCTTAGTTGCTTAGGTTTTATATGGAGACGCTAAAATGATGCGGAAAATTTTTCAAAAATTGAAAGATTATCATGATTCGGTAATTCAAAACCAGTTCAACCAGAGTATGCCAGTAATCCGAATGAGATTGTGAACTAAATGTCTTCGATTTTTAAGAAAAAAAAAAAAATACACGGTTTCAGTCAGGTGAAATGACTTACATGCGCTTTCACCCATTGTCTTTTGTATTAACGCAAAAGTTCGGAGGGCAATCTTCTTACCAATAAATGCACAACTCAAGCGAAAAAGCAAAATTATAACCTTCTTGAGACATCCGCTTGGAAGTTATAGGTTAACCAATGATTTCGGCAAATTGGTCAATTTGTATTTGTGGGACTCTGGAGGTTATGGCGTTGCAGCACATTTTGAGTTAACAGTATTAACTATAGGACATCAGATGCATGCTAAATTATACCAAATTTAGTACATTTGGATACGATTCCAGAAACATATGAGCGAAATTTTGTGAAAATTGTTTTTTTCTTGAACTTAACCAAGCATTTTAATGTAATAAAATAAACAGAAACTTAAGTCACTGCACACTACGAATTATGAATTGAAGGGGGAAACATTAAATTTGGCTACAACGGTCAATTTGTATGTGTGGTACTAGAATAAATGTACGAGTATGTAATCCCCTCTATTTTCATTTCCAGACTTTGGGTCTTCCTACGCAGTTTTTGCGTCAAAATTCATATCATATCATTCAGTAAAATTATTTGAATGATATGAAGCTAAGTATACTTAGATTAAATTGGGATATGGCAGGTGTCACAAGGTTCGTAGTTACTTGTTCCATTTTTCCTAAGTTTATCAAGAAATATAATTCAATACAGTTGACAAAATTATAAATTGAAAAAGTGGAATTGCATTTGAGAAAGTTGAACTGGTGGCAGCAACAGGGACGTTGTAGTACTGTCTATTTTCATTCTCAGACACTGCTTTAGCAACCAATTAATTTATTCAATATCTTGCAGAATTTTGTTCAATAATATACCTATATATGAAAATCAAATCACATTAAATCGACCATGTGTATGGCAGGCACCAAAACGGTCAACCAACTATCTTTTAAAATTTTACCGAAGCCAGTTTCAGTTTTTCGGGAAATCTAGTTTTCGGATCAAAGTTTTGAACAGCTATACCCCAGATTGTTTATGGAAGAGAAATGAAAAGAAAATATACATTTTTAATATAGAATGTTTACCGAATATTTGTGGAAAAATTGCCAATATTTCCTAAGACTATTATTTGTATTACCAAAATCTATTCTTTAGAATAAAAATTAAATATATGTATAGTACATATCAAAACCGAGACCGAGATAGTAACGAGTTGTATACAGTAATGATTCGCTTATCCGAAATAAACTATCCAGTAATACGGTATTAGGCAATTTATATTCTGAAATGATAGCAACTGTATAATTTGAACTAATTATCTTTGATTGCTTTTTAAAAAATTCTTAATATAAAAGAAACGAAAATCATAGTTCTATAATAAATTATTTTCAGTGCAGTATTATTACCACTAAATACTTATGGGTCACACATAATTTTTAAAAATTCGTTTAAAATTTTGACCTATGCCGACTAAAATGTCGAATTTTAAAACACGGAGAAAGTGAAGACTTTCAATGTATGATATTCATGATGTAATACATATCGACTTAGGCATTCATAGATATTTGAGGAACTATACGAAATTTCCAGATGGGAATGGCAGAGTTCGCGAAAGTCTAGACTAGGTATGAACTGGAGAATATGAATGATCGGTTGCTTGTCAAATAAACAACGCAGAAAAGTTACATTCTTTTCGGAAACGTTACTGGAGAAAACACTGATGAATTTAAGGAGAAATTTTCCTCTTGAAAAAATTACAAAAATGGATTGAACGTTTTTGTTTCGTATCGAATATTGACATATCGTCCATTCCTATTCATTCAAACATCAACCATCGCAACATTGCTAATCATCCGAAAACGGAAAGATAGTGTGGAATATTTTTATGGGATAACACATAACACTTTTATGATCTGTGGAATTAGAAGTCACCTAATTATAAATTCCTTGTTGACTGAATTGCCAAAAGGAGTTCAGAAATATCAGTCGGGAGAACAGACTTACTCTTCACCCAACGCCTTTTTGAATTATAGCAAAAATGTGCGGGATGCCACAATGCACAGTAAAAGAAACAAAATTCTAACTTACTGGGTTTGTCATGTAACTTACTCATAATTGACAAACTCGTCTGTAAGATAACGTAAGGAGAGTGGCGATGCAACGAATTGAGTACTACAGTCGAAAAATTAAATTTCGATAAATCCGTGAACTTGTATTGAAGATACCACAAGGAAGTTTCTTAAAACGCGTGTTATGCATGCGAAATTTGATTGCGTTCAGTTAAAATGTTTTGAAAATTAAGCGGTTATTTGTACGGCAGGTAATAGGTCGATTTTTTGTCAAGTTCAATGGAGAATTATAAATCAAAACAATTGGCAACCAGTACAAAAATTTTAGTCAGGTGAACTGTCTTACATATGTAACTTCACCCGACGTCCTTTTTCTTCAATGCTAAAGTGTGAAGTGTAAATCGCTACGTTATACGTATTATAATTTTCTAAATCTCTTGGCATAGAAATTATAGAGGACCAACTGGCCAATTTGTGTGCGTTACTCTAAGGAACAGTGCTTCAGATTTTCATTCGGAAAGCATAGTTGTCAACTTGCCTGATATTTGCTAAAATATACTCAGTGCTGCTGAATAAATGGTATGCATTTATGAATATATGGACTAAATTAGGTATTTACTCGTATTTTAGAAGTTAACAGAAGGGGCGTGCATACGAGGCGATTTCCGAAATTCAGTTTTTCTTCTGTTACACCTTAATAGTAGACAGCAGTAAACAAAATTTGGTAGCATTGAAATTTGAAAAAATCGATCTACTAACCGAAATCGACATATTAACCTGAAAGTCCAAGCTGATACAGTCTATGAGAAATCTTGGACTACGATATGGTAAAATAAGAGATTGAGAGAAGTTTTAAGAAATTTTATAAAGGGTTACGGCTTTAATTTGCTTTATAATTAACGGAGCACTTTTAGTCAAAAGATACTCGTCACTTCTTTAATTAAACAAATCATATGATACCTATATCCAGTAATCGAAACAACTCAATAATATAAATTGTCGTCTGAAATCAATTATTCGGATTGGAGGGTTCTACCAAGTTTAGAAATATATTTTCCAATGACACAACATAGTGCGAAGAAAAGAAATATAATATTATTTTGGCTTGATGGGGATTAAACACACACACGCAGATATACGTCTAAGGAATGACAATCTGTTACTCAGACAAATTTTTTTTGTATTATTCTAGCAAATTTAAAAATGTTCAATTTCCAGTCAAACGAGTAATTCTTCGAAAAAGATATGCTATGTAAAACATTTTAAATTTTATGCTGCGCTGTTTGCCAATTTTATTCCTTATTATAGCGCTTAAATAATTTTAGAAATAAGCTAATATAGACAGTAAACAGTTAAATTACTTGATATTTTCTATTATTATACAAAGTTATTTAGAGATCTTTGAACAGGCAATTAGATTTCAGTGAGGTATATTCAAAATATCTCAAACTCATCAAGAAATTGTCAGTGATCATATAATATTTTCACCCGAAGCGATGAAGGCAAAAATTTAACACATAGAAAAAAGCGTCTGAGGCACGTAGAATCTTTTGATCAAATATGTTGCAAGGCTTTTTAAATTGTAAATCATTAGAAAAAACAGATCGTAATCGGGGATTGTAAACGGGCTATATCGGTCCCCCATGCAAGTTGGCCAGCTGTCGTAAATTAAATTCTTTTCCCTGTAATTGTTAACTCGTTTACCGTAATAATATGAATTTTTGTTTGTGTAGTAACCAGTAAAACTTGAGAAGATTCCATTCGAATGACCGATTAGGCCGATAGATACTTAAATGCATATCTTTCAAGAATTTGTTCTAAATTCAGTTAAATTAGCACACTTCATTAGCCTGATAAACTGAGTTCTGAAAATGGACGGTATTGTCACAAGCCTTCTGACTCCCCCATACGAATTCACCGATTTGTTTAAATTTATTTCTTGAATCCCAAATTCGTAGACCGCATTTACATACATTTTTATTAAATGTATTGTATCGTGAAGTTTGCAAAATTTGAAAATATCGCGTTCTTTTTGGAACTTTTCATGCAAGTTATCGAATTTAACATACTCGTACCTTTCATTCAGTCACACTAAATTCTTAGCATAGCATATACATATATGAATTGCTTGATTTTGGAAAAATTGATGGTTGTGCTGTAACTTTTTCGCGAAAGACTTCGATAAGTTATGATGCGATAGTTCTCATAGTTTTTGATGAGAATCTCAGAGATGTGATAATAACATCGGCTTTTGGAACACCTCACATTATAGCGGCAAAACAAACGGATCTTGCGTAAAGATACATGTAAATCAATTCATCTCACTAATACTTCTGTTCTCGTTCCGGTTAAACCGGTTATTTGAAAAATAAATTTTTGAAAACACCTGCATGCAGTTCCAGTTTACCGGTTTCGGTTTGGAATACCCTAATTTTAGCATTGGAACTAGATGGAATTCGTGCAATGTTTTCAAAAATATTTAAATGTTTCACTAAACCGATTTCGTCCACCCTTTCAAAACAGGAATCAGAAATAGTGATAATTTCTTCGAGTAAGGCATATCTATTTTCGGTCACACAACGTTTTTTTCAATTTTTAACCGAAATATGTGTAAGAGTTATTATATCGACTTTGTATGCATACACGGACATTTTATACGAACACATTCGATGTATAACAGTCATAACCGAATCATTTTTATACATTACAGCACATGTGATATTGGTTGCTTTAGCTTACAGCTGCCGATTGTAACATCCACCAATATTAGGGATAATCCTACAGAATTTATACAGTTGAACTCAGAGCCAGCTTTTGGCTCGTTTTAGTCTTTTTTTCTATTGGTCAGTTTGTTTTGTTATTCAAATGCAATGATTTGAATAATTTTCAACAACAATCGAATATATATTTTGGATGGGAAAGGTCCACCGTAATTGAATATTGCCCATATTATATCTGTGGTCACAACCCATAACAGCCTAAGTCTGTTTTTCAATATTTTCAGTACAGGAGTTTAAAGTTTTGAATCTTCACTGAAAATCAGGAGAAGGTGTTTTTTGGAAAACTTTGCTACAGATTCCAAGGAAACGAATTTCTTTACTTAGTTGTTAACAAAAAATAGTTGTTTATTCTCGCAGTCAAAAGATATTATCGAAAAAGACACTTAGGATCTTATGAATTGTTGAACGAAAGAAAGTCAAAAAGTTCAAGTTGAGTTAGGTTATTATTCCAGATTAAATAAAAAACTTTAAGTGCGCTTAAATTGACATAAATTATTATTCTATGTCAAAATATTTCAGATTCGATCTCTCATGTTGAGTTAGATTGTTATTCCTATATAATGTTTATATTTGTTGTAATCCTAAATTGACTTAGGCAGTTATGCCAAAACAGTCATTTAGAAAAATAACTTAAGCTATTAGGTTTTTTAGGATTAATTGCCTTCCTAGAACAGATACAAACATGAAAAATTTAGAGCAAATAAATTTAGATACGCTGAATACGATGGTGCTAATAACTCAATTGTGTCCTAACTCGAGTTAGGCTGTTACGGGTTGTGACCACAGATATAGGTATACAATCCCCAAAACATACAAATTTCTTTGGAATTTGATGATATTTAATGTATACGATTCGACTGAGTTGGGGACGATAATTGTGTAACCTACGTGAGTTTATTCATGTTTTGACCCTTATCATTTATTTAACAAAAATATACTCCATTTTATATTCTTATAATCTTGCGATCTTTTGTAGTTTTTTTAATATTATTATATTGACTAACGTAAGTATATGTATATGTTAAGCTTTGCGGCAACTGTTTTGTCTCACCAGCCAGTCAGTCACACAGACGAATATCACTCAATCGAAATAAAAAGTCAGGAATCGCATTTGGTCAAGAGATACTTGATACTTTGAACACTTCCTTCACAGTATTACATTTTTGCCGCATCAAATGATATATACTTTGACTTGTCCAGGTGGAGGTATAACAATATGAAAAACTTCTGTAAATGATCCTGAATTAATAAACTCCATATACAAATGGAGCGTCTAAGCTTGGTCTCTAAGTTTTTAGTCTTTCAAGCAGGTTTTTCAAAATTTTTAGCGGCATCGGTGCCTGATATTGTTCTGATAGAAAGTTACAAAGATTCGCCTTCGCCAGGAAGAGTCCTGTGGAGACGTAAGCAAAGGCCATAGCCACTTTGCGACTGCAGATAATAAAAACGTCAATGGCGGAAAACTTCCAGGTGTTACTGCATTCTTCTGGGAAAAGCCTAGCAAAAATTGACATAAGACATTAAAATTCCTTTCTCAACAAAAAACCCGACTCAACCAGACACTAGTTTTTTTTCTGAATAAATTCTGGGAGTCTTCGGCAGAGAAGCATTCTGAAAATATATAAATCCATTACCGGCTATATGAACTGTATAAGACCATTTAAATTGACAAGTGCATCAAAATACAGCGATTGCTTTGGCCAGGTCATGTTGCGCGGACTTATTAATACGGACTAGACGGATGTGATGAATGGGAGAGGAAGACAAAGTATGATATTATTGCCTATATCCAGCGTATAATAGAGAAAAATGTCTATTTTGGCAGCTAAATAAGTAAGAAATAATTTGCATTCTTTTGATTTTGCCACGAGCCAAAAGAAAAATAAGTATAGAAATTTCAGTCAAGCGAACTGACTTACATTTTGCAAAAATGTGAGGAGTGTCAAAATGGACTTGGTGAGACGGTGGATTCTTAAAAAAATATCCCATCATTTTCATTTGCAGAACTAACTATAATTATATAAGTGCCTGGTGCGTGCCATATTATTATTTATTTAATGCAACTGAATGGAAGGTTTACATCTAGGAGTATATGTTGGCAAAGTTAAAAAATTTGTATAGGAGTTACCAGAGAGGAAGCTGTAGGTGACAGAAGGAGTGTGGCAGTACCCATCGTTTTCTTTTTCATAATTTAATTCGCAAAACACATAACGTGTTCAAAATTTGACTGAATTCCGTACAACTACTATAAAGACATAAAGCTGAGAATATAAGGGTTAATTCGATAACCTACATGGGAGGTTCTAAAATGGGCGTGCCCTTCATTTTCATGCTTCTAACCTAGTTCACCAAGCTCATAAAATGTGTCAAGTTTTCCCGAATTCGGTGTAACTACTAGAAACTTATGAAGCTAAAAATACAAACTGACGCACGAATGGTGCTACAAACAAATAGTAAGTGTCAATGGCAACCGTTATTTAAAGAATCAAAAGCATTTAGTTCCTGCAATATAGAGCAACTGCATATATAGCCAAACTAGTTATGGCGGAGCTCCAACGAAAATTAACAAACAAATTAATACCCAAAAGCTCCACTTTCTGTTGAAGCCCAAGGTTACCTGACCTGACTGCACCAGATCTTCTTTATGGATTTTGTAAACCAAGATGTGTACAAAATGAAACCAAGGAATTTGACTGAATTGAAACAGTCCATTAAAACAATAATTGAGGCGATCTCGCAATGAATAATCTTCTGATGCGTGGAGGTCATTTACATTCTATCACCTTCAAAACTAATTGGTTATGTATAATAAAACTGAATTTTCAATGCAATAAATATTTTACTATAGCAGAATTAGTGCGCCTTACTATATATGGGTTAAATCGGTAATTACTGTGGGAATTTTTCTAAAGGCTTACAGAAAATTGTAAGCCAATATATTAAATAAGAACCTGGGCCATTGAAGCCTACCAATTGGAAATTACACTGGAAAGGTAGAATTTCTAAAACTTGGCCATTTTATATGGTAGACCTTACTTTATATGAATCCATGAATATTTGGGCTATATGAGCCATCCTTGAGCATCAGAAGGGGCGTGGCTAGTCGGCTGATTTTTTTCAAATTCCTGCAACCATTATAAACAAATGGATGGGTCAAACATGTAGGTTGCTTTAGTCTACGAATGTGGAGTTACAGGAAACAATTTAATTTCTGAAATTTCTGAGAAGAATGTTCGAAAAGAAATGCGCCGATGCATCCTATCTATAACGTTCAACTATGATTTGGCTAAGTGCAGGGTGTCCGTCGGGAAGGTATACTACTTTGTTTGTTTATAATTTTTCATTAAATGAAAGAGAATGGATCTTATATTGATAAAACTTTTATTTAATGTCGGCAATTATGTATGAAATACAATATCAGATAAATGCCTGCCTCTGTTAGCCTCACAAATGCGAGCCCTTTTGAGCAAATTTTTCATTACATTCTCACACATTTCATGCGGTATTCCATTAATTTCATCACGAATATTTTGTTTGAGTTGCTCAAGCATTTCTGGTTTGTTTGCATAAACCTTGCATTTCAGGTATCCCCACAAAAAGAAGTCCGGAGCAGTCAAATCAGGCGACCGTTGAGGCAAATCAACATCACAATTTCTTGAAATGACTTGTTGTGGAAAGAGGTCTCGCAGTAATTCCATTGTAATGCAAAGATGACTGATGAATAATTTGAGGGTCTTCCATTGCCCAGAACCGACTATTCTGTTTATTCACATATCCATTCAAATGAAAATGTGCCTTGCCACTCATTGTGATTTTTTCATGAAAATCGGGGTTGTCACGGGCGAGCTGTAACATCCTATTGGCATATGTACGGCGGCGTAAATGATCTTGTGGAAGAAGCTCTAGTGTCGATTGAATCTTAAATGGAAACAAATGCAAATCCTTGTCCAAACTTGTGACCAAAGTTGTTCTTTGAAGACCAAGCTCCTGAACACGGCCTTGAATTGAGGTTGATGGATTGTTTTGAACACTTTCTAGAGCAACGGTAATGTTTTCAGCCGACTTTGCAATACGTTGTGGTTCATGCTTAGCCCTATGAGTTACAGACCCTCTTTCTTCGAATTCATTTACTACACGGTAAATAGGGCGTCTTCTTGGCACGTTATTTCTCCTAAAAGTTTCACATATCTTTCTCATCGTCACAGTAATCGATGATTGATTTTGATAAAATGTTTTAACGATTAAAACGCGTTGGTTTATCGAATATTTTTCCACAATAAATTTGCCACATCTCTACTTCACGACTGCAAAATATGAACTATCAAGACTAATGTTTACCAAAATGGCGGCAGAACAAAGTATTATACCTTCCCGGCGGACAACCTGTATTACGTTGCACCAAGTTCTGACAAGTTTGGTAAGGATTTGCGACCACTATCGTGTCCACCAACCAACCAGGCAGCCAGACTTAAAAAAATCATGAAACATATTTGGTCAAATTGTAATTGATACTCTCAACGCTTTCTTCTGAGAGATATATTTTTCGCCACATCAAATGATATACGAGTATATCTTCATTCCTTCGGGTGAAGCTACGAATATCAGTATCAGCTGATCGGTTATATAGATCAGTAGAGGTGCATGTCATTAAACCTATAACCTTTACGAGTTTCATCAACCATTGGGCGTTGTGTTAATTAATTTAAATATATGTGTGCCGAGTTTTAAAGATGCCAATTATTGACAGCTTGACTTAAAATTTGACGTTCCGTAATTATTTTAACTACTTGCATAAGACGCATCTCTATTAGAATTCTGCCATCAGACGGATTCGCAATTGCATTAATAAGTAATAATTTCCTGAAGATCGTACGTCGTGCGGTTCGGGAAAAATTCTGAAAGGGATTGTGGTCACCCCCAAGCAAATAACACCCAGACAGCCCAATCTAGAATTTCCTCATTTTCAATACATACATTTTTGCATGCATGTTTTTAATATTATTACAAAAATGGCAAATATAAAGGGTGTGCCAACAAGAACGCAAGATTTAAATTTGGCGCCATTCGAAGTGTCATTGTTTGACATTTGAGCAATTGTTATTGTTTACTAGTAGAAGGTACGAGATTAGTAAAAATGGAGCGCTACACGAATGAACAACGCATTCTCATTGTGAAATTGTTTTACCAAAATGGTGAAAGTTTTTCGGCTACAGTTCGCAAATTGTGATCAATTTGGGGTCAATAATGCTCCAAAAGAGTCAACTGTAAAGAGATTAATGGATAAATTTGCCAAAACTGGGTCCGTTAGTAATGTAAAGACAACAACGCGCCTTCCACCAGGTTGATCGACCGAAAATGTCGCAGCTGTACGCGATGATGTCGCTCAAACTCCATCCACCTCAATTCGACACCGAGCTCAGCAAATTGGTGTCTCCAAATCCACTATGCAGCGAATTTTGACGAAAGATTTGCATCTTCATGCATACAAAGTTCAATTGACTCAGGAACTGAAGCCAGCTGACCATGGTCAGCGAAGGGAGTTCGTTAATTGGGTATTGGAGAGATAACATGAAAATGCTGATTTTGCCGATAAAATCATCTTCAGCGACGAGGTCCATTTCCATCTTGATGGCTTCGTCAATAGGCAGAATTGTCGCATTTGGGGTGAGGAAAATCCTCGAGTGATTCACGCGAAACAAATGCATCCTCAACATGTCACTGTGTGGTGTGGATTTTGGGCTGGAGGAATTATTGAACCTTTTTTTATGAAAATGAGGCATGTCAAGCGCAAACAGCCAATGGCGTTTGGTATCGTGAAATGATAACCAGTTTTTTCGTGACTAGAATTGAAGAAATGAATGTGAAGGACATGTGGTTTCAACAATCGGCGACGGCGCCACATGTCATACAACCAGAGAAACAATTCAATTGCTGCATCAGTCATTCCCCGGTCGTGTTATTTTGCGTTTTGGAGACCAGAATTGGCCGCCTTGATCGTGCGATTTAACACCATTAGACTTTTTTCTTTGGGGTTTTTTGAAGTCGATTGTTTACGCGAATAAGCCGACGACGACTCAAGTCTTAAAAGAGGAAATTGGATGCTGCATTAATGAAATACCGCAGCATTTATGCAAAACGGTCATTGACAATTTCATTAAAAGATCGCGTGTGTGCCAGCAAAGCCGCGGCGGCTATCTGCCCGATGTGTTGTTCCATACATAACCTCATTCTGTCTACTTAATGATATTTTTTTTTAATATCTATGTTTTACCTTTATTTTATACGAGTATATTAATTTGGTAAAATAAATTACTGGTGCTCGTAGGTAAATGCCCATAATAGTAATTATATTTTACTTTTAATTCATTGTTTCTTTGTATTTTTTGTACATTTTACCCAGCTGTATAAAATGACAAAAGTATGAAAATTCAAATGTGTATAATTAAATAAAATACAAGCCCTAAAAACGAAACAATATTATTATTCACGTTTATTTTAATATCAAATATTGTGATTATGACAAAAACGTAATAAAATGAGTAACAGTTAAAACAAATGAAAATGTTTGCTACCTTCCAATTAAATGTGATTTTCCGCTGTATACTTTTACGTATAGAGAACGACATTACAGTTTTTATTGGTACATAATGGCTTTTGTAAAAACTTTTATTTGAAAGTACAATATTATAACAATATCATTTCCAATTATGTTAATTGATGCCACAATCATTATTTGCCATAACGTGTTTTTTTTCTACGTATTTTTGTTTCATTTTAAGGGTGTTGCATAATGTTCGGCGAAAACGTAATAAATTGTAACAAAATGGGTGGGTCTGAAACTGGGTTGGCTGCGAATGACAATTTTTCCAATGGTGATTACTTTTTTGAAAACAAATCAGAGTATATGAACTTTTAGAATTTAGCAAACCGCAGGACAACTGGCCGGCGTTTGTTTTTTATTTTTATAGGACCAGAATGTGTATTTTTTAAAATTGAATAAATATTCCATACTCAACACGGTATTTGAAAAGAATTAATCGAAACTTTATTTTCTCTCTAGTTTGGGCCGGTCCCAAAACTAGCCGACCTAACAAAGAAGACACAGAAAAGTAGGGAAAATTTTTCTTTATTTTTAAACATAATCTCCTTTTAGTTCGATACAGTTTTTTCAGCGATATTCACTAGCTTCCATGCACTGTTTATTGTAAGAACTGCCAAACTCCTTAAAATAGCCATCAACCGCAGACTCCATCTCTTAATCGTTGGCAAATATTTTATTACCGAGCCATTTTTTCAAGTTTTGAAGTAGAAAATCCAACATTTTACAGTTATAAGCGAAGGAGCAGACCCCCCCAAAGTAGAATCTATCTCGGCTTTAAGATTGCTTGGACTGAGACCTTTTAAATGGAAATATTGAATTACATAACGGAGGGTAGATCAGAGATTCCAATTCTACTTAACAGAAAAATTGTGAAATCCACAAAGAAAATTGTTGATCAGGGCTGATCAAATTCCAGTAAAAATATACGTTATCTGGGAGTATAGGTAGATATGAGTCAGTTCACAATATACAAGGGCGGTCCTATACCTGACGTATAGATGGTGCCAGTAGTTTGAAAAAAAAAAAAAATTCTTTTGGTGAAAAGCAGCAAATTCCATAAAACATATGTTTTAGGTTTCAAAGATTCGTATAGATTGACACTTAAGAACTGAGAGCTTTATTCATGTTTAAAGTTATTTCTGGATAAGATATATATTTTGACATATATAGGGTTATTCGTTTTCAAGTAAGCTTAAATAAAACACACAAGGACTCCTATGAAACTTTTATTTCATTATAATGCTTGTGTCTTGGCATTATGTACGAAATACTATGTCAGTTAAACGACCGCCTCTGGATTGGTTGCAACTGTGGATTTTTCTAAGCTAGTTTTCGAAAAAATACGGCCCGATAACATCTCCAGACCATAATGCGCAGAAAACAGTCACTTTTCCTGGATGCAATGGTTTTTCCACAATCACTTCTGAGTTCTCCTCGACCTATATGTGGCAATTTTGCTTGTTGACGTAATCCCCGAGTAAGAAATGAGCTTCATCGCTGAAGAAAATTTTGTTCAATTGAAAGCCCACGTTTGAATCACCACTTTTATTTTTACGCGTTCTTCGGTTGTTAAATGTTCTACGTTCGTAAACGGCAAACTTTTCACTAAATAAATAACACTTTCAATGACTGGTATGACAGGCAATAGCTGACAGCCTTACCAGACCGGCGGTTTTGAAACAACTAATTGGATAGCGCTATATAATTTGATTCACGAATTTATAAGAATTATAAAAAGTGTATCTTTATCTAGTCAACACCATTTTTTTTTATTTTTTACTATTAGATCCAATTGCTTTTGAACACAATTCTAAAACTTATTATTATTAGCGTATCCAAAACAATAAAACAATTTTTATGGTCAGAAAAAGTATGAAGCTTTCTTAGAGGCAACTTTGGATTAGCAAGTTATTTATTTCGATTAATATCTTTAAAGATTTCGATTAATATCTTTATCAAGAATTATACAGAAAGAGCATTTTCTACTTATAACTAAATCAGATTTTTTGCGGTATTATTTATCTACGAAGACGATAAGTAGTTGTACGCATGGGAATAAACGTAATATTAAAACTAGTAAAAAGACAATGAAAAATGTTGTTTTACTTAGCAAACTTTAAGCAGAAAATGTTAATTTTTCCAGATAAACATTGTTCATAAAATTTCTTATAAGGTTCAATTATGTATGGATTTCAATTTGCGTGTAGAGGTGAAATCTACTAAAATGCTAACCAAACGTGAACTCAAAATCTAACTTAGCCTCACAACGCTTATCAAGACGGTAATGACACTGTTGCAAGTTTTAAGCTACTTCCGCTTTTAACGTTCAAAATAGAAGTATGCTTTTTAATTCATTCATAAAACCAATCTTTCATAGCTACAAGAACGTGTCGTTATCACTTCGTTTTCCATTAAGTTGATTGCAACTATAATTATTTTTAATAGGAAATACGAATTATTTTAGGCTTTTTACATGCTAAAATAAATTGCAGTACCATACTTGGCAAAGAAAATCAAAAATGATCTAAGATATTTATGAAAAAACAGTAAAAACCTAAATCCGAATTTGGTCCTTTAAAAGATTGAAAAAAGATGAAATTAGCGAGGAATAAGCTAGATTGGCATCACTGGTTACCACTTACATTCTCCGTCACAGCAGATGTTACATTAGTGACGTCTTAAAAATATTATAATGTGATCAATACTATATTTTACTTCGATTTAATCCAATTCAATTCCTAAGTGCTGTCTACTGTTTCAGATGAGGAAACTCCAATGAATTTAATAGCAATCGGTGTTGAAATGTTGATTTCCCTTTCCGTTTTTGTAGAATCTCCGAAAATCCTTGCTCAGTATTATTAAAAAAAAAATAAATAAAAGATTCTTAGTGGATTTTAGGACACAAAATATTCGTCTCGGTCTTTCAATATATCCGAAGCGTTCATTGAATTCTTTTCTAAGTTCTCCACTTTTTCATAGCATATTGATAGTCTAACTGCTATTAATACAGTTTTAAATTTATTTAACACTTTCAAGTTTAATGTGAAACATTTATTTGCCGTTTTCTTGCATATTATTGGCCATAATCCAGATAAATTCCAAATAGTGAGCAATATCAAAATTAAATCCAAATCAAAAGAATACTGATTCAGCATTAAAAATATTCCCTTATGTAAATAACTACACCTTCTGCTGAAAAAAGTCGATGGACCGATATTCATTTATCTGGCTGGTTAGTAGATGTGAGAACTGTCGTAACTTTTTAAGAAATTTCTTAAAGCTTGGCACAAAAAATCGATCAGTTAATGCTGTTCGTTCTGATACTTAAGTAATAATAACCAATATGTTTTAATCATTCATATTTTCCATATTTTTCATAAAATCAATAAAATTCGATACACGTTAATGCTTTGCTGAAGTAGGACCTGGAAGTAAAAATGGGTGCCTTTGTCTCGCTCTGGCTGCTTTACGGAAATTAATATTTCTGCTTTAATTCATAATTCCTTGTCTTCAGTTACAAGAAGTTTTTGTCAGTGTATTGCGTTATAAATTTCGATGAAACCTGAAAAAATCTATAGAATAACTATACCCTCCGGCAACTTCCACACTTAATTTAACCCATACATTCTTATATTGATATGTTTCATTAAATTGCAATAATTTAGCAGAAATACAATTTTTATAAGTAAACTTAATTCCGCTACCAAAAATGGGCCACGCAAAATTAATGGCTCGTTTATAATTTTTAAGCGGAGGCCTTTGGAAAGTTATAATTGTGCTTCGTTCACTGAACCTTGATTCGGAGTATTTTGTGGGCCAGTATTGTTCCAACTCAGAAAGACCGCAGTGTGATGTATGGAAGTAAGCTCTCCCGTCGCACTTGTCATAAGTTAACAAAATTGCTCACCAGCCTCACGCGCCCGTTCTTGGTCTAAAGCAAAAAAATTAAAAAAAAGAAAAAAAAATAGAAACAATAAAAGCGACTAATGATTTTTCAAGGACACTGAAAATAGAACTTAAGATCAGGACAGTGTTTTACAGCATATCTTTCAACAATCCTTTGAGAAATGGAATAATCAGGATACCATGCTTTAATTTGCAATAATATGATTGATCCTACTTTTTAAGCAGTCTTTGGTAATCCAAAAATATTTTCTAAGAACTGACACGGACTGAAGCCTTTCATACCTTCAATTCCATCCCATGTATGATATATTTTATTATTGTGTAATATGTGTGTATTATAT
>JAHXMU010026709.1:1631811-1645543 GCA_019455685.1 Philornis downsi
AAATGGATCAGAATGTTCGAAACAACCGGCTCAACAGTACCAATTACAGTTCGTGGTCGCCCAGTTTCTGCAAGATCAGCCGACATTGTGGAGCGTGTTCGTGTTTCAGTTCAGCGAAATCCGCAACAGTCAACACGTAAGAGAAGTCAGTCTTTGGATGTCAAAAGAACAACTTTACGACGAATTTTGAAACGTGATTTGCATTTGAAGGCTTACAAGATTCAGATAGTCTAAGAATTAAAACCCGATGATGCCAATAACCGACTTAACTTTGTCAATTTGATGCTAGAGTGGTTCAACAATTTCAACAACGTGATTTTTAGTGATGAGGCCAATTTTCACCTTAATGGCCATGTGAACAAGCAAAATTGTCGGTTCTGGTCCGAGACTAATCCCCGACGCTTGCATGAACGTATACTTCACAGCCCTAAGCTTGTCGTGTGGGCTGGGATAACGTCAACCGGTATTATTGGGCCATACTTTTTTGAGGACGAAAGAGGGCATGCGATGACGGTTAGAGGGAACAATTATTGCAACATGCTAGCAGACTTTTTGGTGCCAGCTTTGCAAGAACTTCAAGGCAATGTGGTTTCAACAGGATGGGGCTACATGTCATACGGCTAGGGTATCCATAGAGCTGCTGAAAAATGTTTTTCCTGGATAACTCATTTTGAAAAGGGGAGATAGATAGGGGGGGCCATTCAACCCCACGTAGCCCCGATCTCTCTCCATGCGATTATTTTCTATGGGGCTACCTCAAATCGGTAGTCTACGAGAATAATCCGACCAATTTAGAGCAGTTGAAGAGGAACATTATTCAGGAAAGTAACAAAATACCGAGAACAACTTTTCAACGAGTTTTCCAAAATTTGCGACTTCGGTTCCAAGAGTGTCAAGCAGCCGAGGGAAGCCATTTGGACAACATTATTTTTAAGTCTTAAAAATTCCCATGCTTCTACCTTTTGAAAATACAAATATATTTGTTTTATGTTTCGTAGTTTTTTTTAATTGAATATTTAAACCGCCAACACCCTTATGGCCCACCCTGTATTTAAAAAAAAAATCGACTTATTAACCACGATAGATCCGTTATGATAATGACTGATTAAACCCATATGGTTCTTTGTACATGCCTTTTATTGATATGGATTTTTGCCAAATTTAGTGAATTTACGTTACTGACTGACTGATAAAAATAGGGTAAATAGGTACCATCTCCCAGCTCAAATGGCCAGAACTAGAATCGTGAAAGTTGGTATTCATATTCTCATACCAGAGAAAATATGTGGTAAGAAGGGGGTTTTGAAACACACACTTTTAGGGGTAAAAAAACATAAAAAGGGACAAATCAAGTGCCATCTTTGACATTAAGTGGCCAAAGCTGGTGTTGAACGTAGTTAATCCTCTTTATGAATTAAAACTAAATTTTATAAGAATTAGATGGAATTGCCTCGAATTAAGTTGAATTATATTAAATTACGTTTAATTACATTGTATTAAAATGAATTAATTTGATTTACGAGTATATCAAATTACAATGAATTTCGTTGAACTACATTGAATTGCTATGCATCAAATAATTTGTAAATATGTATCTTAAATTGTAAAAATCAACTACTCGTATTTATTTGTTACCATGTAGTTATAAAAACATATATTTTTCACGCCCATGTGGCAATACAGCGGGGCAAGGAGGTCTCATGGTTAAAACCAGCGATAAACTCATTCTCTTTTTCCTCCAGCCGCTAACCAGACCACTTTGCTAGCCGCCCTCAAGATACCAATAAAAAGAAATAATGTAAGTTGATCAATCTACTGAGCTTGTTCATCTCCTCCTATACGAAATCTCTCGTAAGCATTCACATTCCGCTAAGAACCAAAGTTTTTCACCAAAGCCTCCAATTTCTATGCGGAACCTAAGTTCAACTGAAATCATCAGGCAAAATTTGACAGATTTACAACTTAACAATTACATTTTACATGATACAACTTAATTAAATGTAATTCAATATAATTTAATTTAATTCGATGTAATTCAATATAAATCTTAGAAAATTCGTTTTAATTCATGAATGGTATTGACTATGTTCAATCATAAAAATTGGTGATCCTATGATCCACTTCTAAACTAAGTACGAAACATGGAAGGATTTCTTCAAATATTTTTAGGGGTAAAAACTGGAGAAAAGGGGTCAAATCTGGTACGATCGCCGGATCAAGTGACTAATGTTAGAATCAGAGCAGGCAAGCATTACTATAGGGATTTTTTCGACATTTCTGATTCTAGGGTAGAAACTCAGTTAAATCCAATATGGTCTCCATGTGCAAACGACTACAGCAAAAATCGCAGTCTAAGGAATCGATAAATAGGGAATTTTAAATTCGTGCTTTTAGGGATAAAAGCGGGGTAAGAAGGGAACAGAATGGTACCGTTGACCAAGCTAAATAGTTATATGAGAATTATGAAAATTAGTACGTTGATTTGACCTTAAAGATTGTGTGCGAAAGAAGACTAGAATTTTTGGACATTCTTACTTTCAGGGGCTTTGATAGGGATTAAAACGACCGAAAGTCGTATCATTGCTTACAACAAACGGTTGAAGTTATATTTAAATAATTGGAGATACATTCACCTTGCAGAATAAGGGCTGGCAGGTTTTTCTGTCCTTTTGTGCAACAAAACTAATAGGAACTGGGAACTATCATATAATACAAAAGACTGAAGCTAAATTAATCGGTATTCGGCATAGAACAAGAATGAGAGGTGAGTAAATTCACCTATTTGCAAGGACAAAGGGGAATTTGTAGGAATTTGCAATTTTAGGGGCATAAAATGAGAAAGAATGAGGACAAAAATGGAATCACTAAAAATAAGGTGGATTCTACTATCATGACGTAGGCGTGCATTTGAAAGGTGTTATCCGAAATCCTTACCTTCAGGAGATCAGATAGCTTAAAATATAATACCATAAAAATGATACACTGAACACGAACAAATAGTAGAAGCTGAAATCATAAAATTGAGAGCGTTGTCGTTTTCGAAAATACGTACTTTTCGATAACAAAGAGGCTGAAAATGGGACTATCCTATAAAAAAAAACTGAAATTATCACACATTTACATCGTAAAGGAAATAAATGGAAAAAATTGAACCTTAGGTTAGATCGGAATGTTGAAAGTGAAAAGACGAAACGTAAGTCACTTTTAAGGGAATATCATAGACGAGAGGGAACACAATGATGATATAGTTGTTCGAAATTTGAATTGTCAGGTGTTCAACCGGGTGTAAGGTAAAAAGGTAGTATCTGATGAAAATTGGCAAGAAGATTTCTCCCAGAAGTGTTGAGTAAATTGCAGTTAATGTGCGGGTGCACTCGCGTAGACGAAGTAACGGGTACTTCGTAGTTAAATCATATATTTCTACATTTGTGTTTTTCATTCTACTCCACTAAGTTCACTGTGGCTTGAAACAGTCATTTAGTAAATTTACCCCTAGAATGGAAGTGGAATGGATTGCCACATCGTTTAGTGTACCACGTACCACATTAACCGATTTAACTAAAATCAGTGGTCCTCTTACAATTTCTAGGCGAAAGACTTCAGAATGTTTCATTTCAGAGCACTTTTGATAAGAGCCTAGCAATTTATGCTACCTCTTCTGACATTCCTCACAATTTTCCAAAGGAGGACTGAAATTTCTTTACTGGTTGAAATGTTCTCAGAGACAACCTATTTTCATAAACTTATACATTTTCTGTGACGCTCTAACGCGAGGGGACAAACTAAAATACGGCGTTAGACATTAAATTAACCGTACGAATATAGCTGAATAAATTACCCCTATATTACTAAAATAAACAAAATGCGTAGCTAAATGCAGACAGCAACAAAAAATCAATGAAAGTCTCTAAAACTTTCAAGTCCTCTTCAATCTTTCCTCTACGTTTATTTTATTTCAAAAATTTACGAAAATTATCTCAGCTCCACATTGTATGTGGCCAGAAATGTAAGTTTTGCACAAAATTGGTGTTCCAATGACGTTGGCGAAGCGCATGACTTCCCCCAACTTGACTGCATTCACAGTTTGGTACAGATGTCAAGCATGTTTTCTATTTAAATTATAACTGTGAGAGGGGATGTTGTAACTGCGATAATCTTTTTCATGGAAACACTAGCATTTTTATTTGTAAGTGAAATGAAATGCAAACATCATGTACAATAAGTGGCAGTGAGATCTCAACCACTTTTTATGAATGTCCTTTAGGTATTATTTTATGGGAAATGTTTACCCGGCGAAAAAAGTACAATGAGTAAGGAAAGCTACCAAGTGCCCGAGCAGATACAGTTCGGTTGAAGTATTATGAATTTGAAACTCTTTATATAAACATCTAACTTCAGGAATAGAATTCAACATTAGCGGGTGCTATATGAAATCAAAGCTTAGTATGAATTTAGTTGAGAGTGAATACAATCGGTGACGGTTGAAATATGTTGCCATGTTAAGCTTATATTGAAGAAAACCTTAATATTTACGTACTACTATTGTACTTAACAAGTTACGTAAATTTTCTAAATGTATAAACGAATACAACAAATGAAGATTTTCAAAAATTATTGCTCAAGGTGGCTGAGGCGGGCTGCCGCATTGAGAATTTCAAGTAACTCTTAATCCATTGGCAACATATTGGAATTTCTGGACACTCCATGCTAGAAGGATCCTCCAATAATCACTTAATTTTGAAGGAAATCATGGAAGAATCAAATAATTTTAATGGTGGCAAATAACTTGGTTATCATATGATTGATATAAAAACGAAAAAAGCTAATTTTTTTACCTTCACCCGGAGGAATAACTATTATTTGATACGCCCGAAAATGTAACACCCAGAGTACATAGTACATAGTACATAGTATCTTTTGACCAAATGGGTTTAATGAATATGAATTTAATAATTCTTGCATTAAATTGCCTACATTCAGTATAATTGAGCACACAACAGGCATCTAGTAATATAGACTGCACTGACATGCCCCATGGGGTACTACACATACATATTAGCCGATTTACCAAAAATCAAAAGTCCCTTAAACAAAGGCCTTCAGAAAGCTAAAATGTTAGAAAGTCCAGAGTATTTTTATCCCCTAACCAGAAGGAATGAAGGTCATTTAACAAGAGCAAGACAATTTACCACGCCCCTTCTGGCACCACTCAACACGAAAGCTTGTGTTGGATGAAGTTCTTGTATTGGTTCTGATGTTTTTTTTTAATTCGATACTTAGATTTCACCACCGTCTCCGTGCAGTGGAGATGTACTGAATGGTTCCCAATCTGAATAGACCAAAAAATGTAATGACCTCTTACCGCCCGATAAGTGTATTGTCAATGATAATCGAAATTGTTGGGGGAATATGTTTCAATAATATAATAAAACTATTCCTGATCATCAGTAGCTAATTAACGTTATATATAATTCATAATTATTATATCATCATTACAATTCATTGGAGAATAAAAATGTAGTCCGGCTGACTTCCTCGATGGCAGTCAGGCATTTGGAAGAGCTTAACATCTTGGCTTACTTTACAGACTGAAGTCATTGCATCACATTCTCTAGTGAGGAAATTGCATTTAGAGAATAGGTATTTTAAATGAAAATAGATAATAAATCTTCTGTGATTCTCCACAAGAAAAAAAGAAAGTGTTATGGAACCAACCATTTATTCAACATTTAATTCCGATATGCTGACATCAGAAGGCTTGACTATCGCCACATACGTTGATGACACCGCTTAAATGACGTCTTTTAAATCTAAAGTAGAGGATTATCATGTTTTACAGAAGGAGCTATAAAAACCTGAAGACTGGCTGAAGAAATGGACAGTAGCCATAAATTGTGAAAAGCCAACACACATCACATTTTTGTTGAGGTTAGAAGAGTCACCACCAGATTTTCTAAATGCATGCGAATTCCTAAAATCCACCATGTGAAATATACGAGAATACACTTAGACAACAGGCTTTTGTGGAAACAACATGCATGTATTAAAGCAAAACGATAACAATTAAAAATAAAAACAAAGCAAATGTGTTGGATTTTGAATTAAGTCTTGCAAACGAAATTTTGCTTTACTGAACTATTAGGAATGGTGAGCAATTCAGTTATTGAGATATTGCAGCGCTATGCAATCAAAAACTTTAAGGTTGATAACAAACTCTCTATTGTTTGTCAGGAGTAAGATTTTAGAGACCTTAAAATAGCAACAATTCGTGAAGAAATTAATCGATACAACAGAAAAATATAGTAATCATTTAAGTCCATTAGGAATCTAGCTTTTAGACGGCATCTAGGAAACACGACTGCTAAATACAAAGATTGGACAAATTAAAATGATTTCGCGTTCTTTATTTACCCTTTCCACATTAGAAAAAAAAACAATATAAATAAATTTAAGATATATCAATTAATTACCTTGTAACAATGAACATTGATTAATGAGTAGCTTACGCTCACAAGTAGCATCATATGTTGACTTATTATTTTTATAAATTTGCCTTTTTGTTAATTTGCCACATTGACAATAAAAAATATCACTGTACACTTTCCACTTTGACAGATGACGTTTGGACGCCATTAACAACCAGTGCTGCCAACAACAACAACAGGCTGACAGCACTGGTTGGTAATGGCGTCCAAACGTCATCTGTCAAAGTGAAAAGTGTACAGTATACTCTACCATTTCATCATGAAATGGCGAATGACCTACCACAACGTCTAATTTTTGGTGAATGAGGCTTACAAAAGCTCAATGAAAATCGGCTATTTCATCGAAAAATTGTGTTCAGCGATAAGGCTCATTTCTTGCTGAACGGATACGTACGTTCATATACGTATGAACAGCCACATGCCATACATGAATTATCATCGGTCCATTTTTCTTCAAAGACGACCGTGGAAGAAACGTTACCATCAACGGCGAACGATATCGAGCCATGATGGTTTCATCAGGATGGTGCAACATGCCACACTGCTCGTGAAACAATGGATATGTTATCTCTCGATTTGGACCTGTGAGTTGGCCCTCAAGATCTTGCGATTTAACGCCTCTTGATTATTTCGTGTGGGGTTATGTCAAGTCGTTAGTCTATGTGAACAAGTCGAACACTATTGAAGCCTTGCAGGATAACATAACACGCGTTATTCGTGGAATACAGTCCGAAATGCTCGAAAAAGTGACGAAAAATTGGACCTTCCGAATGGACATTTTGAGACGGAGCCGCGGACAACATTTACATAAAATTATCTTTAACAATTAAATGGCAAACACAAATTTATCGATTCCAATAACAAATTTTAACATATGATGTAAATTTGAGTGTATTATTCGATTTTTAAAGAAACTACGATTAAAAAATTGCCCTTTATATATAAAAATTATTATATCTCTATTGATTTGAAAAATGAAAAATTCTAATAAGTCTTCTTAATTACTTCTAAAAAAGGTGAAAAAATTACCCACATACTCGATTATGCCGGCACCATTATCATTTATTACTACCTGCAGCTTTGCAGCGACAATTGTTTCAATATCATTCGAGTGGATATCTTTATATCACCCAAAATTTGTTGGATTTCTTTTGTAAGTTTTCTCTTTGTAATAAACTGCCATGAACTAGTACAGAAAATTCAATCAGATAACTGACTTACATATACCTTCAACAATCGTCCTTTACATTAGTGCAGAAGTGTTTAGAGTGCCAGAAGAGGTGTTAAAAATCTTACCAAAAATGTTCTCAATAAATATACGAAACCGCTATTAGTACAATTGAAGGGAAGATATGAAGCCAGGGTTAAATTATATTTGTATATGGGTTTCATTTGTAAACGGTGGGGTTATCCCTTCGATTATCATCCAGCATTACAATGAAATGCTACTAACAAAAATTTACGTTACCATAGCTTACGCATCTGGGTATACAGGGAGAAAACTAAATATCGATAAATCTTTTACACTATATTGAGATAAGTATGAAAAACTAAAAAAACTGGCAATGCAGCAGTTTGAAACGTATGAGGCGGCTAATATATGAGGTAAATCAATCATTTTGTGAGGGAGGTACCAGATTTTCTCAAATTGTATCAAGAATTGCTACAGAACAACAAAAAATCAGGATAGGGTTTCAAAATTAAAAGGAAGCCAATTGAACATCCCATACAAATTGAATGATGTTTCTAAATTCAATTGTTCCTCTATGATTTATAATTAGCAGGCTGCAACAGAGGTTGCTTCAATTGCTGGCTGTAGTAATGCATCACTCTCGTAGTGCTTCGTAAAATTTGAAAACAATTATCGTATAATCACGTCCTCTCTGGTAACTCTTATACTGGTTATATCCGATTATCCTCTCAGTGGATTCAAAATCGCTGGTCTAGCAACAAATAAAGTTGGTTCATCATTCATAACGCCGTAAATATGCTGTTACAGCAACAGTCTTTCAATGCTGATTCTTCTGTGCTTACGTCAGCAAGTAAAATTGTTGCATATGGGACTGGGAGAACTCATAATTGATTGTGGCAAAGCCATTGCATCCGGAAAAAAGTGACTGTTTGAGGCGCATTATGGTCTGGAGGTATCATTGGGCTGTATTTTTTTTTGAAAATAATGCTAGAGAAACCGTTTTCGGTAATTCAGAGCGCTATGACCGTGTGATGACCGACTTTTTTTTGGTTTGCAGTTAAAGATTATGAACTGGACGATATGTGGTTTCAACAAGACGGTGCCACGAGCCACACAACACAACCGATTTTGACTTTATTGCATGAGAAGTTTTCAGAAAGCGTAATTTTACGTTTTGGTGGCGTCAATTAGCTATCAAGATCAAGCGATTCGACGCCGTTAGACTTTTTTGTGGGTCTACTTCAAAGACCGTGTTTACGCCGATAATCTCCAAACGAGCGTTTGAAAACCAACATTCGTCAAATTAACGCCGAGATACCGCCTGAAATATGCGAAAAATTGGTCAAAAACTATCTCGAAAAGATCCACTGCCGCAACTAATCTAAAGGCGGTCATTTGATTAACATTGTATTTCGTCGAAATCATGGCTTTATGTGTGTTTTATTTAACTTTACTTTGAAACCAGAAAATTATTTTCATATTCGTCTTAGACAAGACAAGTCTTATATTTTTTAAAATTTTATTTCATTCGCAATAAATTGTTGAAATGACAAAACCTATTTCGGTTATATAAAAATGTTTTATTATTAGAATAGTTTTAAAGTACAAACTTAAAACCAGAAACCGCCACCGAAACGAAATCAAATTCGAAAGCAATTTTGACTTAATACAGTTCCCTCAATTCAAAACGAAAATATACGTAATTTGCATTTTGATTCCTGCAGAAAATTGATTGAACCCTTTTTACGTTCCGCAGTTTGCCGTTAAGTTTATTCCTCTGGTTCAGATTAATAAACGAAATTGCATGAAACTACATTTTCGTTTCACATTATCGTACCAAAATATCTGTTTTATTGTGTTTCGATATAAAAGCGGAATCAATGAAGGTTTTTAATTAGACTTCAGATAAACAACGAGTCAATCAATGTGAAGTGAGTTGTTGTTTCGAAAATAAATAACGAACCAATTTCTAATGCAATTTAAATAAGTTTTTAGTATGACAACCGACACAAAACTGTATTTTCGCTAAAATCTCTGTTCTAAATAATAAAAATTGGATGTCTGATTTAAATAAACTCCAATGTGACCAACAACAATATCGGCAGTTTTTGTTCTTTCCGCTATTTGGCACATATGCTGTATTCGGTGTAATATAATTAGATAAAAAGTAATTGAATGAAAAACAAATTCGAAATAACAGTTTGCATTTTGGAAATAATATTAAGACTGTGGGATTAAGTTTTTATTAGTGTCTAAAGAGCACATGAATATCATTCGAATATCATCTTGATATATCCTTATATTCAGAAGAAATTTCCACAGCAACCTTTTTAAACCATACTCGTATTACCAATACCACTTTCGTGAAAGAATATTGGATATTTCATTTGAAATTTTTATATACCAAATTTCATATTGCGCATTACTCTTGCTTAATTGCCGATTATTCTAAATTAAAGGACAGTCCACGTCCTTCCTATAAGTCTTACGCAGAAACCCTCCACAACTGCATTGCAGTGGCACAACTTCATAGCAGCTTGAAATTCTAGAATATATATGAATCTGCGAAAACTTTTTACGCTTCATTGGCAAGTGTGTGCGTTTATTGAATCAACTCTGAAATGGAAATTAAAACCGTCGTGATAATTTAATTATGTTTGACCTGCAATTGAAAAAAATGGCTTTAATTAATTTATACATCCATATTCACTAGACCGGGTCACGAAAAAAAAATTCCCAAAGTCGGCACGAAATATTAAGGATAATCTCGAGACAATTTAAAAAAATTTTTTTAACCCATTCCGAACCCGTGAAAAACAGCCAAAAAGTCGTGAACGATCCACCCAACTTGAGTCACGCCAAGATTTGTTATAATTATTTTTACTCTTTTTTGTATTTTATTTGCAATAAAACCAAAACAAGATTTCAATAGTAACTAGATAACAAATGAATTAACCCAGAAAAATATTTAAAATGTTTTTCGATAGCGCTAAAAAGTATGCAATAATATGTAATAAAAATTTTTTTCGCTAGCGGTAAATTTTTACGCAATAATTTGCGGTAATAATGAAAAAATATTTATATTAATGCTGTAAATAAATGTTTTCCTACGTAACTTTTTTGTTTTTGAATAAAACCGTATACTTCCAAAGCAAAATATTCTTGGTTTTGAAAGGGCTTTAATCCAAAAATAAAATATTTTTAAATTTTAGGGGTAGAAACTGCGTTAATGAAACCTTCATCACAAAATGATGTTGTACGTCAGCGACATCTATGGAACAAATATAGCATTCGTTAATACCTACACAAAGATGTCTCATATATTATGATCGAGCCACAAACAAAGAAACTACGATAAAAAACGATTTTGGCTGTTTTTCACGGGTTCGGAATGGGTTAAAAAATTTTTTTTTTTTTAAATTGTCTCGAGATTGTCCTTAATATTTCGTGCCGACTTTGGGAATTTTTTTTTATATATGGAGGCCGACCCGGTCTAATATTCACTGAAATCGTAGAGTGTCCAGCGTAGACTATGCATTTGTTTGCATTTTGCATTATTTTATTCAGGATTGACTTTTGTATCCCATGTTTTTTTCACCACAATCAAGCTAACTCATTTGTATTCAATATCGTACCGAAAAATGAAGTTTGCTGGCTTATTTAATATGAATAGAGTAAAAGTTTTAAATGACTTTGGTTCATCAGTAGTTGTTATAAAAGCTATAAGTAAGCCATCTGGTTTGTTATAAACCATATTGTTCGTTGTAGAGGTAAAAATAATAAAGAAGGAAGTTATCTGGTGCGCAAACTAGCCAATAATTATGCAAACTTTTTACAAAGTTGCGTTCGAATTTGCAATAAATACACACAAATAAAAAGAACGCTTGCAGGGCATTCGTGCAAGGATATATCTTTTGATTCATACTAATAAATATTATTATAAAATTTTCAACATTTTCATCAAATGAAATAATTTATTATAAATGTCGTTAGTATTGTTGTGAGTGAACGAACACAATATCTTCATGCAATCATACGCATAATTCACAAACACCGCGTGATTTGCCGTTTCGGCTGTATGAGGAACCGTAACTGTCAGATTCGATTTCAAATAGATTGAATACATTTCACTATATTATTGTAATCTATTCACTGTTCCAATAATATTATACACTGTGGTAGAAAAACGATAGTCGTATCGTGTGTTGGATGTTGTTCAGTTAAACCAATACAGAAATTTGAGTCAAGTGAGCTGATATATCTTCAACCAGTGTCCTTTTCCGCTGCTGCAAAATGCTTTGAATGCACAATAAAAGAAGCAAAACTTTGAATTTTTAGAAATCCTGCGTTAGGAAAATGTGGAAGGACCTTTGATTTTTGCTAAATTGGCCTATTTGCGTGTGTGATAGTATAAGGGGCGTGGCATATGTATTGAATAAAGAGCAACTGAACAAAAGATAAAAATCTCGAAATATACTAGTCAAATATAAGAGAGAACGTTGTCATTACATCGATTACTTCACATTGTTCCTAGTGTTATAACGCAATAAAATCGATGAAAATGTCAGTCTAAGAATTAGGGGTTACAGTGGAAAAGGTTAATACAGGGGCCCGTCGGAAAGGTATACTACTTTCTTTTGCCGCCATTTTGGTAAACGGGTAGAGACATGGCAAATATATTAAGGAAAATAATTCAGCCAATTTGTTTTAATCATTAAAACATTTTATCAAAATCAATCATCATGTGACGATGAGAAAAATACGTGAAATTTTTAGGAGAAACAACGTGCCAACAAAACGCACTATGTGTCGCGTAGTGAATAATTTCGAAGAAAGAGGGTCTGTAGCTGATATGGCCAAGCATGGACTGAAATTGACTGAAAAAATTACTGCTGCTAAAGAAAGTGTCGAAAACAATCCATCAACCTCAATTCGACGCTGTGCTCTGGAGCTTGGTCTTCAAAGACCACAATTTGGTCACAATTTTGCACAAGGATTTGCATTTGTTTCCAATTAAGATTCAGTTGACACAACAGCTTCTTCCACAAGACCATTTATGCCGCCGTGCATATGCCAGTAGGATGTTACAGTTCGTCCATGACAACCCCGTTTTTCATGAAAAAATCATAATGAGTGATGAATCACAATTTCATTAGAATGAATAAACAGAAGAGTCGGTTCTGGGCAATGGAAAACCCTCAAATTATTCATCAGTCACCTTTGCATCCATTAAAATTGACAGTCTGGTGTGCAATTTGGTCAGGAGGAATCATTGGATCTTACTTCTTTGAAATTGAAAACGGAGTAACGGTAACTGTCAATGGGGAGCGATATGATATGATTGAAAACTTTTTAACGCCACAACTGTATGCTTTAGGCTTGATTAACATGTGGTATCAACCACACACCTCTTTCCACAAGAAGTTGTTTCATGAAATGTTGATGTTGATTGGCCTCTACGGTCGCCTGATTTGACTGCTCCCGACTTCTTTTTGTGGGGATATCTGAAATGCAAGGTTTATGCAAACAAACCAGAAATGCTTGAGCAACTCAAGCAAAATATTCGTGCTCGCATTTGTGAGGCTAACAGACATTTATCCGATATTTTATTCCATTCATAATTGCCGACATTAAATAAAACATTTATATCCATTCTCTTTCATTTAATCAAAAATTATAAACAAAGTATTATACCTTCAACAGGGTGTCCTGTAGTTTTCAAAAAACACAAAGTGCGCTTAGAGTCTTAGAAATTATTTCATGTAAATTTTGATCATGATTACGCTGTAAGTGGTCTATGAGAGACGTCATATTTTGAACTATCCCTATGGTAGTATACTCTGATATAAGAAATCTTCTGAGAGAAATCCACCAAATATTTAATTTTATGACAAAATCCAAATAAAACAGGTTATTTTTTTCATTTTAACATTATCTGCCTTCTCATGAGCACAACTTCTTAAAGTTCCTAATTACCTATATATATATATACATTTATATATATAAGTGTATATATATACATAAATATATATATATATATATATATATATATAAA
>JAHXMU010026709.1:1645643-1691029 GCA_019455685.1 Philornis downsi
ATAAATATATATATATATATATATATATATATAAATATATATACATATATGCATATATATGTATTCTTAAAAGTGCTTGGCATTGCAGTGCCTTTAAATTCGCCTTACAAGAAAGGGTTATGTGTGTCACGTGTAATATTGTTATAAAGGAACGAGTGCAAAAATTTGAGTCAAGTAAGCTGATTCATTTAGCGTTGCCAAAACCTCTTACATATCTGTCATCTGAAGTGTTATCTAGTTAGAGTTTTACCATTTACGAATATAGAACCGAAGAACGCGTAAAAATAGTTAAAACTTACTAGAAATGTGGTGATTCAAATGTGGGCTTTTTTCGTGCATTTCGAGGTGAGTATGGTCGCCCCTGTTCAAGGAAGGTCGACCTACTGCGCAAGGAATTGGTAAGATTATAGAGAAATTTGAGGAGACTGGAAGCGTTACATATGTGGTCAGGCCTCTACATCATTGCAATGCACGTACTGCGAAAATATTGCTTATGTTAGTGAAAGTGTGGCGGATAATCGGAATTTCCACTCAGAGCGTTATGGCCGTATGATGATCGAATTTTTTTTTAGCCTGCAATTGAAGGTAATGAATTGGACGATATGTGGTTTCAACAAAGCGGTGACATGAGCCATACAAACGTCCGATTTGGGCTTGATTGCATGAGATATGTTTTAATTAATGTGTAATTAATTTGCAACTCCCTGTTACGATCTGACAGAATATTAGAGTATGCAAAGCTTTACGAAATTTTACAAAGATTTACGTCAATTACCTGTCCGCTAGCCATACAGACTTATGTCGCTTAATCGACTCAAAAAGTCTTGCGTGTCATTTACTCAAAAGATACATCGTATTTTAAACTCTTCCCTTTTGATGTTACATTTTTGTATCAAATTATATAAATCGGTATTTCTTCAAGCAAAGGTATAAACATATCTTAAAGCTGTAATTTCCCTAAGATATTGTAGAAAATATTTATATTCTGCTAGGAATTTTGTGAATTTTGCATAATACGTACTGCGGAAATCTCTGCAGATTTCTATTAACGAACTTTAAAAATAGAGTCGATTATTGCGTCTAAATAAGGGAACTGTGGGTGACAGTTCACCTTTAATACAGCTCACCTGGCTGAAAGTATAGTTGGATATGCCATTTCTCAAATACTTTGATTTTTCTTAACTGATTGCATTAATGCGTGTTTGGAAAGATGTGTGTTAATAATATTTACGCCGTCACCAGAAGGAGAGTAGATGTATCCCAATTATTACGGGCAAAAGTGTAGCAAGGAGAAAGATACCAACCACCCTTTGACTGCATGCGTTTCATGATTTTTTAGTCGATTGAGCTTTGCACAACCTAATAGTTTGCTAGATTGTAGTCGATTCCTTCTGCTTCCAGCCATACCAATTGATCGATTTCCTTATATTTAATATTTTCTTATATCTCCCAAATTGTTAGTCATGGTAGTCTGAAATTGTGTCTAAAGTATTGCTTTATAATGCTCAGTAATATCTGAAAAGACACACCTATTAACCGACCTCTTCCTAGTACCTCCCCAATATATAGCCGATTTGCCCCATATCTCCTTACTTTCACATCTTTTATTCTATTGCACTAATTTTGCTCAATTTTGTCAATTTGCGCCTAATAAATCTAGAATGATATCTCCCAAACAGATCATCCGAATTTTGGAAATTCTGAAATTCATCTTCAATTCTCATATTATTATACTATATTAATATACGATGTTCGGTAATAAGTAGAGAAAAATGGACCAACTAATCACGTCCCTTCCAATTAAACTATTTATTCTTCTTTCATATTTCGAAACTGTCGCACTGAATTCAATTAAGTTTAGCAGACGTCTATTATTCTATAAATGGAATTGGAAGAATTTGCCACATTCCTGCTGGTGCTTTCCATATAAACTAACCGAAATATGGAAATTTAATTTATTCTCTGTAATTCCCTAACTCCCAGTCTACCCTAACTAAGTTTTTTTTTTGCATTTTATTATATTATAGTGTTTGTCAAAATCAAAAAAATCACCTGATTAAAGCTCTTTCTTTACAACGAATGCAAGTTACAAATTTAACCAACTAATTACAAAAATAGTTTAATCATACGAGTATATTTCCACGTTCGTGTCGTTCATTTAACTGCATTAAATTCAGTATAATTTAGCAAGTAATTGAAATTTAGTAAACTTAGTTCTGCAGAACTGCATTGGCAAGCCTCTAAGGCAACTAAGCCCCTAACATACCAACCACAGTACCCACCCATGTAATTTCTAAATGAAAGTTTCTACAAAGTTAAAATTTTGCCTCTTTTATTGTGCCTTAAAATAATTTTTTTATAATTATCAATACAGAATTATGTGGGGGAATGGCATATGTATGTCAGTTCACCAGACAAAAATGTGGAAGACATAACATTTGAAAACTCAAAAAAAAGGACAAAAATAATACAAAGTTATTTGTTTATATGCATTGAATTACCTCAAATTACTATTCGAATTACTAGTCGAGAAAGTCCTGTCTACTATATATGCATTATATATGAGGTTAATTTACGAATAAATCCTAAAATATTTGAAAAAGCCCTGTTTTCCAGGGACCTGATCAATGTTGTACAACCAAAGTTTTTCCTTTTGAGTCGGTTTTAGCAGTTTTGAATTTAATGCGCTTATAGATATGAAATACTTTTATATTAAGCTTCAGCCTCCTAGTTTAAGCAGTTGATTTCTACTGTGTTTTGTGATCGATGAGCGAATAAACGGACGGACATGTTCAAATCGGCGTTACTTCCCCAGCGTAAAAGTAAAAATAAAAACAGTATTGATGTGATATATTAAAAGTGATATTTCCTGTTTGCAGATATCGTTTCTGAGTATTTTATTTGCCAATCAACTTTATATTATGTCTTGGTATACGATTTGGAGCAACCTATTTGAAATATATCCATGTAAATAGAACTGAATCATTCTCATACAATTTTGCCTGCAAAACTCAATTTAATACATCCATTGTTTTTACAGATTGTAAAAAGTATCATTCCGTAAGGAACTTAGCTCCCATGCTGCATATGTTGCTTTCGTTTTTAATCTTTATTATACTAAAAGTTCAGTTTCTCTGCCATATGTTGCACCGAACAAAGTTATGTCGTTAAGGATTTATGTCTTTTTAAGAATTATGATAGTTTAAAACAACACACTTGAAACAAGTTGTAGTTTTAACATTGTCAGTGAGTCGAAAAAACTATTTTCCAGAAAAAAATATTAACACAAGTCACTTTACATTGAGTATCCGATTGCAGAAACATGTGTATAATTCAAAATATTTGAATTTGACCAAGACGACAAGAACATACAATATGTGTTTAATATTTAATTTTACACTTTAAGTTGTTGCTTCTAAGTTTTTATCAATAAAGGCAGAAAACAATGCAGTTTTTGATTTATGCAAAAATGTGGCTAATATTACAACATTTACACATTAGAACATATTATGTAGATTGGACAGAAAAACCAGTATATCATCAAAGACGACTAGCTACATGTCTTAATTTATGGGATGGCCTTTTACAACAATCAACTTTTTTAATTATTTACACAGATGGTCGGATGAACTAGTTGGAATTTACATGGGAATGATTGAATTTCGAAAAATAGGTCAATTTGTGAAAGAGGTATCAGAATGGGTATGGTAATGTCGATGACACCACTATATCGAACACTGAACATGTACCAAATTTGGTTAAGTTAACTGAAATTTCGTAAAAATATGAACGTTAACGTATGGATTAAATCGTTGATTTGTATGGAAGGTACCAGAAGGAGTGGGTTTAATCGGTCAATTTTTCTTAATTTTGCGGATCATTATGAAACAATGAAATTGTAGGTCACGTATGAGGAGTTACAGGATGGAAATTGAGTTTTTGTTTGGCCAATCCATTTCAATTATCAGACCCATCTGATTTAATGCGTGTCAAATTTTATTCAATTTGATGCAACTGAATCAAAGGTATGAACCAAAGAATGAATGGGACAAACCGGTGCCTTATATGGGAGATATCAGATTGGGAGCGGTTAAACGACAGATTTTCAAAATTATATCAAATATCATAAAACGATACAGTAAAAACAATTTCAGGCTACAGCAAACGAGCTATAATTTATAGGGAGAAAACTGAATTTTAAAAAATAGGTCAATTTTGTATGGCAGGTTCCAGAAGAGTTGATCCAATATATATGGTTTTTTAAGATTTAAGTTTTTCAGGTTGCCGGCACTAGTTGGTAATGACGTCCAAACGTCATCTGTTAAAGTGGAAAGTGTACAGTATACTCTGCCATTTCATCATGGAAAGACTAACAAACGAGCAGCGATAGAAAATCGTTGAAATCTGTTATCAAAATTCGGGCTCTGTGACAAATGTGCATCGTTTGATACGACCATTTTATGGTCGTCATAATCGACCTGCTGAATCAACCATTCGTGCTGTTATCTCCAAATTTCGCACCAAATTTACTTTGTTGGACATAAAATCATCGACTCGTATGCGTAGACTGCATATCGAAGAAGATATTGCAGCCGTAGGGACCAGTGTTAATGACGATCGTGAAGTGTCAATTCGTCGCCGTTCTCAGCGATTGGGCATGTGTTACTCAACTACAAGGAAAATTTTAGACGTCGATTTGGGTTTGAAAGCCTATATAATTCAACTTACGCAAGAATTGAAGCCGAACGTCTAATTTTTGGTAAATGGGCCTTACAAAAGCTCAATGAAAATCCGCTGTTTTATCGAAAAATTGTGTTCAGCGATGAGGCTCATTTCTTGCTGAACGGATAAGTAAACAAGCAAAACTGTCGCATCTGGAGTGATGAACAGCCACGTGTCATGCATGAATTACCAATGCATCCTAAAAAACGACAGTCTGTTCTGGTTTATGGGCTGGTGGCATCATTGGTCAAAGACGACCGTGGAAGAAACGTTATTGTCAACGGCGATCGATATCGAGCCATGATACGCGATTTTTTTTTGCCCCAATTGGCTGAGTTGAACTTGGTTGACCTGTGGTTTCATCAGGACGATGCAACTTGACACACTGCTTGTGAAACAATGGATATGTTGAGGGATGAATTTGTCGAGCAGCTTATCTCTCGATTTGGCCCTGTGATTTGGCTCCCAAGATCTTGCGATTTAACGCCTCTTGATTATTTCGTGTGGGGTTATGTCAAGTCTTTAGTCTATGTGGACAAGCTGAACACTATTGAAGCCCTACAGGATAACACAACACACGTTATTCGTGGAACACAGACCGAAATGTTCGAAAAAGTGATGAAAAATTGGACCTTCAGAATGGACATTTGGGACGGAGCAGCAGAAATTATTTACGTAAAATTATCTTTATATCGAGTCCTATAAAAAAATTTAATATATGGTGTAAATTTGAGTGTTTCATTCGAATTTTAAACTTTTAAAACTACGATTAAAATATCACCCTTTAGTCCATTCATGATATCCTGCTACAATTTGACAAAATATTTTGCAAAGTTTTATATAGATGTATTTACGACAATTGACTGAATAACTAGGCCTTTTTTACATTGCATTTATTTCTATATTGATAACTTTATTTCAGCCAAATTTAGTACACGTTTAAAATTCCCTAAATTAAGGTGTTTACTAAACGCTTGATACGTGCTATATTACGCCGAATTTAGTGCAATTGAGTGGAAGGTATTACGTATAGGGGTCAAATTAGGTAATTTGTGTAGAAGTTATTAGACAGAAAGAGATTATGCGATCGATTTTTTGGGAATTGTACTGAAATACCATAGGTGGAAATACAGATAATTTCGACGATTTGATCAATTTGTATGGCAGATACCAGAAGAGTTGTGGCGATGGCGATCAAATTTCATTCTCGAAGCTTGCGCTTTCATACGTCATGAGGTATGCTAAATTTGGTTGAATTCAGTACAATTTATTGACTGAGATGAAGGTATGAATATGTGGGTTAAATCGGCTATTTACATTACAGGTAATGAAACAGGCCTAGATCAAATGATTTTTCTCAAGTTTTATAGAGTATTGAAAAGAATGCAACGTAAAAAAATCTAGACAACTAGAATCTGCCATTTAGAAATTATTGATTAGTGATTAAAATGCGAAAAATCGATCAATCTGTATGGGAGGCGCTAGAAGGCGTGTTTCAATGCGTTTTTTTTTTTAATTTTTCCCAAATTTGACTAAATTTAATAGAACTATGTAGAAGATATGTAATTACGAAAGTATGTGCTAAATCGATCATTTATATGAGAAAGGCCAGTAGATGCGTGATTAACCGATCGACTTTTTTAAACTTTAGTAAGCATTATAAAGCAATGCAGAGGTTAGGTTGCAGGTGAGAAGTTGCAAGAAGGAAATTGATTTTGGTCAATTGTTTTTGGTCAAAATTGCTCAATTTGTATGGAGATATCGGAAGAGTTTAAATTCTGCCTATGGTCTGACAAAATATTACGCTATTTTGGGAAGTTTCACAGAAGTTTAGAGGAACTATAATTTCTACCATATAGTCAAATAGCCAGGCAGACAAAAGATACTTGGTACTTTGAACGCTTCTGTCACTTTTTCAACAATACGAATGGGCATTTGGTGAAAGTGCATGTGTGATTCAGTTCAACGTACTGAAATTTTTCTACTGAACTTTTGATGTATTTCATATATCATACTTCACAATTGTTGTAAAGCAACAAATGTTTGTTTTTATCGCACTAATAATCTATGGATTACATTATATTCATAAGCCGTATGCCATAGGCGGCAAAACTGTATTGTTTTTTTATGGATATATAATTTCTCAACAATGAACTGAGGTTCTAAGATTTGACAACATCTAGTTTGCTACTTTCTCATAGTGTACGAGTATTTCACACATTTTTTTTTTTTTGTTTTCAAAAAATGTAATTACCGGAATAAGCTATTTGTATTGTGCCAATAATAGCAAGCTGTAGTACATTTCGTTACATACTTTGTTTATACTCTTTATTTCGTCTAGAGCATTTTTCCTGTTACAAAGTGTTTAAAAGGTTGTGATCATGCAGTCGTTTTGTGCAATTTTCATGCTCCAATAATTATTTCAAAATGTTTTCTGTCTCCTCCTGCTGTAGTTAGGTGTAAGGCCGGTCGTTTACATTTGAAGGGCTGAATACACATTATTACACCTACCCGCCTGTTCTCATGTTTAAAACCTTTCATACTGAAGTATCTACATGTACTCAAATACATGTATACACATATATATATACGAGTACACTGTGTAACTACATAAATACATTCAATGGAATCCAAAAAGTTTTCAATGGCTAAATATTGCTGCTGACAAACGACACAATTTGCAACTTTAAATACATTCAACGTTGACCATTTGCTGCCATGTACCTTCAATGGATGTCTGCAAGGAAATGCCTTTGAATAATGACTACTTCTATTCTGAGCAATTATCAGATTTTCGAAATAAATTTACATTTTAATTTGCACATTTAAGGAATAACATCTTAGAACGAATTGATGGCATCGATTTTTAAATTAATTTATATACACCAAGTAGAAGGGAGAAAATGGACATGCATCGATGCGTCTTAAGATGCCAGGAGTGGAATTGGTAAAGCCTATTTCAGAGAAGGCTTACATTGAGGCCTTCCAACAAACCTGATACATCATGCTATGTAGTTAGCATAAGAAAACCTATTCCAAAATGTAACTTTTTCTTTTTAGTGTACTTTCTTTTTACTACGTCCAAAGTAGGCCTTCTAGTGTTACGTAGCAAAGAAGATATCTACGTATATCATAGCCTTCTTTTCAAATTTCCGTGGTAGGCAGCCGGAGATGTATTTTTAAATCGTATAGAATAAAATAACCCGTTTTATCTGTTTTGATGCAGAGAACGTCATACGAATTTCAGAAACTTTTATTCTTTAATTACCCATTTTTCCGTACACTGCTTTTGGTAGTTGGAAGGAAGTACACAGTTTTCAGTTATATCACCGAATGCTTATTAAAATCAACACATGTCATACAATTCGCTACGATTTTCTGTGGTCGTTCAGCAAATAGTTCCACCAAGTTCTAATAAGGTCTCAAAAACTTTGAATATTCCTGCATCGTATTTCTTTCTGTTTTCATGGAAGTTAGTGGATTCATCCAAAAATGGTATATTGTTAACACTTTGCCACAGTCGTATTGAGAGCGAATTGCTTTTTCAATTAGATATTGTTGAGTAAGTCAACAATGTCAAATTTATAAATTTGGTTGACTATAGTTTTGTTGAATATGTCCTTGTAACGTTAAGATTAGTTCAGTGAATACATTTTTTGTTTAAGTCTTTTTTTCGCCTCTTTACAGAATTAACTAAATAATACTTGGGAAATTTATAATGGAAAGGCTCAGCACAGAAGAACCAAAGTAGTTGATTTTTACTTTGAAAGTCAGCATTCGATTATTCAGATCATATCGAAATTTCTTTCATGTTCGAAATGCTCCTAGCGCTCCAAAAATTTACCGATTGGTTCAGCGTTACGGGCAACAAGGGGCTATGCTGGAAGACCTCGTGCAGTTCGAAATGAAGTGACCATAGCTCGAGTGCAAGCAAGTATTGAGGAAAACCCTGAAACTTCCACCAGGCGACGTTCTCAGCAGTTAGAGATGTCTAGACTGTATTTGCAAAGAATTTTACATACGAGTATGTTACATCTTTTCCCAAATAAGATGTAATTGGTTCACTAGTTAAAGCCAAATGATGCACAAGAACGCATTCAATATAGTCACCGTTAACGTTACTTATGCGCCACCCTATATATAGTTTCGTTCTACTATAATTCCTCCAAAGTTTATTTCATATGTGAAGTAAATGTTGCGAAATTGGTAGTTCAAATGCGTCTTTTGCGTTGAGTTTTTGTTTCCATTAATATTTGTATGAGTTGGAATTCACGTGAAAGATATTTGCCACAGGCTATTCCTCCAAACACTTTCAACTAAATGCCCCGGATCTTGATGTTCCTCACACGCAGCAGCGACATATTACGCATTCTGTGACAGCTGTTGCTTGCTTGGGCATGAAAAGAGAACTCCTGGTACTTCTTTATCTTATGTTGCATAGTCTGAGGACAAGGATGCTGCATACTGGGTAATGCTTCAGCCAATTGTAAAGCGTTCCGTTAGGAAACTACAAGGAGAACAGAAGAGAGGCACACCGACTGTTTAGGCGGAAGAAATTGTTGTGTAACGACTGAATAAGAGAGGACATAGAAAGACACAGGGATAGAGGTGAAGACCAAAAGTTATACTAAAAGATCAGAAATAAAGGGTATGGAACAGGGCTTCCCTTCTGTAAGGACAGCGATGGAAATTTGATCACAAGTACGTATGCTGCAAATATGTAGGGAGAAAATTTTTATGAGCTTCCATTTCACATGGCAACACGAGTGAAGAATCACCCCAATAACCGACGATGGCATAAATTGTCCAGCCCCGAGTCTAAACGAGCTCAGAATAGCAAATGCTAGACAGAGCAGAATTTGGGCACCGAAACATTACGTTTGGTTCATCCCACAGCGCTGAAAGTAGTCCACTGGCTACATTATATCACAATCATAACTTTCATATCAAGGAAGGTGAGGTTCTTACCCATTGGAGCTTAAAACCAACAAAGCTGCGGGTTCTGCCGGCCTGCCGACAGAGCTGTTTAAGGTCCGTAGCTTTGTGCTGATAAAAATAAGGCATTAGCTTCTAAACACTGTTTGGCTCGAAGAATGCATTCCCGGTGAATGAAATTTGGGTCCGTTTTAAAATTATCGCACTACTACTACCCATAAGGTCTTGTCGAGTGAGATTTGTGTGACCTTATTGTGCTTTAACAGTGTGGCTTTAGAATTGGCAAATCAAAAACTGACCAGACATTCAGACTATGGAAAATTCTGGAGAAAACCCAAGAAAAACAGATAGACATACATTCCAACTAGCTCACGCACTTTCAACCGAAGATTATCCAATACTATTTTGTGGATTTTCTTAACCGTCTCTGGCGTGGACACTTCAATTGGTCGATTATCACGGTGTTCGTCTTGACAGCTTCTATGGCATCATTTAAACTGTGTTGCCCAATTATTTACAGTCGTAAATGTAGGGGCAGATTCCTCCAGACTAGAATAAAGCTCGACGTTAATATTGGTTGGACTGAGACATTTCAAATGGAAATATTGAATTACATAAAGGTGACCAGGTGTGGACACATGGTTGTGGGACAAAAGGCAATGAACTATGCACTATGCATAGGTACGTGGTAAAGCGCATCAATTTATGGAGGTTGGGTTGGTTGGATCATGTTGCGCGGTTGACCACGTCGATGTCGGCATATAGCTCATACAGCTCATTGTTCATGCAACGCCGATACTCTCCGTCAACGATGATGGTTCCATATATTTTCCGGAATATTTTCCTTTCGAAAACTGCCAATACTGATTCATTCGCTTGCATCATAACCGAGGATTCTGCGCCATATAACAAGACGGGTAGAACCAACGTCTGGTACAGTCGGATTTTTGTTTGTCGAGAGAGGGCTTTATCATTGAATCGCTTCCTTAGCCTGTAGTAACATCTATTAGAAAGCAGTACTCTCCTCTTTATTTCCATGCTGACATTATTCATTTTGTTTACAGCAAAACCGAGGTAGATGAATTCTTCCACCACTTCAAAATTATAGCTGTCAACGTTCACACAGCGTCCCAAAGGAGTGGACTCTTTGTTCGTTGAAACCAATAACTTTGTTTTGTCCTCGTTTACCACCAGACCAATTTTCGCTGCTTCCTTCTCGATGCTTGAGAAAGCTGCAGTAACATCTCGCAGTTTTCGCCCAATAATGTCTATGTCATCTGCACATGCGAGTAATATATGGCTTTTATTAAAGATGGTACCAGCCGTGTTAACTGCAGCTTTCCTCATAATCATCTGCAGTATGTTGAAGAGATCGCACGATACACTGTCGCTCGCTTAGGTCTTTGCTTATCTTTACTGAAGATTTCGTGTCAGTCAGCGTCATCCTACAAAGGAGTATAAGCTTCGCAGGAATTCCAAACTCGGACATGGCATCATACAGTTTTTGCCGTATCGGACTATCGAAGGCAGCTTTATAGTCGACTACGTGTCGATCTGTTTTTCTTGGATTTTCTCCAGACTTTGTCGTGGTGTGAATATCTGGTCAATTGTTGATTTACCATGTCTAAAGCCACACTGTTAACGTCCAATCAGGTCAGTTAGAAACGGCTTTAGTTTTTCACATATCATACCCGATAGGACCTTATAGGCAATGGGTAAAAGGCAGATACCGCATAGTTTTTACAAACACTTGGATCGCCTTTTTTAAGTACAGGAAACAGTACACTCAAATTCCAATCATCGGGCATGTTTTCCTCAAGCTAAACCGTATTTAGGAGCTGATGCAGGTATCATTCCAGGAAGCATGTTTTGCCAAGCTCTTGGTAGACGGCTATAAACTCAAGGGACCTAAGGGATATGGGTACGAGACAGCTAAAGGAGGCTGCAGGAAAATCACAATGCAATTCCATAAGTACCGTTACTTCCTGAGCTCTGATTGTAAGAGTTTTTTTTTTTTTTAACATACCTCATATATATTCGATAGTACGGCTGAAGTCATGATCGTGAGCAATCAACATCTCCAGTTATACTGCTATTAACTGGAGTTATGGCAAGTAGAAAGAAATGTCACATTAAGAAGTGATCCTTAGGGAACTCCATCTTCTTGGCAGTAATTATCTGAATAGCTGTTACCTACTGAGCAATTAAATGATCTGTTACCCAAAAAATTATATGCAAAGCCTATCATAGCACCATCAATTCAACAAACGCAAACATAAGCTATTCAAATATGCAAACATACAGCAATTAAATATTTATTTCTTTCCTAAAACAGAAATTTTCCTTTATATCGGAATGTAATATCTCAAGATTGCCAATTGTATCCCTGTTCATATTGCTAATATTGAATTGATTAATATTCAGTACTTCGTTCTTTTCTGTATACCAAATGCCGTTTCTCATCAAACAATTTGTGAGAGATATTGGTCTAAAATTATTTTTATCTGCAGCATCTTTACCCGATTTTGAAATGGATACTACGAAAGCTTGCCTTGGTAGTTTTTTACTCCCTGCAAGTTTAGTTAAGAAAGATTTTCATAATAGGGAAAGGCGACAATGACTGTCCGGGGCGTTCTTGTTGTTTTGTCAACGTCTATTAAATCTATTGTTTTTTATTCAGTCACTGATGCCAAAGCATCGTGTGAAGTTACACGATTGCACGGTGCAAACGCATCATTTTACAAATTGTAGACAATATGACAAATGACTAGCAAACACCCTTACGTTAAAGCAATGCCAGATCGATTAAGAACATCGCCGCTGTCCGTGACAGTATGCAGAAAAACTCGGGACAGTCGATTTGTCGCCGTGCACCAGAACTCGAACTTTTGCAGACTTGAACTTTACGAACTTTTCATTGGAAATTGGACTTATACCCATACAAGATCTAATAGGTCTGGAAACTCAAAGTTGATGGCCGTAGGCAACACCGTTTTTTAGCTGATTAGATTTTGAAGCGTTTGGGAGAGTATCGAAAATCTATATTTAGCGGCGATGAGCATTTTTGGAGGAATGGATACGTTAACAATCAAACTCTAATCCACACGAGATTTACCATGTGGCGATGCATCCACAAATGTGTTGTTTGGTATGAATTTTGACCCGGCTTGTTTAAAAATGGTGTTCGTAAGGCTATCAATATCAACAGCGAGCGCTGCAAATCAATGATAACCAATTTCTGTTGACTCACGTTAAGCGACATGGACGTTGTGAACTTACAGTTAAGCGAACGATAGAATAGACATTCTGCAAAAGTGAATTGAGGGCATGGTTATCTCTTCCGAAGTTTTCTGAAGTCTCCAATCTATACCAATAATCGACCAATATTCTCGGTCAACATAACCCAGACCATGGCTCAAATTCAGTAGGATCTCTGCAGCAAAGCCATTGGAAATTGGACCTCTTAAATCCGTGTCACCCTACGAAATCGCAGCCGACATTTGAACGATGTTACATTCCATACAAAAAACAAAAAAGGAATTTTGTTAAAACCTCAAAAACCACTTGATTCATTCTATTTCAACATCATCCTGGTCTATTTGGAAAACGTTATGGTAATATATATTTCTCCTCCAATCGAATTAAAATTAAATACAGTTAAATTTATATTTATTTATATTTGTTCTTGTTAGTAACAAATTTTGCTAACTTCAAATAATTTTTTGGTAAATGATTCAGCGCTCCGTTATCTACATAAAAAGCCATAAAATATATCAAAACGAAATCCACAACCACAACTCCGCTTCGAAAAAACAAATGTTATATTCAAGATTATTATAATAAACTTCAGCATTCCACTGAATCTTAAAGTGATAATTCCACTAAATGCATATTTTTTCGCTATCCTCCTGACCGTCTTTAAGTGTCACGATGGATGCAGCAACGAAAGGTGGAAATGCGCTGAAATGCTTTTTCATGCAAATTTTCGAGTCACTGCATTGTGCGGACACATTATGCGACATTGTAGTCAAAGCTTACATTAACACGAATTTCACTGTCTGGTGGAAAGAATAATAAAAATTAGTTCCACGTTTTGCAGAAAAACCCAGTTCGTCAGTTGCATGTTATGAATGTCATCGCTGTAACGATATCCTTGTAAGCTTAAGCTGGCTGTCTGTTATATATTGCGACAGCAGATACAAGATATATAAAATTGCACCAACATCTTTTTACTTTGTCTTTGCTTTGTGTTATTTCAAATGTATATATACTTTTTTTAAGTACTATTTGTAAAGACTAGTTTGCTGGTCTCAATGGAAGGAAGACATTTTACTTAACAGCTCTTCCCTGTGTCAAATTGTGTGTTACTTAACAAGAGTAGAGTGCGTAAATCGCGGCAATGAATAGAATTTATGCTTATACTGTATACATTTTAAAATCTCCTATTGCGATTATTGAGCACGACGGATATAACGCACTATACGAAACAGCATTTCCTGCCAGTTATATTTGCACAACATGTATGGGATTGGTATTTTTGTATATCACCCATACGGATATTTGATACGAAAGCCTGTATACAAATCTCAGGTCAACTATCGAAAATAATGGGAATCGTCAAGTTCCACCATCATATAAGCACTGTTTCGACTGCTCGGGAGCTATATATTGCAAAAACCAATTTGGAAGCACTTGAATAGGGCTGGAAGTTAACGCAAAATAATTTTGCAACCACATAGCCAAACCAATAGTCGAATGGTGACTGGTGATGAAAAGTGGATCACTTACGACAAAGCCAGGTGAAAATAATCATCGTCGAATTGCGGTGAGCCGAGTGTTCAGCCAGAATTGAGGGTTTCCCTATGCGTTTTATAAGATTGGCAGGGAATAATCTACAATGACCGTGCCAAGAAGGGACTGGCTTTGGACAATAGGAAAGGAATTGTATACCATCAGAACGACGCTAGGCCACCCACATCAATGGTGAGTCGCCAGAAACTCCGGGAGCTTGGTTGGGAGTTTCCTATGCATTTACCTTACAGTCCGGAAATGGCACAATGGGATTAACACCTGTTCCTGCCTATGAACAATTATTTTGCTGATGAAAAATTCCCTTCGAAAGAAGTTTTAGAAAAACGGCTGCCACAACCCCTGCCCTATACAGTTTGACCTTAGACCCAGTTTGACTCATAATAGAAGTATTTGAGATACGCTAATATTGAAAGCCTGGATAGGCATAAAAAATATTTCCGATGAAACAAGATATCGGGACAATTATTAGATTCTTTATTTGTATTAAGTTCCACCTAATATGAAAACTCAGCAGAAACTCCGTTTTGTAAACGAAATTGAGCAGCATCTCTGTTCAGCAAAAGTACACTTCTTCTCATTGTGCAAAACATACCATATTTAAACCCCTAATGGCATCAATTGTGTAAAATTTAAAGCAGACATCGGACGTAGTGTTACCGATATAGCGAACATAATAAACTCGTGTTATCTTAATCGAAAACAGGTTACATGGCCAACTCTTCTCAAATGTTATAAAAAACAACAAATCAATCCAATGGGGAAAATCCAGGCTATACAGAAATCCAGGAATTTCGAAAAATTAGTTTCAGAATTTCAGAACTTCTTCTCAATGAAGAATGCGTTCTTCAAACGCATTACGTGTGCCAAATTTGATTGAATTCAGTACAACTGCTTGTGGAATATGGGGGCTAAATCAGCCATTTTTTTGGTATTCACCAGAGTAGGCATTGTTATTTTACCAGTCCTTTTCTAGTTTTACAAAGAATATAACTCCCATCACAGTAAACAAAAATCTGTACATGAAAGTTAGGTGCCCAACTAAGATACCGCTGTTTGCCAATAGATGGCGCCAGCTATAAGCGCTAGTTATTCTGCCATAACCTAAACTTCACGAGCCAAGCTTAGGCATATGGTAAAAATACAGTTTCGACACAATATTATTTTTCTTTTGACGTCATATTCATTTGGTTGTGTGAATATGTATGATTTTCTGCCAAATAATCGTGATATGCGGGAAGTATTGATATGATGAGAAACAACGTGTCGGAAACGTGTAGGAAGACGGAAAACCTTCGAAGACACTGAATTGAGTGGCAAAGGCAGGTAGAGCATGCTTCAGTATTAGAAGTTACCCGCCAAGCCATTTCCAAGCGATTGCATGCATTGGGAACTTGCGTTCCTTATAAATAGAAGCCAAGGGACCTTGAGCGTCGTTTTTTCGCCAGTGAACAACTGCTTTAGCGAAACGAAGGGTTTTCTTCATCGTATTGTAACGGGTGATGAAGAAAGTCATGCGGTCTGCTCTGCGAAACCATCACTGGGGATCGAATCGACTTCAATTAATGCGATTGAGTCGAGTTCAGCGCAAGAAACGCCCACAGTACGCGGAGAGGCACAAATAAGTGATTCTTCAGCACGACAACGGTCGGCCTCACGTGGCCAAGCCCGTTAAAAGCTACCTGGAAACGGTAAAATGGGAAGATGGCACACGGTCTGGTGGACCAGCAGTTCCACTCGTATGACGACATCATACTTCCATCAAAAAAAAAAAAAAAAAGACTGGAACTAGAACCATCAGTAATCGTGCAATTTACGATTAGGTCGTAGTCGTGCAGTTTAAGTATCTATTTTGAAATTTTTAAGATATAAAAAAGCATGAAAAGGGCATAAATAGCACAGCCGTCTTTGACCAAAGGCCAAAAACTGAAGTCGAAAAATTAGAAGTGTGCTTTCTGTCATGGAACACAATGAAAATACTAACTTTCGAACTCAACCACGAGGTGGCACATAAGTTGAAACGTAAACTGAGCAATGCAACCTGCAATGGCAACAAAAAAGTAAACTGTATTGAGCGAAATTGTAATTATAAAGGATGTGGGGTGAATAATAGCCCCTTCCTGACTAAATCGTTAAAATAAAAATAATGGTAGGTGGCAGAGGGACTGCTCAGGCAGAGCTAAATAAATTGCAGAGAAATTTAACCTCTAAATTAATTTTTACTTAAAATTTCGGATCAGCTATTATTGGAAGGATAATATATTTTTAGGCTCACATATTTTACTTATTTCATACACGTTCAGTTTTTGCTGGGGCGAAGTCTTAGAATGGAAAATGACTGTATTACAACACCACATCAGAAAATACCCATTCAATTTTGCCAATTTTCCTAAATTAAGTTTTTCTCCTGCTTACTCTGATTAGTGGGATAAAGTAGCCTAGATTTCTGGGCATTGTTATACTTTCTCCTGAAGGAATGAATGTATATACGATTTGAAACAGCCACAGTACAAAATATGTTTTGACCAAATGCACTTCATGACTTTCTAGGTCGATTGGGCGATGTCCGTCGGTCTGGATACAATAGCGATAGCACATCTTTAATAAAATTCTCAAAAATTGGCACTTCTGTGAGTATTTACCGGAAATTGTAAATGGGCTGTATTGACATACTCCTTCAGATACCTCCAATACAAATTGACAGAAATTCAGAAATTCAGTTTTTCCCTTACAACTCCACATTCGTAAACTACAGTAATTTAAATGTTTGTCCATTGCATTTGTTTAAAATGTTTGGCAGAATTACCAAAAATCGACAACACTCCTTCTAGTACTCCTTATACAAATAACCTAATTAATCTTCATATTGTGAGACGTATGTCTCTTACGTGGTTGCATTAAATGTACTCAAATTTGGTACACCCTGAGCGTTTGCCAGAGTTAGGTCTCACAATGGAAATATAACTCATTGTCACATCGCTTCTCGCGCAAATTGACCGAGTTTCCAAAATTCTACCCTTACTCTGCAACTTCTAATTGGTAATCTACAGTAGCCTAGATTGTTGTCCATTACATTATTTTAGAACTATCTGTAAGACTGCAGAGAATAGACCAACCACGCCGTTTCTGGTACCTCCCAAATAAATAGCTTATTTAATCCATACATTCTTACCTCCATATCTTTCAATCAGCAGCTTCGGAAAACTGAGTTCTGAAAATGGGCGACTTTAACATTCTCATTCTGGTACATTTATCAAAATTTAATTTTCGCTGCAATCCCTAATTGATTAACTTAAGTCAATTATATTGCATTACAATGGTAAGTGTGAAATGAAAGTGTGAAAAATCGACGGAATAACCTCTCTGGTGCTTCTCATACAAATTATATAATTTACCTAATATATTCCAAGATCCGTATCTTTCATTCAATTGTATCTTTCAGTATAATCGAGAATGTGAAAGGCATTTAGTACTGCAAATGAAAATAGATTGAACTTTCATGCCCCTCACATTACAATTAGCCGACTTGGCCGAATTTATCTCTCTGCATTTTCCAAATGGAGGAATACAGAAAGTTACTATTTCGCTCTTTTATTGCCCTTCAATTTAGAGTATTTTTTAGTAAGAACATATTAATTAACAATGTCCACTTTAACTTGGATGAAGCTATAAGTATGTCAGTTCACCTGACTGAAATTTCTAAACTGGGATTAGCAAATTATCAGCAAAATCTGAATAAAATCGGCCAAGTATTCACATTAGTATATCTACTTATTCGCATCGTTCGTTGTCTGGAATTTAGTCAAATTTGATACACATCATGCGTTTAGCGATTTAAGTTCTGGGAATGAAAATGCATTGCATTATATTGCCATTCCCCTTCTGATACATCCCAAGAAAATAAAATGATTTATCGAAACTTATTTCTCGGTAATCCTCAGTTCGTACAGTGCAGCTACTTATATTTTTGTTAGTTGTATTGCATTGGTAAAATTTGGTCATATTTTAAGAAATCGGAAGAAATCTTTGGTAACTCCATACAAATTACCAACATTTTTTTACATTTCAATTCCGCTAAATTCAGTATTGAGCACGCATCAGACATTTGGTAAATTTCGTTCTGCTAACGAAAATGAAATACATCGTTTGTGCTTTAATTCAGTAATAAATTAATTCAAAACATTTTTTTATTGGAATACGAGTGCGGTCCCACCGATTTGACGTATGGATAGATGGTATTTTGGTAAAAAGTGGCAACCTTATGTAACACGTGTTTTAAGATTCAAGACGCCACGCTGTTTAGTACTTTTATTTGAGTCATCAAAAGCAAACAATCTCAGTGAAGTTGTAAACAAAACTTGGAAAAAAATTGTCACCGTTATGTAATTCAATATTTTCATCTGAAAGGTCTCAGTCCAAGCAATATTAGAGCAGAGATAGATTCTACTTTGGGGGAGTCTGATCCTTGGTTTACAACTGTAAAATATTGGGTAGCAAAGGTTAAACGGAGCCGTACGAACTGTCAGGACAAACACAGTAGTACTCGACCAACTGAAGCGTCCACGCCAGACACGGTTAAGAAAATCCATAAAATGGTATTGGATGTTCGTCGGCTGAAGGCGCGTAAGCTAGTTAAAATGATAAGTATTTCAAAAAGTGCTATGCATCATATATTGACCGAAGATTTGAGGATGAGAATGCTGTGCGTAAGAGGGGTGCCGCGCTTGCTTCCAATAGAGAAAAAACAGCGTCGTGAAGGTGTTTGGCGATGTTTCACCGCAATAAAATTTTTTCGTCGATTTATAACTGTGGATGAGACATGGGTCCATCACTCCACACCTGAGACAAATGAACAGTCAAAAAAGTGAACTGGAATGGGAGAATCGTATCCAAAGAAGGCGAAAGAATGGCGTCTGTCTTTTGGGATGCATATGGAATTATTTTTATTGATTGTCTTCAGAAAGGAAAAACGAGCGGGGATCAATACCGATTATGCTAATTTATTGCAGCGTTTCGGTGATGGAATTATGGTAAAGGGTCACATTTGGTAAAAAAGAAAGTGTTGTTTTATTAACACAATAACCCAGTTCACACAGTCACTATTGCCATGGCAAAAATTAATAAATTGAATCGAGTTGCTTCACCACTCACCTTATTCTTGGCTCCCTCGGACTATTTTCTATTTCCAAACCTGAAAAAAAGGGTCGGTGGTAAAAGATTTGAAAACAATGAAGAGTTGGAGTCTGCGGTTGATGACTGAGAGTATTTTAAAGAGTTTCTTATTATAAACAGAGTATAATAATGTATTGAGTGTCTCTGGAAAAAGTGTATCGAGCTGAAAGGATATTATGTTGAAAAATGAATGAAATTTTTCCCAACTTTTTTCAGTCTCCAGATCGACTAGTTTTGGGACCGCCCTCGTATAATGATTTATTATGCCCTTTCTGGGGCTCCACACATTTTTGCACCGGCGCAAAAGGACTTTGGGTGGACGGTATCCATACGAGGTGTGATCAAAAACTAACGGTTGTTTTCAATTTTTTTCAGAAAGTATTTATTTATTCATCAATTTCTATTTCATTTTATTTAAAGTAGTCCCCCTCAAATATAATACACTTGTGCCAGCGTTTCTTCTAATCTTAGAAACACTTCTATACGCGCTTTTTGGTATCGAAAACAGCTTCTGTTTCGATTTTTCTTTTATCTCCTCAATCGTAGCAAAAGGCTTTCCTTTCATCTTTGTCTCCAGTTTTGGGAAAGGAAAATGTCAGCGGGGGCCAAGTCCGGTGAATACGGTGGTTGAGGCATGATTGCGGATTTGTTTTTGACCAAAAACTCACGCGCAAGCATCGATGACGAATTGCTTCGCGCAAACGGGGCACAACTTCAAGGTTTTTTTTTTTTTTTTTTTTTTCTTCATTCATTTTCTTTATTGGATCTTTCGTATGAAATTTACAATATGTATTCAAATCTTAATCCTATCTTAAACTAAAGTATCCTGCCATTGCCGGATCTTGTTTTTGGCGAACAGATCTGTTATCACCGGACCAAGTCTAGCGTGTCCTTTCTTTTTAGCCGTATATGGCCGGGAAAATGCTGAAGGTTTTGAGCGAGTGGGTTTGAGTGGGAGGACAACTTCGATATATATGACCTGCTTAATTTTTTCATTTCCTCGGAAATATAAGGAATGTTTAAATCTTTGTGTATGTTATCATTCCTAACATACCATGGGGCACCACAAATTTGACGCAGTATTCTTGACTGTCTTCTCTGCAGCTTATTTATGTTAGAAGCCGATGCCGTTCCCCACAACTGGATGCCGTATGTCCATATTGGCTTCAATATGGTTTTGTAGATGGTGATTTTATTTTCCAAACTGAGAGTAGACTGGGAGCCAATAAGCCAGTGGAGTTGAGCCATTTTTAATTTCAATTGTATGATTTTTGAGTCAATGTGATTTTTCCAGGTGAGACGTCGGTCAAGGTGAATACCCAAATATTTGACATGGTTATGAACGGGTATGGTACTACCGTGAATAGTGAGGGCTGGGCAATTGTTCTGTCTAAGAGAGAATGTAACCTGTACACTCTTAGTGGCATTTACTTTTATCTTCCACTTTTCGAGCCAAGATTCTAATGTGTGTATATGAGACTGCAGTTGTCTAGAAGCCATTAATGGGCAAGTGCTAGTGCTCATGAATGCAGTGTCATCAGCGAAAGTTGAGGTTTGAATTAGGGATTGCACAGGCATGTCAGAGGTGTAGATGGTATATAGTATAGGGCCTAGTATACTGCCCTGAGGAACTCCTGCTGAAACTTTTCTTTGAGTTGAAACAGAGTCTTTCGATTTTACTACAAAAGATCGATCCTTCAGATAGCTCTCCAGGAGCTTATGGGTATTTGCCGGTAGAAAAGAGACTATTTTGTGAATAAGGCCTTCATGCCACACTTTATCAAAGGCTTGGGAGATGTCTATAAAGAGAGCTGAGCAATATTTCCGATCTTCGAAAGTTTTTCTGATCTGGGTTACTATACGGTGTACTTGTTCTGTCGTTCCATGACCCTTGCGAAACCCAAACTGGTGCGTGGGTATTACCTGGTTTGCTTCAATATAGGGGTACAATATTTGGAGAAAGATCTTTTCAAACAGTTTAGATAAAATAGAGAGTAAACTTATGGGTCGATAGGATGTAATTTGTGACAGTTCCTTTCCAGGTTTTGGGATCATTATTATTTCAGACAGCTTCCATGATTGAGGAAAGTAACCAATTCGAAGTATAGCATTAAATATAAATAAAACTAATTTGAGGATATTGTGGGGGAGTTCTGAAATCATTTTCGCTGTTATTTTATCGTGTCCAGGAGATTTATTCATTTTCAACGAGAGAACATTTTTCTTTAAGAGAGATAGACTTATTTTCATTGGATTTGTGACCATTGGGCTAATGATCGTCGGATTCACACGAGAGATTGTATCGTTAGGAGTAAATACTTCTTCCAGATGATCAGCAAATTCTTTTACTTTTTCATCACTACTCCTTGCCCAACCTCCATCTTTCATCCGTATTGGAGACTCCTGTGTTATAGGACGCTGTAGTTGTCTTATGGCCTTGTACAGGCTATAGTTAGTGTTTTGTGTGGCTCCTAGACGAGATAAATAGCGGGCTTCGGAGATTTCTTTTTTTTCATCCAGAGTTGACCTCAGTTTTGACTTGCACTGGTCGAGACGAGCTTTGAGGTAGGGAGATCTGTGCTTTTGCCATCGTCTTCTCGCTTTCCTTTTCTCTTTAATTAGAGATTCAATATGACATGAGGAGTCATTTTTTGTTGTAGCATGGACCTTGTGCGGAGTTGCCAAGTTTGCGGCAGTTGTCATTGTGGTAGTGAGGACGTTGATGGCAGACTGAATTTCATCTGGTGTTTTGAGAGAAAAGTTTTGCCACAGATGAGAGCTTATGTACATCTTGTATCTCAACCAATTTGTATGCCTGTTTGGAAAATGGTAAGAGATTTCCGGGTTCAAGGGAATGTTAAATACTGTGAGAATTGTGGGGGAGTGGTCGGATGAGAGTTCAAGGGAAGGAGTAACGATGATGTGTTCTCTTGTTATGCCCTTCATAACTGCAAAATCTATGAGATCGGGTGTTTTATTGAGATCCGTGGGCCAGTATGTTGGTTCACCTCCAGACAAAACTTTTAGGCCTGAACTCGATATAGCATTCAGCAATTGCCTGCCCCTGGGGTTGACGAGTCTAGACCCCCAGAAGGTATGTTTAGCATTGTAGTCTCCGGCTGCTATAAACTTGTCGCCAAGAGTAGAGAAAAAGTGTGAAAACTGGTCTTCGCTTATAACATATTTGGGAGGGCAGTATATGGAAGAAACTATTATGTTTAATCCAGTTAGTGCAACTGAAGTGGCTTGTATGTGATCAGTTTTATATTCGCGTAGAGGGAAGTGCTTTACCTGATCATTAATTATTGCAGCTGTTCCTCCACAAGCTCTGCCACTGGGATGTTTTGTATCATAGGTTGAGTATCCATTTATTCGGAAGCAATTTTTTAACGAGAAATGAGTTTCAGAGACTAAGAGAATGTCAATATCTCGGGATTTCAGAAAATACTCTACTTCGTTCTTATGTTGGGTGAGTCCGTTGGCATTCCAGTAACAAATTCTTATAGAGTTCATTTTCTGGTTAATAAAACTTGAATGAGCATATTCTGGTTTCGTAACATTTCTTGCATAATCCCCTGCATATTTGTCATGAAATTATTCATAGTTTTTATGAGGGATTCGATTGAGGTTTCAATATTGTTTTTCTGGGGAGGAGCTTGAGGAATCTGATTTTTGAGAGTTTGTGCATATGTCATTTGAGTCGTCGTTGCTGAATTGACATTTGAGACTGATGGATCTGGATTTGGGATACACCCAAATTCTGGCATTTGAAACTGAGGAGTTTCCTGCCTTCTATGAGAGAGCTTCCTCCTTAGTTCTATGTACACGGGGCAACCTCTATAATTAGCTGTGTGGTTTCCTCCACAGTTTCCACATTTCTTCAGACTGGGATCTGTTTTTGGTAACTTGCATTCTGAAGTTTTATGAATACTTCCGCATATCACACATACTGATGGTAATTTGCAGTAAGCTTTAGTATGCCCAAACTCCTGACAGTTTAAGCATTGAGGAGGGTCTTTGCGCGCTATCGGTTCCTCAACTGATACTCTGCGATGAAGCAGATATCTGAGATTGTAAATTGGGTGGGGTTCATTTTTTCCTTTCATGTGGGCATAGTCAAACGCTATTTCCACCTTAAACATGGGCTGAGGAGCCTTGAACTTATTGAGTATATTGTGAATGGATTTCACTTCGTAACCCTCATTTTCAACGGCCTCCTTTATTTCCTGTATGGGAACGTTGCTTTCAATGCCCTTGATTACAACTATTAGTCCCTTAGAGCTTTTGAGTTGGTAAGTGTAGTAATTCTTACGTTCCTGGTCAAAAAATTTGGAAACTTCACGATATTTTTCTTCCGTATATGTTTGAACTTTTGTCTCCAGCACCTTCCCCTTGCGCAGGGACACTACATGGAAACCGTCTTTACCAACTAAATGAGATAATCTGTTTACCAGATTGTTAGAGATAGCTTCCCTTAGGAATATTGGGGGAGGTTTTTGTGCTTTCTTAGGTTGTGATTGCAAATTTTCTTCTTCTGTGGCCAAAATTGCGTAGTAATTTTGACCTCTTGGGTCAACCTGTGAGGGAGGGATGTTTCTGGAATACTTCGAGTTTGGAAGTTTTTGGCTAGACTTTGGGCTCAATTTTCTTTTCAGAATGGGAAAGTAAACGTCTATCCCAGTTTGAACCGTTTCATTTTGAGGTTTTTGTTTCGGTATAGCACCCTTCGAGATCGATGTTGCCGGTTGAGTAGCACTCGCGAGAGTTGCCAGTATATCACCGTTTGCACAAATGTTAGGTGAAATATCGGGTATACTTTTAGGCGAAATCTTAACTTGGGGCGAATTGATTGTTTGTGGAGCATGGGAATGGGAAGTACTTACGGGCATACTTTTAGGCGGCAACATATTTTGTCTACTTGCCAAACTGTCATCATTGTTTGGAGAGATGTGAGCTGAGGGGGAATTCATATTGACACTAGTTTTCGCGGTTAGGAAGGCACTGTCATCTTTTTTGTTTTGGGATGCACTTTTCTGACACTCGTTTGCATTTATTGAGAGATACGCATTTCTGCCGTTAAGACTCAGACGTCTCTCTGAGTGTAAGACACTCATATAGGCACTTTTCGCCTTAAGATATGCGAAATGTAAACTATATTTTTTTGCAGATTTGTTGTGATTGTAATATTATAAATTGTATATTATTAGCACTGCACTGAGGAATTTTGATTTAGCGTCTTCTGACTGAATATTTTTTGGGCTAAGAGTATATTTAACCTTTTTTATAATTATTTTTCTAAAGCCGATGCACAAACACGTCTGTCTGCACAGAGAGAAAAATTACAATTACAATCAAGGTAGTATTCCTTATTGACCATAGGACCTTGGAATTTATGATGCACCACGCCATTGCAAAAGAAAACAGTGAGCAAAACCTTCACATTTGACCGAACTTGACGTGCTTTTTGCGGTCTTTGCTCTTCTGGACGCTTTCATTGGTATGATTGGGCTTTGGTTTCAATGTCATATCCATACACCCATGATTCGTCCCCAGTTATGACCTTTTTGAGCAAATCTGGATCGTCGTTGACGACGTTCAGCAGCTCCTGAGCGATGCCCATTCGACGTTGTTTTTGCGCAAAATTTAGCAATTTTGGAACAATATTCGCTGCCGCATCATAACCTTCATCAGGAAAGCCTTTGAATACGTCCTGAAAGCTGATTTGAATCTAGTTGCCCATTTGTTGCTGAATTGTGGAGAAAATTATGAGGTAATCTTTGAGAATGACCCTTAATGAATTAAAAAATGACGGCGATTTATTTATTTTACTGGCGCCACAGCTAAACTAAGCATTTTCAGTTCATTAACTTCACGAAGGTGTTGTACATAGAAAATCGTTTATCATCCAGATTCACAGTAATGTACATTTTTCGTCTGAACTAAATTAATCTTCACATACGGCAAATAAGAGACAAGCGGTCTGTGGCAAGCAACAGACGCAATAACAACAACAAATAACATACAAACATATGTACTGGACCTTTCAACAACGTAGTTAATTGGTCTGTTTGAAAAAGTGTTGAAAAACTTGTGGTATTATTTTCTAGCTACGTCACCAGGTAAATATTTGCAAAGTTTTCTATTTTGTGATTGGAAAATAAAACCGTCAGTTCTGTTTGTAAATTTTCGTTTTTATTGCCACCCAACAAAAACAAACCTTGCAAAAAACCTTTTATACAAAAGTTCTTGATGTAATAAATAAAATATACACGTACAAATAAAAATTCTTCGTTTTGAAAAGTGTCAGTGGACACTTTCGTTATCATTATTGATTGAAGTACGTTTTCAATTCATGGAATTTAAAGCATTTTGATTTAATGTACGAGTACATCATTTTAATTGAGTTTAATCAATAACTGCGGTAGCAGCACCATACAACTATGTGCAATTTGTTACAGAACAGTGTTTCGGGATTTTCATTCAGTGATCCGTTGTCTGTTTTAGAGGTGTTTTAAATATCAAAGCACACACAATATTCACATTTCGCCCAATTTAATACTATCACTATGCACGGTTATCAAAACAAATTATTCAACGTCAGGTGCAAAAAAAAAAGGTTAATAAATAACTCCACATTAATTTAGCATCACATCGATAATTGATAGCAATCGTTCACGTTCGCTTAGAGCCCATATTACCCCAAAAATTATTGAACGTCAGCATTTGCAATAAAAAATTTAAAACTGTAGTATCCTTTGAAATTTAACATTCATAAAAAGGTCAAAAGCTTACGATATGAAAAGTTGAAAGAGTCAATTAGGTATTTTTAAACTTAAATAAAATAAAAATATTGAAAACAACTTAAAATTTATATTTTTTAAATAAATTTAAGCACTAACAATAACGCAACCAAATATCATTCCTAAAACAAATTGTTGTTTTTAGGTAGACAGGCTTTGCTTATGGGCCAACATATGTGGACGATTAAAAGCATGTACTATGCAATACAGAATACTAAATCGGGGTTCCTGGCGTTGAAATAATACGGGCATACTCGTAGTTTTCATTACAAACATGCATAATATAAGTTGTTTTGCTGTAATTTACAGACCAAGCAACTATCTAAAATATGGGTCTATAATAATAATAAGATAGGTATAATCTTATATAATCTTCCAGACATAATCTTCTTCTTAAGAGGCCTGTGATTCGTAATGTTCCCTACATTGCATTAAGCTTTTTACACCTTCAACCGGAAGAAGTAATTCTTTTTTGAAGCCATTCAAAGGATTTTATTTAATACATTACTTTTTACATACGATCATTTAGTTAATGTTTACTTCCTCTCTCAAAGATATTGTTATATATAATAAAATTGTACTCGTATGTTTTCACAGTAATGGTGATTTTAATAATCCACTAAAATTATTATATCTTCGTCCGAGGGAATGAAGATTTACGGCGATATTGATACGGCGATATTGCAACAGTCAGAAGAAAGCGCTTGAAGCACCAAACATGAATAAATGTGTTCCATGTTATTGAGCGGTGTCCGTCTGCCGTATACACAGCCTAATAATTTGCCAAATCGTAGTAGGCAGAGATTGTAAATATAAATAAATATAAATGGATCTATCTCGTCTGTCGCCTCAAAGTTGAACGATTTTCCAAAATTCAATTCGCTGAAAATCCGAATTTGTATATCGCAGCAAATTACATTTTTGCCTATTGTACGTTTATAACGCTTAACAAGATTTGAAAAAAATTGACGGATTAATCATGCCCGTTTTTACCTCCCATATAAACGATCGATCTAACTCGACATTTTTCAGCTACATATCGTTTTTTCTTGTGCTAAATTTCATTTGATGAACTAAGTTTTGAATACGAAAACGGAGGCTATTGCCATATCTTTCGTCTGCAATTTCTATTCAGTAGGTCCCAATGACCCAGATTTTTGTTCATTACGTTGATTTACAATACTCAGTAAAATTTGAGAAAAATCACACAAATATTCATAAAATTTCAAATATCAGATTTGATCGATTTATTATTCATTTATTCGGAGGAACGAGTATCTTCTAACCAAATGCGTTCCATGATTTTTTAAGACGAATGACCGATGTCTGGCCGGTAGACAAAATGGCTACCGTAAATCTTATAAAACTTCTAATATTTTCCCAGCCAAATAGCTTCAAATGGTTCAGTTTTTCCGCATTCGTAGACTGGACAAACTTACATTTGTATCCATTGCATTTGTTTGTAATGCTTGGCAAAAAGCGAAACACGTCCTCTCTGACACATCCCACACATTCGTTTGGCATATGCTGAGCGCTTGCCAAAGTAAGGTCTCGCAATGAAAATTGATCGCATTGCCGCTCCACTTCTGGTGCCGCCCCTTAAAATTGTCCGATTTCCCGAAATTCGATCTTTTGTTTGTAATTTCTCATCTTGTTCAGTACATTAACTTATAATTTTCTTCTAGTCCTGGCATGTCCATTGACATGACTGAAATTTCTATGCTGGTTTGTGGGTGTATTTCTTTCATGCGGTTGTAATTAATTCAGTCGGCGGTGACGTAAATAGTCCTGGGTTCATGTTTTTCCCTCAGTTGTACTAAATTCAGTATAATTTAGCACGCATCATGCATTTAATAGGCTTGAATGTGCGAATGACAGTGGGCTGTGTTCTCACTCCCTCTAATTCCTAAGCGGTAAACTTCAAAATATTATACATATAATTCTGTCTACTTTATTGATATGAAATAAGGGATTTACAACGCCTCATATTTTTGCACCAACGCACAAAGATGTTGGGTGAATGCATTTGTAACTTACTCGTAGTTCATATTTCGCTGTAAGAAACATTCACATTGCAATAGGATATTGCAGTGGCAATCAATGTAATATTTGGGTTTCCGTTAAACTTGCATTTCCGCCAATGTAAGCCATTACTTCAATATGCAACCACTACCACTGCCATTACACGTTCACCCACAACGTGTGCATGTAAGCATCATAAATTTCATACCATAAATCCCATTGTAACACATTTTTACAATTTTCAAAATATTCAAATGAATATGATATGTGTGCGCTAAAGGATGGTGATTTAAAAATGATTTATATGATAGATTGTCGGTGGTGGTTATTGATATAATTTGCATTTAGGTGCACCTCTACAGGTATGCAAGTAATAATGTTTCATATTATCACAATAGTACTTTATTACATTCCATAATACCTCACATTACTGTTAATCAGTCATGAATTTGTCATGGCGTTGGAAATAGGGGGACATCAGGGTCTGGTGTACGCTTTTTCCCTTGACTGTCATTTTGAGATCTATATTGAAAAATTAGTGTAGCAAAAGTTACACAAAATATGCGTTTTTCTGCGCAGTTATTCCATTGTGCCAGATGCAATAAATTGAGATATTCTGCTCTTGAACATCACCATTTTGGATCATATTCAATTTGCAAAATTGAATAAGGTGGGAGCTTTGGTCATGCTGAAAAAAAGGGGAATGATGTAAATGGTCATACAAAATCGTGATACTACTAAAACGATTATTAGAAATTTTAAGCGAATAACCGATGTTTGAAGTAAAAATTCTCCTTGAATGCTTTTACACAATCTAAGATGCTGCGAAAAAATTAACCAACTCGGTTCAAAAAATTCGTTCCAAATGTGTATTTCTTTAAACTGGTAAATGATTCTAAATCCTTTTGGAGGTTTGAAAAGACATGATAGAACTACTAAGCTATTTCTTATGTCCTCAGCAAGGTCTGGGTTCAAATTTGTATATTGGTTTGAATCTTTTGTTTAAGTTTGGGGTATCTTCTACATAATTGAAATTAAAATTGAAATCAAGTATTTCAATTTAAATAACTCCTACCTAGTTACTCATAAAAATCCCGTTTAACAATTCATGCCCAAAAAGATCGTAATAGTAAATTTCTTCTCCTAAAACATGTTAATAAAACTAGTACAGACAGGTGAAATATCTTACAGAGCTTAGTGTAGCTTTGCGACAGGTGTCAGATGATGCGTGGGAAATCGCAAGAATATTATCCACAAAATATCTGAATAAAATCATAATAAAGGAACAAAATTTAGGTGAACCGCTGTTTTTTGCTAAATGGAGCAATTTGTGTATGAAGTGCCTTTGGAAGAATTACAATGCAGTACATGCGGAAAACTGTGTATACTAAATGCCAGATGTTTGCTAAATTGTACTGGATTTATTGGTATTGAATGAAAATATGAAGCTAAAAATATGATATGAATAATTTCTATGGGAGGTACTAGAAAGAGCGTGATTATCCGATTGATGTCTTAAAATTTCGCCAAGCATTATAATGCGATGCTGCTGGCAGAAATGTAAGTTTCTGCGTTGTACGAATTAAGATTTACAGGGAAGGAATCAAATTTCAACAAATTGGCAAATTTGTATGGAAGGTACCGGAAGGAGCGCCTTTGATAGGTGAGTTTTTCAATTTGAGATTAAAAAGAAAGTTTTAATTAATTAAAATTTAAACAAGTTCAGTGTAATTGAAGGCAAAAAAATATGAATTTAGGAATACATGGGTTAAATAGTCATGTGTCTCAAAACTTATATTTCTGCAGATAGAACTAGAGCATCATGTTGATATCTGGAAAAGATATTGTCAAAATATTTTTCCAACAAGTAGGCATGATTCTGAAATAAATTATTCTGCTACATACCAGAATATACAAAGATTTCTTTTCAATTTATCACGTTTATACACTAAAGAGGTTTCGATTTTTCAAGTTGCAGTTGATTTGAAGTGATAATTCCTAAAACCCCTAAAATTTCAATTAGGACATTTGTTTGCGCTGATATCAAATTCTGCTGAACGCCAAATACTCGTAGTTAATTAACGCAAATAGGGGTAGATACACTTCTATTCACGGAAAATTTTTAAATATTTTAAAATATTTTGCATCGTTCTTGCACTCTTTTTTTAAATGTAAGGTAGAAGTAAAGTGACGAAGAATAAATATTATTTTTCAAAGTTCGATTTTTTTCTGCATAAGGTTATATATTTTGATTGGGGACAGTGAAAAGATGTACATTAAATTGCTTTTCAAATTTTCAATGTTCGTATGAATTACGGCTAAATTAATTTTAATTTAATTTTTTTAGTGATTCTTTAAAGACATGCATTTTATTGGGTTCACTGCATAGACGGAAGATGATGGTTCATTGACGCATTGGCGCCACGAAGAAAACGTCGCCTTGTAATTTACATAACTAAAAAGATTTCTAAAAATTGAACAATGAAAATAGCCGCTTGATAATTTCATAATGTTGCAAAAATGAAAACAAAACTTAACGATATACTTTTAAAAACACATGTATAAATCGCATCAATGGTTCTGTTTCTTTAACTATATATAAACCTTTGAAAACATTTAAGAAATTTATTTTGATTTTTAATTTAAAATTGTTAAGCATTTTCTTCCCGAAAAAATGTCATCAGTTTATTTTTAGGGAACAGTTTTATATTGAAAACAAGATTCGTTTTGATTTTGTTTGACACAGCAAGTATTTCGAACGACTGCTAAATTTTTTCCGCAGATTGTTTGCCAGCGATTGATTTTGCCAAATTTTGTTAAACATGATAAAACAATACGGTGAACATATAAGTTACCGTAGACAACCTGTTATAAATCGGCCAATTTCTATGAAAAGATACAAAAAGGGGCGTGGATATGCAGTGCTTCTTTATTCTCAAAGCTAATTGTTGCCAAAAGTTTAACATGTTCCAAATTTCATTAAATTTTATGTATCTGAATGAGAGAAGAGAGAAGAATTTACCGGACTTGTCGATTACTCAGCTATTTGAAGTATTCGTCAGACGCACCGTGGTGATCGCCGCATAAATAATGGTAGGTGGCTGTACCAGGGATTGAACCCCCGATCAAGCGAATAACGGTTGAGCGTAATAATCATTGCACCAAAGTCGTTCCAACCTAAAAATTACGGACTATTGGTTAATTTGTGTGGAAGCTCTTAGAAGGGGAAGAGAAAGTAACCTGGTAAAGTACTTGCCTGCGTTAAGTTATAGGAAGTTCCAAAAATATTTACGGCTGTCATCGTGTCTATCCGCCAGCCAGTCAGACACATCTGTAAAAACTCATATAAAAATTCGCATATGATTTTACCACATCAAATGATCAATTCTTCGGATAAATATAAAAACCATATCCCATTCAGTACTTTCTATATAAATAAGTGATTTAGCTATTGTATTATTAGGGGTCTATTATTCTATTATTCTATTATTTATCTATTATTATTAAATTAAACACATGTTAAATATTTGGTGAGCGAAGTTCGGATAACGAACTGCCAATCAAGTAGGTATATTTTTCCAAATTTAATTTTCTCTGATGATAAATTAGCAATTTGCTCATTATACTGACTTATAATGCTTGACAAAATACTGAAGAAATTTGAAAAGTAACCATGACAGATCTAGTATCCCCCAGTATTGAGAGATTTAAAGAACTTTAATCGTTATATTATCTATACTTTTTAAATGGGCGTTGATGTAACTGTTAGTACAATCCAGAAAAAAATGTTTAACGCTCCAGGTATCTTCTGACCGAGTACGTTTTGCGCCCCTTTAATTTAATTGAGCGAGATCCATCTATCTGTCAGGCTTGTAGACAAGATAATTGTAGTACATTTTTAAAAAATTTCATAAAGCACAGCTCAGCTAAATATTTTGCCAGGTTGTAGCCAAAGAGCTATCTCCTTACGCTAAGCTTAGTGTAATTTATCATGCATAAGGCATTTAGTAGTCTTAGTAATGTAAATGGAAGTGGACTGCACTGTCATGCTTCTTACAATACCAAAAAGAGGGATAGTGGGGGTAACTCTGAATCAATTCATCAGACTGTGATTTCTGTACATGTTCTAGGGTCATTAAGATTATTTTTTGCGGCTTTTTAGGTTTTGTAAAAAATTTACACCAAGAAATTCAACATATGTTTGGTGCTTTGGAAACTCATTTGAAGAAGATGTGAAAGGAAAAGCTTCCTAACAGATGTTACTATTGGTTAAGTAAGCGATTCAATGATAAAGTCCTCTCACGACGAACAAAAATCCGAATACACCAGACAGCGATTTTACATGTCTTGCTGTATTGCGCAGACTTCCAGATTATGACACAAGCGGATAAGTCAGTGCTGGGAGTTTTCGAGATAAAAACAATACAAAAAATATATGAATCCATCATCGTTAACAGAGAGTTTCAGTGTAGCTTGAACAATTAACTACATGAACTATACGATACCGACATCAACGTGGTCAAGCGCATTAATATATAGCGATTGCGTTGCCTGGGTCATGTTATGCGGATGTACTCAAATGCTTTAGCACAAAAAGTGTTAATTAATATCTTATCAGTTATAAAGCCAGCACTATTGCAATGCTCCATAAAACAATTTATGCATTACAGCAAAGCGGAAAAGAGTAGAATTCAAAACTGAATGAAATTCTTCGGAAAGTGAAATTCATTCCTTGCGACAATGAGCCTTGTTTATATAGAGGTGAATGAAATAGCAAACTTGTGTTTATAGCTGTTTATGTTGACGACTTAATTATGGGCTATGCTGATAAGTCTGTAGTTATGGATATAAGGAAAAGTATTTCGGAAGAGTTTGATGTCAACGACAAAGTTGGACTGTGACATTTCTTTTGAATAACGAAGTCAGCACTATTGCAACGCTTCACAAAGCGATATAATATAATATAAGCGAGCAGCACATCGAAAACAATGTCAGCCATGTCACCAAAAACTCGCAGAAATCCCTGTTCCATGGCTGCTGGAAGTACCAAATATGCTTTATCCAACGATGACAACAACTCATACATGGCCACCTTGCTAGTCCAATGCCATAACGGAGGCAACGATGAGCCTGTTGTATATCACGCGATGACAAATACTCTTTCAACAAAAAAATAATTTCATTTGTAATAGTCTTTACGAGTCGCAATGGGCCGCCCATGCCCAGACATTATCAAAGTGGGCCAACCGAGGTTTCATGTACCACAGAGTGTCGGCACGTCATGTAGCAGCCATGGCATCATTCAATTTACCGTGATCCGACGGTTTGGTAATGAATTTCTGAGGAATATAATCATCGGCCATCGAATGAACCATAAAATTACACAGTATGGTTGGCGCATCCGGGGTATCCAAAATTAAATCCTCCAAATTGCCCAATTTTCCAGAAACTACTATGAATTAACAAGCTGCTCATTTGAATTGGCCAACTGTCGTAATTGTTTTCATCCAATTTGTCTATTTGGACTACTGAAGCACTCATTTTTATAGTTTCTATTTATTTATAAAAAAAAAAAAAAACAAAGCGCAATGCAAGCGTGCTGGGCCCATAGCTTGATGAATTAGTTATTTCGCTCTATAAAGGAGTTTGTAATGTTTGTTCAAATCAAAAAGAAGTGTTTACACTAAGAAGTTCTCAGTGAGACTTACTGACAATCGAAGAAGCAAAAACCGAAACAGGTAACAGCATACATGTTGCATCAAAAGGTTTTCGACAACGAGCTTCATGGGCGGCGGAAAAGAGGGCACCCAAAACACCTTTAAAATGATCAAGCTTTTCAAATACTGTCGAAACTTGGTTTGACGAATTGGTGAACAAGCGCAAAAGATCGAAGCGCTTGGAATTATTTTCTACATGCGGCGTATAATAGAAAAGAATATCTATTCTAGCAGCTGCCTAAGTTATTAAGTATGTGTAGAAATGCACTTTGTTTCACATAGAAAATTGTAATATTACGAGTGAACTTAATAATTCTTTAATATTTCTTTTTGTTGAGAGAATCCACTTTTTGAATTGTTATTTCATCTTTACGCCTAATTTTCCTTATTCTGCAGAGTCTTTCGCAATTGTTAAAAAAGTTGAAAATTCATGGACAACAAGCTCCCTATAACCTGGGGATTAACAATTAAAATCTACTACGTGCACACATTTTAATACATTTAAAAAAACAAACAAGAAGTAAATAAATTTCATTGCACGAATAGTAGTATATGGGTGAGTTTCATACATTCAATTTCTATTTTAAAACTCACAGCAATAACCCAACTCAAAATCACTAGTTTTATGCTATTGTATTTCATTTGAAACCCTTTTTCACATACGTAGTACAAGATAAATTTTTGTAAAATACTCAATAAATTACTTTATATTGTTGGCACCAATTCAATGACTACATTTACTACAATTTTTGCTTTCATAGTTTTGTCTACCAAAATAACAAACATATGCCAATATATGTAGATATTTGTGTTTACATAGGTTTGCATCCAAGTCGTAAATATTGATTATTGTTGAAAATTTATAGTTTGACAATATTTATGTCAAGCCCAACAATAACAAAGGCTTTGCTACATTTCGCTTATGTAAAATTCTTTGCAGTGTATTGACTATCGTCCAGTACCAAATCGATATGAAGTCGACGATAATCGAGGGTTAATAAACTGTTTGGTAAATGTTTATTAAATTTCGAATTCCTTTTGCTGCACACTTCAATAGAAATCATTAAATCAAATTCCGTTTTACGCCACTGCTGAGCAAAGTTGCCATTTACACTTCAAAGGGCTTACGGGTGTACATTAGATGAAATCTAAGGCAATAAATCAAAGGAATTTTAGAAAGTTCACTCAACTGACTTAATGTGTTACGGTGGGAGATTTTTAGACGGCCATTCTCCGTCTAAAGCCACACCATCACATTACTTCATTTTGATACTTAATACCTAAAAAATCTTAAAATCTCGGTATATAAACAATTTTCCACTTCAGTGAGGCTTCTTATACTAGTACACGTTTTCGTCAAATGTCGTCTGATGCTAACCAGCATTAAAAAAGTAATTCAACTATTTCTAAAGTATGTCATTCTCATCCTAACACTGACGAACCGACAAACGTAAGGATGTAAGGATAAACTCGCTATTGCATTACCTTTAAATGAATCAGTAAATTTAAACTTATACGCCTTTAAGCTTCGTAGACTAAGTTTGCAAATATAAATAAATTCAGCAAATGTAAGCAATTTATCGGCACGTGTTTGCGTGGGAAATAGTGTCGTATCGGAACGTATAAACATACAATTTAAACAACGAACCCACTTGGCTTACGCTTCTCATTTACGCTGAAACAAAGTAAAATAAATATTGCGGGTGTGGATTTTCATTAGGGTGGCTATTAATTACATGGCAAAAACTGTTTCCATTTTAACTTTGGTTGAGCCTTACAGCCGACTTTCAAATGTGGTCATTTTTTTGGTATTTTAGGTACTATCATGTAAATATCGACAAACTAGGTTGTTTGTTTATAACCTCATTTTCGAATTGTAAACTAGAAAGGAACGCTTTCGTTCAACGTCCTCTTGGGTTGGCGAAAAAGTGTGAAAGTGCCGGTGATAGTATGGCAAATCGCAATGTTCTTTCAATGTTCTCTGATCTAAAGCAAAATTGTAACTCAATGAAGACCTCCACTTAGAAATAATAGAGTACAACTGATTTTTGCCAACTTTGCTAATTTGTACCCCAAGAGGTGTGGCAGTTCCATCTATTTTCGTTCGTAGAAGTAAGCTTCCTAAGTGCATGAATGTATACTGAATTTTGTGCTATTGAATAACAGATATGATTATATGATTAAACTAGCAAGCGTCCGCTACCTTGTACAAGGTTCCTCGTTTTAAGAAAATAATAATTCAGGAGTTGAATCAGTGTCAGTAGTTTCACTTTTTCACCAAAGCTATTATTTTTCCCTACATCCGGTTGAGCTGATGTTTATAATTAAAATATCCGAAAATAGGTTACTTTATTGACACTGCGGTTCTTTCGTATAGATGATAGAATCATTTTTCTTCCTAAAGATGTGATTTTTGTAAAATCCGTTATTAAAGTGTGGACAGCCTGCAAAACATATGTTCCCTAAGTTTGATCTTTACAAATTTAGCATTCAGATTTAGTCTGGTTAACTTGTTTACCCATTTATTTGGAAATTTATTGGAACATTTTTATTTTCATTATGTTCCATTCTGACATTTGGCTGTGCATTTTTACCTCATTTCTTCCTTATTTATATCTAAAATAACGAATATTAAAATACTTCTAACATTGGGCTTCTACGACCTAATAGAAATTTATTTATTTTTTCATTTTTAAAAATGGGATTGGTCCCCTAACTCCTGGTTTTATCCCCAAAGGTACGAATTTTCCTCTTCCTCTCCATCATTTCCATCGCGCTCATATCTTGATGCATTTGCAATTTCGTCACATTAAACTGTTTCAGGTCTAGTATATCGAATTATGTGGTAACTGGTCGGTCGCTTTAAAATAGAATCACGAGGAATACTTTTTATTGTCCGCCTAACTCGTTGTATAAATGTTTACATCAACTTTCAGCGTAGGCCGTTTTATTTGGACGATGGTATGATTTTTGTCCTCATCTTTTCATATTTTTTTATAAATTACTTCTAATTTCTTACTTACGCTAGTGGATCAATTTACACAGCCATTGTGATGATTCAGATTTTGCACTTTCTTCTAGGCGATAGTGCTAATTTTTCCTTGTTTCTCTTGTTTTGCCCCTTAAAAGCGGGAATTTCGAAAATGACCTTTTTGAGCGTGACTAAATTACAAAAACAGAATACTAATAATAATAATAATAAACGTAGCTTCACGATTTTAGTCCCACCTATTTGTTCTGAACGATGATACTACTTTGGTCCCCCTTCTACCCTTAGTATCATCTATTCAATTCAGTGAGAAGAATGTGCCTCATGATATTGATGACCATCTTTTTGTGTTATTTCATGACACCATTTTTCTCTCTTATTCCTTAGAAATACGAATTCCGAAAAAAGACGGTTCCTGTCGCAAGCGGATAGACACTCACAATTATGCTGCTGTAGCTTCCATCGTTTGAGGTGAGTAATATCAACATCCTTACTGTACGCCTAATCTTTAGGGACAATGAACGCATCAATTTTCACGATTCTCAGTTTACCCGTTTAGAAAGACCTCCATTTGAATCCATTTTCATTTCCTCCTTTTTGCGCATTAAGTCTGTAAGAGGAATAGAGACATTAATTTCCACTATTCTACCTCTAGTTTATTGATCGTATCGGATTTTATCTTTTTTAAACTAAAAGCACGTATTTTGGACAGCTTCTTATCGTTTGTCTATTCTGGAAGAGCAACATGGACACCAATTTTCATGGTTGTAGCTCTAGCCGTTTGAGCTTTTCCCATTTTCACCTTGCTATTTGAAAAGCTTCTTGTTTAACGCGCCTAATCTAGAAAGGAGATGTGAGCACCTATTTAGAAGATTCTAACTCTAGCCATTTGAGCCAGGCGATGCCCCATTCTTATGGCATGTCTAATTTGGAATTGGAAAATGGCATGGTAGTTTCAACTTGGTGATGGTACCAGAATTGACAATTCTTTTTATTTTTAACGCCAAAAGTACGAATTTTGAAAAATCCGTAGAATCTAGAAGTGGATTATTGTCACCAATTGTAATGATTCCAGTTCTAGCAGTCTTAGCTGGTCAAAGGTACCTGATTTAGTATATTTTTTCCAGTTTTCATTCAGTCATTATCCGTTAAAGCAGGCATTGCTCTGAAGGAGAATATGGACACCAGCCAGCTCTAGGCGTTTGAGCTAGGCGAATGTACGCAATTTTTTCCCTTTTTATCCTTTAATGCAAGAATTTCGAAAAACACCTTCTTACCGCATGCTTACTCTGTAAAGGGAATATGGACATCAATTTCCATGATCCCAGCTCTGGCCGTTTTGAGCTAGGTACCAGTTTTTTCCATTTTACCCTGGTTTTAATCCTCAAAGTATGAATTTTGAAAAAAAAATATGTGCCGTTTGGCCAGAACGGTGGTCAGTCAGCCATTCAGTGACGCAATATTAGATAATTTGTATGGGAGATACCAGAAAGGATATGGTTACCAGGGATACAAATGAAAAATTTCGATAAATCAGTTATTTAGCATCGGAGGTGTCAAAAGGGGCATGACAAAGGCCCCCTTTTCCATTCTCAAAACTTAGTTCGGCAAATGTATGATGCGTGGCAAATTATATTGAGTTCGTCTTAGTATCAAGTTAAGAATATATAGGCTAAATCTGTCATTTGTGTGGGAGTTACCTGAATGAGTATGATTACTTGGCCGATTTTTCCTGAATTTTACAGAGGATTTTGAATTAATACAATGGACAAAAATCTTGGTTCCTGGTGGTCACAAATTAAAAATCTCAGAGCTTGAATTTTGGAAAATCGAACAATTTGAAAGGAAGTTCCTAGAAGGGGATTAGGAATGCAGTTCATTTAAATTCCAAGACACCACTTGAGCAATCCCATAGCTTGAACCAAATGGGACTGAATTTTGTAAAAGATGAGGCAAAAAACAGATAGCTCAAATGGGTCATTTGTATAAGACGTATCGGAAAAGCCGGGGTAATATGAGCCATTTTGATTGTGTTACAAATTTTAAAGGAATTCTGTACTACTGCCTGAAAGATATGAAGCTAAGTAAATTGGTCATATGAAGGGGAAGGTACTAGAAATGTTAATGGGGCAGTACAGAGGGCAAAAATTCAGCTAACGGAAAGTGGTAGTTTAAAGGTTATCTCTGGGCGTTGCGGCATCAGATGATGCATACCTCCATTTCTTCGGGTGTAGGTATAAAATGTTTCATCGCAAAAGTTAGCGAAAGCACTAAATTTTGCAATTATTGATAAATTGATATTTTAATCCTTTTAAAAAATTGGAGCGTAATTGGTGATAGTTTTACTTTAAAAGATATCTCAAATTATTCTAAAGTAAAACTTTGTAATCGCTCTCAAAAACATTCGGTAGATAAATTTAATTAAAGGTTTTGCAAGAAATCTTTAGAACGAGATGCAACACAGGAAGACCGAAATGAAATTCGTTCAGTATCGATATTAGGATAACTCATCACAGATCTTAATGGTGTTTCCATATGTCGTTGCATTATATCTCGGGAATTAAGGGCGAAATAGTGAAGCGAAATTCAACCACTTCATTCGTTATTATTCCAAAAGTGTTTCCAGATTTTCAACGTGATATCTTGAAAATAACCAAATAAGCAACCAGCTAAGAGACACTTTTTCTAATTCAAAGATCATCATGACTAAGTTCTTATGACGAATGCTGAGAAGAAATAGTCGTATTTTTTTATAATAATAACAGTCATTTTAAAAGAAAATTTTACTTTTGAAAACATGTTTTTTCGAACGCGAAAGCCAGTTTTCTGTATTTTGCATACTTTTATGACAGCCGTTGCGCTAATATACATTTATTTCGAATGTGTTATGGTGACAATCGCCATTGTAATCATTTTTTAGTTTTGTTTTTCGTCGAAAATACATTTAATAATCGGCTTTGGGACACAGATGTCAAATTTGTACTATACTATATACAACTACTATACAACACCCGGAAATAGGTAATTTAGGTTATCTCCGAATTGTAGGTATAGAATTTGTTGAACTTTAAAATTATGTATTTTACTGCCACCCTAACTCGCAATGTGTGACTTCTTAGGATTTCGAGGAGTGGAAATTGCTACTAAGAACACAATTTAACAAAATAAATAAATATAGTGGTTTCCATGCGATGTTTTATTGCAAAATCCGCAAAATTGGTTTCCTTGTAATGCGTGGTTTCATTTGATGTTTTGTCGTTCACGAATTACTCATTATTCAATACTATTCAAGTTTTAAAAGCTGAAAAAGTAATACAAATCTTCATTGCTTTCAACAAAAAGATTCTAATTGAAGTCGGCATAAAATCTCTACTTAATAGTCCTTCTTGATTACTTGACTGGGATTGGCGAAATTTTAATTTGAGATCTCTGACTATTACTCACTTGGGATCCAATAGAACCCTTAGCTGAATTTTTTTATGACTTCCGACCTTTGGGTAAGTATCTAGCAGTGGCATCGGACACACGTCTAGTAGTATGTAAAGTGAGTGAGGCTGGTAATAACTAAAGTAGATCCTATTTCGGAGGCATAACAATCATTTTGAATAAAAGTGTTATGAAAACTCGAAAGAAAATCAAGAAAAGGAACCCTCAAATGCTGAAGATCTCCGCAGACATTATAAGACCATGATTCAAAGATGGGCACCTTGAGTGTCCGAGGTTCATATCTCCGATTGGCGGATGTGATTGAAAAATATAAAGCGCATATCATCATCATTCAGGAGATGCGTTGGAGTGCTTAACGCAAAATTATGATATCTGTTATAGCTTCTACGCAGAAAGGCATCGCAAGCGCTGTTTTGCTCATATGTAGGCGTAAAACCTAAAGGAAAACAAAAAAGAAAAAATGATACATTTTACGAGTACCTAGGAGAAGCATAAGACCGTTGCCTTGGCAACGACATTAACACTGTTCTGGGAGATTTTATTGTCAAAGTAAGAAGGCGAGATATTCTTAGTCCAACAGCCGAATAATCAGTCTACGCAGCAACACCTCTGGAAATGGATTCAGACTGGTTTCTTTTGCCACGGCTCATGACACAGCAAACTAGATTGATGTCATGGTAAACGTACTTCTGGTACGTCACACATGTGCTTGTATTGAGTGGAGAAAAACGTGCGTATCCAAGCACAAAGGATGCTAAGCTTCATATTTCCGAAATAGCCACCGCCTACTATAACAGACTCCGATATTGCAAACGAACCTGGATACGATAACGAATGTTGCACTGTGTTCTTTGGAGACGAATGGTGCATAGAGCTACAGCCTGATTTAGCATGTGCTGTGAGGAAATGATACAAGGGGACCACTTGATACAAGACGACTTTGTAAGAGGAAGATACAGTTGGGAAAAGAGCGGGGGATCAAGAATATGGAAAGAGAAGAAGTCCGAAAACTGTCCCAAAAGGTTGAAATCAGAGCTTATATTGTTCTCCTCCTGCAAGGACAGCGCTGGAAATCTGGCACAGGCAAATCAGCACCAGCCCTAAAGATATCCGGGGCATGACCTGCTCTATAAGCTGCATTAACTTCTACACACGATTTGGCTCAAGAAATGCACGGGAATTTAAATGTATTATGTTTCATGTTCAAAAAAGCTGATCCTAGTGTGGGTGTCAACTACCACAGTATCAGTCTTATAATGTTTTCTCCAAGGTGATATGTAAAGACGGAAGCGTATTGCATCTGACCTGATTGGACCTTACCAGCGCCTTTACAGTACTGCAAATCTTGGAAAAGACCAAATAAATGTACTACATTTTCATCGGCTATAACGATAACTTCCAGATTCTGATAAGGGACGTTATATAAAATTATAGAAATAGATGTGAAGTCGGAAATTTGGGAAAAAGGCAAAGTCAACTATTATAACAATATGAGACTCACATACTTTTATTAACTTTTGGTATAAAAGCTCCTCATAACACTCTCACGTTTTGTTTAAAATTACTATTACTATTAAAAATTACATCCAAAGTTCATTAAATTTTTTAAGTGTTGGCAAATGTAATTTCCATATCAAAGGTATTCTCAAACCTTCATAAAGTTGTAATAAAAGCCATAAAAATATATATTTATTCATAAAATATGAATAAACCATTACCTCAGCATGGAACTATGGAAAACATTCACTTTCTTTTTCCTACGAAATTGTTTTAGATAATACAGCTTTTCTTAAAAAGCCACTCCGTTCTTTCGTCAAGCAAACGAACAAATCCTTGTGTACTTCTTTATAATTCGAATATATTAGATACGCAACTAAGTCCTCTCTGTTTGCCAACAGATAGCGCCACCTGTAAGTGCTAGTCGATTCTGCCATAGCCTAAACGCCAAGGTTAAGCATATGGTAAACATATCGCCCCGACACAATAGTAATTTTCTTTTAACGTCATATTCATTTGGTTGTGTGAATATGTATGATTTTGTGCCAAATGATCGGCATTTGCTGGAAGTATTGACTTTCTTCTTTCAATCGAAGAAAACGACGGCTGAGGCTTATCGAGAACTTGAAAAGTTTACGGAGAACTTGCCTTAAGTAAAACAGCGTGCCGAGATTGGTTCCGTCCCTTTAAAGACGGTAATTTTGATGTTGACGACCGTTCGCGTGAAGGAAGACGAAAAACCTTCGAAGACACTGAATTGACGGCATTGAAAGTAAAGCTTGCTTCAGTATTAGGAGTTGATCGCCAAACGATTCCCAAGCGATTGCTTGGGTTGAGAATAATTCAAAAGCAAGGAACTTCGGTTCCTTGTGAGTTGTTTTTAACGGGTGATGAAAAATGGATTCACTGCATCAATCCAAAGAAAAGAAAGTCATGGGGGCTGCCAGTCATGATGCTACGTCGTCGTCTCAGCCGAATATTCACGCCGCAAAGGTTATGCTCTGTATTTGGTGGGATTGGGTCGGTGTTATTTATTACGAACTGTTGAAACCAAGCGAAATCACCACCGGCGATCGGTATCGACTTCAATTAATGCGATTGAGCCGAGCTCTGAGCGAGAAACGGCCGCAATAAGCGGAGAGACACGAAGAAGTGTTTTTATATCTTACATGGAAACGCTGAAGCGGGAAGTCTTACCCCAACCGCCATATTCTCCAGATATAGCGCCGTCCGATTTTCACTTGTTCCGTTCGATAGCATACGGTCTGGCTGACCAGCAGTTCCACTCATATGACGACATCAGGGATAGGCTAGATCCGCGGGTAGCCTCAAAAGATGAACAGTTTAACGTGACGGAGTTCGAGCTGTGCCAAAAGAAAGTAATAGGTAGCGTTATGCAATACTTCCAATGAATCGTTTGTAAACATGTTCTCATAATAAAGGTGCATAAAAAAAAACAGCAAGTATTTAGTTTTGATAATCTTTCATTTTTAATGATTATGAAGAAATGTTGAAAAAATATGTAATGGCAACATTCTTTTCTTTAGATACGAATATTTAATAGTTGGTGAAAACTTTCATACGTTTAACAATAACTTTATTTACAATGCACTCATTCGTAAGCAATGGAAACAGGTGATAACATTTTGAATGTTTTCGAAACGAGTATTTTATATGATGTTTGACGAAATTGTTGACGATTTTTTTAGGTGGGATAAAGCCGTCTGTTTGTATAGGTATATTTTCCGCTGGGCTAACTAGGAATATTCGATGCTAAGTTGATAAAACTGAATTGAAAGGGACGTCTTATGTAGACGTTAGATGTAAATGAAGGATGTATCTGAATGAAATACACTGGCATTTTCTTTCTACGAATATTTTAGAGATTATAGATATAGCGAAAAATCTGTCGACAGAACGTCACCACAAATTTTATGATGGCGACTTCGTATTCACTTTTTACTAATATCATTTCACTTCATTGTATTCAGTTAAACCAATCAAAGTTTCCAATTCGGACAAAGTCACGATCCCGAATGGAGAAAAAAATCGTCCTTTTCATAGCGTTTCTTGCAGAATGCATTTGAAAAACGGCGGAACACTTAAGTGCATAGCGTGAGTCCACAGAAAATCTCTAGGAGATGAATTTACGGCTGTCATTCGTTACAGATAAAGAAAAAACTTCAATAATATGATTCCATATTCCTTTTAAATGGATTTATCAGATTATTTCAGAAGTTATTAGCTTATATTTGAAATTCTGTAGACGCTAATAATAATTTCTAGCTTAATAATGATTATATTAACCAGTACAATTTCTATTGGATGGACTGGTTGACATATACCTTTACCCTAAGTCCTTTTGTATTAGAACAAATGTGTGCGCCTGAAGTAGAGGCATAAATGGTTAAGTTCATATACAAAACAATTTCAATTAAAGTACTTTCAAGTTTTATTAACTTATAGAATCAATGCAATGGATAAAAAATCGGGTTACTGTATCAAACTAATTGGAAACTTCAAAGAAAAGATTGAATTTCTATTTGGAGGGGCTAAAAGAGACGTGGCAATGCTGGCCATTTCAATTTTTGAATTTTTCTACATATATTTTCCATTTCCACTCTCAGAAATAAATTTAGGAAACGCAAGACGTGTACTAAATTTGACTGAATTCAGTGAAACTGTTTGAAAGGTGGGAATATACTCGTATAGTTGTTACTTGATCGATTACCTCACACTCTGTCAATCATTAAAGTCAATAGAAAAATACTTACGTTATTGTAGCTTATGAGTTAGATATTACAGAAGAAAGATTGAATTTAGGAAAATCGAATAATTTGTATGGATGTTAGCAGAAGGTATAATAAGGATCATTTTCATTTTGATACTTTATTTTAACAAAAATTTAAAATGTACCATCTCTGATTGAGTTTAGTGCTATCGAGTAAAAAACGAGAACATATGAATGTCAGGGTTTTCCATTTAGTGTTTTCCAAACCGTCTGCTGTTAAACACCTGCTATTTTAAGTGTTATTTATTTAATAAAAGGTTTGCCATTCACGAATATGGATCGATCGAAAGCGCGTAAAAAATTTAAAACTTAATACAATAGTGGGAACTTTTCGTGCATTACGAGGTGACTAAGGTCGTAATAATCGAACTACTGTGCAAGGAATTGGTAATATTATAAAGGAATTTGAAGAGACTGGAAGCGTTACAGATATGGCCAGGCCTGTGCATCATTGCAATGTACAGGGTTGCCCATATTCGACGGAC
>JAHXMU010026709.1:1696029-1708304 GCA_019455685.1 Philornis downsi
AAATGGATCAGAATGTTCGAAACAACCGGCTCAACAGTACCAATTACGGTTCGTGGTCGCCCAGTTTCTGCAAGATCAGCCGACATTGTGGAGCGTGTTCGTGTTTCAGTTCAGCGAAATCCGTAACAGTCAACACGTAAGAGAAGTCAGTCTTTGGATGTCAAAAGAACAACTTTACGACGAATTTTGAAACGTGATTTGCATTTGAAGGCTTATAAGATTCAGATAGTCCAAGAATAAAAGCCCTATGATGCCAATAACCGACTTAATTTTGTCAAGTTTTCCTGGAAAACTCATTTCGAAAATTGGGGATATTGAATGGCCCCCTCGTAGCCCCGATCTTTCTCCATGCGACTATTTTCTATGGGGCTACCTCAAATCGGTAGTCTACGAGAATAATCCGACCAATTTAGAGCAGTTGAAGAGGAACATTATTCAGGAAAGTAACAAAATACCGAGAACAACTTTTTAACGAGTTTTCCAAAATTTGCGACTTGGGTTCCAAGAGTGTCAAGCAGCCGAGGGAAGCCATTTGGACAACATTATTTTTAAGTCTTAAAAATTCCCATGCTTCTACTTTTTAAAAATACAAATATATTTTTTTCATGTTTCGTAGTTTTTTTTTTAATTGAATATTTAAACCGCCAACACCCTTATGGCCCACCCTGTATGTTCGAGCCTTAAACTATATAATCAATTTTAATATATCAAATTTTATTGATAGAGAAAATATGTGAATTAAATGTGATAAAATCACAGATTTCTACAAAGTTTACAATCTTCCTAATTTTGTACGGTAGTGTAAAAGCTCATTATCCTCTACCGATTCAATGAGTTTTGTTTTTTTTTATGGCATACAAATGGATTCCGTTATTAATAATGGCCATAATAAAAATAAAACACCAATTATGAAAAGATATGAACACACAAGCCATTAACGATAGTAATAACAATACAATTAATATGAAAAGTTAGATTATAATGGTAGAATTTGGATAGATGCAGACATCTGTGGAATGAATACCTTAACATCATATTATATTTAGGTTTACCAGAAATTTGAATGCTACGAAATACTTAAATCCAATAGCCGCAATAATGGTGTGAACAAATAAGAATTTAGCCAAGAATGAAGGAATTTTAATACATTAATTTGTCTGTATACAGAAAACTAGAAGAAAAACGAAAACCATAAACATGATATAAATATGAATTAAACAAGTGAGAGCGATGCCAGAGCTTCCATACATAATGCCTGTCCAGAGGGCAAATATTTATTCAAACTTCATTTTAATTGCAGTAATCATTTCAATTATACTGCGATGCTGACTGTAAGTCTGAGATAAGTATATCTAATATTAATTGTATATATAAAATATGTGGAAATCCGTACAGAAATTGCAATTATATACCTTCATCCAATATAATTTTGTGCTGGTACAAATGTGAGCGCTGCCAGCTTGGATGTGTTAAAACATTGGTTTCTTTAAATAATACTGGAATAATAATCTGGAATTTCCATTGACTGAACGATGTTTATTAAATGTCTGATGCGTGCTAAATTATATTGAATTTACTGCAATTGAATGAACTTGATAACGAAAAAAGCCTAAAATTTCATCTAAAACATGCTACAAAGATCGATTTGTTTTAACGTAATTGATGTGGGTATATCAAGTTTTTTTGCGGTTTATAAACAGGAACACATTCATATTTATTCATACTTAAAGTTCTTGCTATACATTTAAAATTCAATTCTATTTAAGGGTTCATAGTTCATCCAGTCAACATCATTTCCTTCCTTGTTTGCCATTGGATTCAATTGGCTTAGGAGAGAATTGCAAACATCATTATTTACTATTAGAGTGTCAAAACGATAAAAAACAGTTCTTTGGGCCGTTTGACTCCTTTTCTAAAGCACAATTTTTGATTAAAAATTTATTTACTTCTGTTAATATACTTAACGATCGGAACAACATTTTAATATTTTCAAATAATTTTTTCAAGTCATTAAAATAACAAGAATTATATTCTGATTTGTTTTAAATAATAAAATGTGTACTTATTATATATCGAATATGGTCTACCTATCAGAACAAATAGTAATATTGTGTTGGAGAAAAAGTGCGGCTTTGATTTGAATATTCTTAACCAAATCGAACTTATCGAAACAAAAATCTACATTAAATGAGTTGAAATTTTTTCGGTTTTTTACACAGTATGAAACTTAAGTGATTTAATTCACGGGAATTAAAGTAATGCTCAAATTTTACAATTCTATTATAAACATTAATGTTGGATGAATTTCTTCGATGCGAATGCACACCAAGTAGTAAAAAGCACAGCAAGTAGGAGCTTTTTAAATAAGAAATTTGCGTTTTTCCTGATGAATATATTTCATATATATGATTGCATTATGTATTAGTTAAAATTGTTCCTAGGGATGAAATCTATTAAAATGCTAATCTAACCTGAATTCAAAACCCGACTTTGTCTCAACATCTTCATCAACAAGGTAGATAGACTTCACACAAAGTCTAGTTGATTTTTTGATTTTGATAGTTGATTTCTTATTAATGTTGTTAATCCAATAGAGAATACGAGTATATTAAAATTTCATTCATTTTAACTCAATAGGGAAGACCCAGTACAACATTTTTAAAGGAGACCTGACTGTTAAATTAAACTTTCTGTAGCAATTAAGTTCTAGTACTAATTTTAAGGTAGTACAGTCAGTCCTTTTACATTTGTTTATATATTTTTCTTTGTTTAATTTCAAAAATTTGATTATACGCAGACTTTTAAAACATTAATTTTTCTACTTTTATATATTATACTTTTTGACTTCGTATAAATTTTTAAAAGCTAAAAAAATGGTTTTTGAAATAAATAAATAAAAAAATATGAAAAAAAAACAGAAAAAAGCTTTAAGCTAAATGCAGATTTTTCCCGCTAAAAAGGTTGAAAGAAAATTAATATTGGGCGAAAGAAGTTAAACACTGCACGGGAGTCACCAGAAAGGGCAAAGTAATACAGTTTATTTATTTTTTTTTTTTTAAATTTTACAAACCAACTTCAAACAAGATATGAAGATAAAAACATATGGATTAGATCGACTCATTTTTTATTGGAGCTATAAGAAAAGATGCAAGAATACTCTTCGTTTTCATTTCGACAACTTAAATCGCAAACGCATGAATTGCAAATTTAACTGAACTAAATACAACTACTATATAGATATGAAACTATGAATGTGTGGATTAAGTTGAGAGGGGGTGATTACTTTTATAGTTTTTCTTAGAACTGACAGAGAATTCTAAGTCAATATATTAAATAGAAATATAAACTACTGCTGCCTGGCAAGATTAAAGATAAAAGATTGAATTTCGGAAAATTGGTTAATTTGTATGAGAAGTACCGGAAGGTTTGTGACAATCATCGTGAGATCTTACTTTGGCAAACTTTCAGCTTGTACTAAATTTAGTCCAATCATGTAAGAGATATAAATCTAAGAAAATATGTGGGCTTAAGGAGAAATTTGTATGAGAGGTATCAGAAGAGGCGTGGTTAATCGGTTGATTTTTTCAAATTTTACAAGGCATTTTAAACTTATCCAAAGGATACAAATTTAAGCTACTCCAGTCTACGAATGAAGAATGTATGGAATTGAATGTATGAAATTCAGTCAATTTGCAATCCCCGACTGCGATCTGTCAAAAGGCTGTGCGAAGTTTTATCAAGATTAGTAAAGATTTGCAGCAGCTACCGTGTCCATCACTTAGCCGCCAGTCAGACAGTTTTTGATCCATTTTCGAATGGAAGGAATGCTTAGCGCAATATTCATGACGTGAAAACCTTAAACATTGCCGAAATCACTACGTGTTACAGTAACCATATCAAGGTTTTTGTAAAATATTCGCTCTTAGGATCGCGCGTCCGAGCTATAGCCTTGAGCCGAGGTATAGATTAATATAACCTCTCGACCCTCGCATTCGTTGCGTTCAAGCAGTAAGCTAAACAAACATAAACTTTCTGTTGAGACGAGCTGTAATTAGATTTTCAGTTACCACTTCGTGCACATTAGAGTGGATCACGACTGTATGAAGCTGTTTCAAATAAAAAATGTGTTTTTCCCACACCAAAATTTCGTGCCAATATTACAGGTAACTCTGCCATCTCTGATCAGCGAAGCGACAATGTAGCAGAATTTAGCTAAAAAGCACATCGTATTAATACGAGTTATTTAAAGTGCAGGTTAATGATTTCATAAACTAAAGTGAGGTGTAATCCATGGCGATTGCCTGTTTCTAAAAATTACAATTTAAATAAACTAATTGATTTCTGAGAACAGCAAAGAGCCACTTATGAAAGCTAAATAGTTAATGTCTTTATTCATAAATCTATAGTGACAACAACGTATTCTTTTGGCCTATTAGTTATCATATTTTCGTATACGAGATAACAATGAACAATACTAAACAAAATTCGGTTAAGGATACGTAATGAACGCAATTTTTGGGAGATCGTAACTTGGCATATAACTGTGACAATACAGAAATGTGCCTAGTTGCAGAATTTATTAATATTGTGTCCAAACCAATACGACCAATTGTTATGTTTCCAAAAAATCTATATTTATTCGTTCAAATCTTCGAAGCATGCCAAATAATCAAGTTCAAAGGGCCTCCAGACAATATTGTAGATCAATGTTAGTTAAATGCGTAAAATAAAAAAACTAGTACAGCGTGACATTAAACATTTTTGCGTTTTTAGTAACGGGCAGGAATTGACACGTCTGAAGCTTAAAATTTCTTCTAACATACTGTTGACTGATCCTCTTGGAAGGCCAATATCATCAATAAAGTCCCCAACTGTCAATCGGTAGTTTTTATGCATCAAATCTTGGATTCGTTTGGTATGGCTTTCACATGGATTTCATGACTTTCATCATTCCTGTTAAAATTTGGGAAAAAATCAGGTCTCTTTTGTTACCTTCCGAACAAGCTACCGACTTGACCCATATATTCTTGACTTCATATCTTCCAATCAGTTGCACTGAATATAGTCAAATTTGGTACATGTTGAGCATGTGTCATACTCACACCCATTCTGGTACCTCCAGATTTTTAGAAACTCAATCAATACTTTGTAATTCGTAATTTTCTTTAGTATCGGAGAAGAAACATGATTTCCCTTTTGTTACCTCCTACACAAATGGCAAATTTTATCCACATATACTTACCTTCATACCTTCCAATCGGTTGTACAAAATTTGATCAAATTTGCCATATATCATACGTTTAATAATCTTAGTTTTCAGAATACAAATGGATGACGTCGTTGTACCGACCCTGGTACCTTCTACATAAATTTACCGTTGTATTCAAATTTGTCTTTCTCACTGTAAACGCTAATGCGTAGGCCGAAGTTATTTAAATTCTAGTCAATTGTAAAGGGTGTCCCAACAAGAACGCAAGATTTAAATTTTAAATTAAACTCAGTTATTTAAAAAAAAATCGTGAAACTTTATTATATCCTAAAGTAGATAGGATGAGGTTATGTATGGAACAACACATCGGTCGGGTGGCCGCCACGGCTCTGCTGGCACACACGCGATCTATTAAATAAATTTTCAATGATCATTTTGCATAAATGCTGCGGTATTTCATTAATGCAGCGTCCAATTCTCTCTTTTAAGACTTAAGTCGTCGTCGGCTTATTCGCGTAAACCACCGACTTGACAAAACCCTAAAGAAAAAAGTCTAATGGTGTTAAATCGCACGGTTTAGGCGGCCAATTCTGGTCTCCAAAACACGAAATAACACGACCAGGAAATGACTGATGCAGCAATTGAATTGTTTCTCCCGCTGTATGATATGTGGCGCCGTCTTGTTGAGACCACATGCCCTCCACATTCATTTCTTCAATTCTATGCACGAAAAAACTGGTTATCATTTCACGATACCGAACACCATTGATTGTTTGCTCTTGACATGCCTCATTTTCATAAAAATGTTCCAATGATTCCTCCAGCTCAAAATCCATACCACACAGTGACGCGTTGAGGATGCATTTGCTTCTCGTAAATCACTCGAGGATTTTCCTCACCCCAAATCCGACAATTCTGCCTATTGACGAGGCCATCAAGATGGAAATGGTCCTCGTCACTGAAGATGATTTTATCGGCAAAATCAGCATTTTCATGTTGTCTCTCCAATACCCAATTAATGAACTCCCTTCGCTGTCCATGGTCAGCTGGCTTCAGTTCCTGAGTCAATTGGACTTTGTATGCATGAAGATGCAAATCTTTCGTAAAAATTCGCTGCATAGTGGATTTGGAGACACCAATTTGCTGAGCTCGGTGTCGAATTGAGGTGGATGGAGTTTGAGCGACATCATCACATACAGCTGCGACATTTTCGGTCGATCGACCTGGCCGAAGGCGCGTTGTTGTCTTTACATCACTAACAGACCCAGTTTTGGCAAATTTATCCATTAATCTCTTTGCAGTTGACTCTTTTGGAGCACTATTGTGACCCCAAATTTATCGCAATTTGCAAACTGTAGCCGCAAAACTGTCACCATTTTGGTAAAACAATTTCGCAATGAGAATGCGTTGTTAATCGTGTAGCGCTCCATTTGTACTAACCTCGTACCTTCTAATAGCAAACGATAACAATTGTTCAAATGTCAAACAATGACACTTCGAATGGCGCCAAATTTAAAACTTGCGTTCTTGTTGGGACAGCCTTTATAATATTACTACTAATACTGCATAAAATATAAAAACAATTGGCGGAATCACGGCGCCCTATCTGGTAACTCCAATAAAATTTACCTTATGTAACTTAACAGCTTCGCAACTTGCATTCAATTGTAGCATATACAGTATAATTGAGCTCTCATCAGACATTTAGTACTGAGAATGAAAATAGATTGCTCTGCCACACATTTTAGGGTAACTCGCATACAAATTGACAGATTTAGGAAAAATCTGAGGCCTTCTATATTTTAGGAAAGTTACATTTTAGCTTTTTTTATTACACTGTAATTTGAGTATTTTCTGGAGCAATACAGAAGCACTTTCGGTAAAGGTTAATGTAAGTCACCTCACCTGACTGAAATTTCTTTACTGGTCCATTATTGTATGTGTTAGTTTAGCAACATTTTCTAATATATTGACACACATCAGACAAGTGAGAATGAAAATGGACTGCATACAAATTTCATCGTTTTTCGGAATTTAATCTTACCTCTTCAGCTTTCACCTAGTAGGCTGTTGTAGCTTAGATCTTCAACGATTATATTACTTTATGATGGTTTGAGTAATTTGGCATAATTCGACAGAGCAACCATGCCCTATCTGATATGTCCTTCAGAAATCACAGTTTTAACCGACATATGTTTGTATTCATGTGTTATATTCAATTTCCCTGAATTCGAGCCATGTCAAATAATGAACATTGACATCGACACATCCCTCCCAATTTCACTTTTTCCCCTGCAGTTTCATATTGATAGGTAACAGCAATTGAAATATTTGTTCGTTGCCTTGTTTTATAATGGATTGGAAAATTTTGCAAAAGCTGACAAAATAACTACGCCCTTGCTGATACTTCCCACACAAATTATGTAATTTTACACACTCATTTAATGTCACAGAATGAATCAAGTGTTTAGTGAAGTCAGTTCTCAGAATGAAAATGGACAAGATTGGCACAACCCTTATTTACTCTGCATACAACTCTACAGTGATGTCGAAAATAAATAAATGGTTGTGTGAAAGGTTAAAGTGAGTTATAATTTATCCTGTTTAACTGCTTGACATTCCAGAAAGGTTCGAAATACCGCCTTTGGCATGGTTTTGTAATAACTCACGAGGAAGGTGGGTGAAAGGTCATTTCTGTTGACTGAAATTTCTATAATGATTACGATATTATTCAGTAACAAAGTCAATCTCAGCACTAATCATTATGTTTCCCCTATTAATTATTCCATGCCTGTCACCTTCACTGCGGTTTTGCTAGATAGTAAATAAAAATGGTGGCAATCTCGTTAATTTATTCATGCCTATCACTAATTAGATGACGAGACATTTGGCTATCAGAGCTAATTTTGTTATTACTCAGGAACCACCCATTTAGCCACAGGTATGCACTAAATTACAAATGTGTATAATATTAACAAAAAAATAGAACAAATAACAGAAAAGCAATGAAGAATTGTAACTTTTCAAGAGCTGAGTTTAGTTTTTATATGGGCAAATTTTTTCCTCCACACCAATTGGACCAATCAGACCCATCAGGAGAAAATTAAGCGTGTCAAAATTACCTTTTCTTAGACATAACAGATCGGTTTTCCACCACTGCCAACCATTTTCCACTTTCAACTGTTCCATAATTCTTTCGATTAAGACAGTACATGATGGCGTTATTCGTTTAGCGCCTACTTTAAAGATTCTTTTTACGCATTAAACAACTGACACGTTCGAAAATCGACTATGCGGCCAATGACATACGATGACGATCCCAAAACTAGCCAACCTGAAGTATAGATGGTGGCTGAAGTTTGAAAAAATTACTTTGGTGAATAGTTGCAATCTTATAAAACACATGATCTCAATGAATTTATACACATGGGAAAAATTGGTCACTGTTATGCTATTCAATATTTCCATTTAAAAGGTCTCAGTCCAGTCAACATTACAGCCGAGATGAATTCTAATCTGAGCGAGTCTACTCCTTCGTTTACGAATGTAAAATATTGGAGAGTTTAAACAAGGTCGTACGAGCTGTAAAGGCAAGCATATATCGTGTATATATCGTGTATTGACCGAAGATTTAAAGATGAGATGGGTGCCTCGCTTGCTTTCAACAGAACAAAACAGCATCGTAAAGATGTTTCAGTAGAGCTTTTGACGATATTTCACCGCAATAAAGCGGTGAGTGAGACATGGGTCCACCGCTGCACTCTTGAGACAAATAAACGGTCAAAGCAGTGCATGAGATTATTTTTATTGATTATCTTAGGCAAATTTATTGCAGCGTTTAGGTGATGAGATTACGGCCGCATTTTGCAAAAAAGAAAGTATGGTTTCATCAACATAGTGCTCCAGTTCACTTATATATTATTGCAATGGCCAAAATTAATTAATTAAAGTTCGAATGCTTCATCACGCACCTTATTCACCATATTTAGCTCACTTGGACTATTTTCTATTTTCAAATTTGAGCAAATGGCTCGGTGGTAAAAAAATTTGCCAACAATGAAGAGGTGGAGTCTGCGGTTGATGGCTGTTTTAAGGAGAACAGGGTATAGAAGCCATTAAATATAGGTGAAAAAGATACACTTTTTCTAAAAGGAGATTGTAGTGAAAGAGAAAGAAATTATTTGCGAACTTTTTGTGTCTTCTTTGTAAGGTCTTCTAGATTTGTGACCGGCCTCGTATTCTACAATTGACCGGGGAACATGATTTTGCAATACCAATAGAATGTGTTTATTTGATGTTACTTGACCATTAGGTTATTACTTACATTACATTAGTTACTTGACCAGTATTAGGTAAAAAATGACTCTTTGCGATTATTGTATCTCTATCACACGAATAATTTCTTCTAAAGTCCTCGATTTACTTTGACCACCACTATGGTTTGTTTCTAAATCTGTTAGTTTCGCTATAGTGAGGAATGGTTTGACGATTATCCTACATATTAATGAAATGTAAATGCTGAAACTTTCGAACAATTTGATTTTCCTGTCAAATATAAAGCAACTGTAACTGTACTGTAAACTTTTAAATCTATATATTGTTAAAATTCGTTTACAATTACAAAGTATTAAAATACATCGAAAAGTGACCATACAAGGGCTGCACCGGCCAAAACTCTTCTGATACCTTCCATAAAAAAATGTTCTTTTTGACAGTAACTCCTAATTCGTGGACTGCAGCAACCTGAATTATTGTCCATTATTATTATTCTTAATAACATCTGAAAAAAAAAAACCGATAGGGTAACCATGCCACTTCTGTCATCTCTGATATAAATGACAGATTTAACTCATGTACCTTTAGGTTCGCATCTTCTATCGATTCAAAATTAATATTTTCCGTGTGACTTCTAATTTTTATATTACATATTTCTACTACACATATTGACAAAATGTAAAATAATCAACCAACTTACCATGTTGCTTCCTGTACTTCCCATACAAATGACCTATTTAACGCAAACAATTTTACGTACTTATCTTCTATACAGTTTCACCAAATTCAGTCGAATTTTTTACATGCTATGAGTTGCTACAACTCTTATATTAACCTCCATGCAAATTTATAGAATTTTCGAAATTATTTTTTCAACTCCTAATTTGTATACTACAGCAACCAGAATTGTGTTCATCGTTTAAACTATTATTCTTGGTAAATCAGAAAAATCGATCGTTTAGTCAGGGTCCTTCTGGTACCTCTCATACAAATGACCGATTGAATCCATGTATTCTTAGCGTCATACCTTCCAAGCAGTTGCGCTCTATTAAAATAAATTTGGAAAATATCATGCGTTTAACAAACTTGATTCTAATAATAAGAATGGACCACAGAAATTGACCGAATTAACAAAATTTAAAATTTTCCTCACAATTCTTAGTTCGTAGATTGCAGTAATTTAATGTAATGATTGGTGAAAATGCGGGGAACTAGGGAAATTTTAGGTTTCCTGGAGCGAAAGGTGGCTTTTGGTTTATACTTGTGCGAGCCCGAAATATCACAAATAAATTTTGGTATTTCTCAGAAATTATTTACAGAGGGTAGGAATATAAAGAAAAAAATAAAACACCAACATTTAGAATGTTGGAATTGAACGATATCCTTTTTTTATTTGAACTTAAACAACTTTTTCGAAGCTTACCAAATGAACTACATGGTCTGACCTCACAGTAACAAGTGAAGATTGGTTTTAGATTTTGGTAATGGCAAAGCGATGAAGAGAGTACATAAGACCGATCGTAGCCATCATTAGAACAATCGGTAACACAAATTACTCAAACTTTTGAAGTCTGAGCTGATGTGTGAATTACGCGGTCAAGCCATGAATTTTCGGCGAATTAACATTAGGGTGGCCAGGCGGATAGCATACTAGGGTGAATATGAAAATTATCAAAAATACCGCAGTATATTTTGGCATCAACACTTGGAAAAAAGTAAAAAAATCGATCAGATAACCCTGCCGTTCTTGGCACGTCTCCTACAAATTAGCCAATTTAACCCTAAAATTCTGAATTCACATCTTTCATTCAACTGTACTTCAGTATTGTGGATTCATTCAGTGCATTTGCTGATAACAACTTAATGATTTATCACACACATTCTGGTACCCTTTTGCACTACTGCAAAATTATGTTGGATGAATGTAGATGTAATTCAGTTCACCTGACTAAAATTTCTGGTTTTGGATATTACTTTCAGTAACCCGTAGTATCCCACATATGATGCAGGGTATACTCGTACAAAAATGCATTTTGAAATCGTCTTCTTTGAGCACAAAGATTAATTGTAATGAAAATTTTTTTGAAAAGCAAAAGAAGGTCTTTGCACGGAATGGGAATATTATGCACTATAAGTAACTAAAACTGGATAAACAACTACTTTGCCATACATCCCCTCCGGTGTGGTTGCTGTGCGAGTATTATAATGTATATACGCTATAATACACGTTTTTGTAAAATCTTATATTTAACCCTGTAGCTTGAAGTTTTCTTCTAATTTCCTTTGATCTTCTTTCGTTTCGGATTGAGTCTAAATATCCCAACCCTTAAAAAGCCATTATTGTTAATCTTGCAAATACATTAAACTGTTCAACCTCTGCTACAAAGCTTTGACTGAAATTTTTCGTCCGTCCTTTGTAAGGTGTTTCCGCGAAAACGGTTGTGTTAACCGAATGTACTTACAATGAAAGGACTTAGCTGCATGTTTTCCTGCATTTTATACTGCAATTAAGGCGATAGCTAAATATATTTGCACCATAAATATTTTATATTGTATTCATAACTGTTGAAATACCGCGCTGTGCTTAAGTTGGCCTAAGTAATATAAGGAAATGTTTGCTCATTATGCTAATTAACTGTTTCTGTGTTAACATTCAAAAGAATTATTCTTGTTTTAGAATTCATTAAATATTAGTGTACAATGACTTTTAGGGGCAGCCGCGGTTATATTTATACAGGGTTGCCCATATTCGACGGACCCATGTTTTTTAAAAAAAATCAAAAAAAAAAAA
>JAHXMU010026709.1:1708704-1779933 GCA_019455685.1 Philornis downsi
CGTTGCCAGATGGGTCCGTCGAATATGGGCAACCCTGTACATATTTAATATAATTCATAATAAATTTATTTTTATGTACTACAAAAAAAGTAACAATTAAGTGGAAAAGCTTAAAGTTCAACAGAGTCCAGAAGTTTGGTAGGACCAATGTTCCAATATCTTAGCTATTTGCCGAACATGTTGACTAATGAAAATCGCCTGGTCCGATTGCCATGTAACCAATCCAGCTTTTCGGTTGCCCAGTAACCAAATGTTGTACAGAAAACTATTTGGATCCACTTAAATAAGGCTGGATAGAAAAAGAAACTCAGTGTTTGAGTCCCACATAGGTTAACGCAAAAAAACCTTATGGACCGGATTTCGATCTGCGAATGACTGATGAATGGCAATAAAATTGACTCATATTTGAAGCGGTTAGTAACTGGTGGTGACAAGTGGGTCAACTACGATACCGTGCAGGGAAACGGTTGTGGTCAAATTGCAGTGGGCTGACGCAAATTGTGAACAAGTCAGAGTTGAAGATCAGGGATTGGCATTGAATCATCTATAATTATTGCCAACAATTGAACCGTATGATGGAAGCAATCGCCTGGAAGCGGCCAGCTTTGGCCAATAGGACAACGTCAGGCCACAAACATCGGCAATGAGTTGTCAAAAGCTCCGGGAGCTTAATTGGGGGGTTCTTATGCACTCACTAAGTGATTACCACTAATTCCTAACTAAAAGTTTGTGAAAATTAATTGTCTCCGTTTCTTGCTAGTGGGAACAAGTGTTTCGATGAGAGATGCATAATGGGATTACCTTCAAAATGCTAACAAGTTGTGGAACAAAACGGTGCATATTTGACATAAATCGGATTGTTGTAACTATGCTTTTTTATCATGCAAAAATAATGGATTTCTTCTTGCTGCATCTTGTATATGTATTCAAGTTAAAATAGCGTTTTTTCGGAATTTTTAATAATAACGGCTCCTTGCATATGTATAATAACAAAATCCTCAAATGTGGCGGGTCGATGTTGATGATCTGTGACAGCCGTGTCATTTAGGCGGTGTCTGTTGCTTATTATTTAGTCACTGATGCCAAATCGTATTCAGCTACATTTTTGGATGAACGGATACGTCAACAAGCAAAATTGCTATATTTAGAACGGTACCAACCTATACTGTTGAAATGCACCCACAAAAAGTTACTGTTTGCAGATTTTTTAAGATTTTTGGCCGGCGGCATCCGTACTTCTTTGAAAGCGACGTTGACGAGATCATCACAATCACCTGCAAGCGCCACAAATAAATGATGACCAGTTTGTTTTGCCCACAATGGAGGTTATACTTATTTGTGCGGAGGTAACTCGAATTTGCCACCAGGATCAGGCGATTGTATCCCGTTAAAGTTTTTCGTGTGCGAAGTCGTAGGTATGCGTCATTAAGCCGCAACTAACATCATCAAAGTCAACATAAATCAGGTCATTTCTCATATGCAGCTAAATATATATATACGACAGAGTCATCGAAAGGTCGATCACCCTGATCCCTGTAATCACCATTTGACCGATGCTACATTCCATTTATAATGCCATTCGAGTACATGGACCTCACCTCATAGACAGCCTTTATATCTGTTAATTACCACCGAAAGTTGATTTCCATTATTCAATGAGTGCATAAATTCTTTCAATCAATTTGACTTCTCAATTTGAGGGACAGTTTGTTGTAGACTATACACCGCGTCGTCTACAGATACTAGGTGTTTGGTGAAAATGTGTACCTCTTTTGAGATTCAGCCAAGTGAAAATACGTATTTTTTTAGTTTTTCAATGACCATGCCCACAATTACGACGTCTCATTAGAAAAGTAATTAAGTTGGGGTAGCATGCATTCCTAACGTAATTACTCAAAAAATAAGGTGAGTTCATTCCTGAATACTAGACCAATTTCGCCCTCTTATAATGCCTATGATCTATGGTATTGTGATGTCCCGGTTTTCCACTACATGAAGGCGTGGAGACAACGTAACCTGTTTTTTTCAAGTGGAAATTTTTATTTTGAAGTAACAACGACCACAGTTGCGGTTTTACTCAATTACCTTCATATTTTGTTTGAGATGGCAGATTATGGGTAAAAATGTAGGAAAAATTGTGAAAAATTTACATTTTTCCTATTGCGTTGATTTTGTTAAGCTTCTACTTTGCATTAGGCTGCCAGATGAATCGACAATTTCAGCAGACACATGCATAAGCGAACGGACTTGCTGAAATCGACACAAATCTTTACAACTATCAATGGTATATATACGTTTTGGGGTTTTTGATGGGCATTTCTAGTTGTTACAAATGGAATGACTTTGTATACCCCTATGCTATGGATATCGGTATAAAAAAAGAATTCTTTTAAATTAGTAAAGAACATGTTAATTAATTGTGAGAATTGACAATGTAGCGCAGTATGAATTTGTCATCAACTAAATAAACATTTGTGGCCAATTTTATAAAAATGCTTCCAAACCAAAAATTATTCAAATATAACAGATAATCATGCTCTGAGGTGAAGAATTTTTTTTTTTGTGCCCCTAAACCAATTGCCAGTAGAGTACGGAATTAATGTTATCACGGTCACCAAACAAAACGTCAAAAATCCACATCTATGCATATAGGCAATGCAATGAACTCTAATAATAAAATTTAATTTTCATATAAGTATGAGAAAAGTTTTGCTTTTTTAACCAAATATACGAGTATGAATTATATTTGGTTAAAAAAGCAAAACTTTCAAATTCTTAGACTGAACACCAATGACCTGCAGAAGTAATCCAAATTCATCTTACATAACATGGGCGAGATGCAGTGAGCTTATACGAATTTATATTTTAGGACTGACTAAACGGGAGTTACTGAAACTTAACATCAGCTTAAGCAGCTTAGACCTTTTATGCATTCACCCAAAGGAATGCAACACCCAGAAGGAAGCGTTTAAAATATCTAATATATTTTGGACAAATATGTTGCATGACTTTATATGTCGATTGAGCGATGTCCTCGCATCTAGCTTGCTGGTAGTTACGGTGACTTTCGCATATCTCTATGACAATTCTTTAAACTCGGCACAACTTAACTCATTGGCAGGTTGAAGACTGAGATTTAAAAAAGGATAATTCTACGGAATTCAATCAAATTTGCCATGTGTCATGCATTTCATGATCTTTGTTCTGTAAACCAGTATATTTTCACATAACTTCCGCTTGCGATGCTGCCAAAGCGTGCAATAAATCGTAGGATTCTAATCAATACAAATACAGAATGAATTAAAGCGCAATTAAAGAAACCAAATTATAAGGCAATTAAACGAAAGATAAAATCTAACTATGTATGAGGTAGGCAATAGGGAGACAATGGGGATTAAGGCCTCGCATTGTTCACTGGTTGTATACTGCAGTAGTAAGACCGATAATGTTTATACTGTAGGATACTGGGCAAGGTCCAATAGATGGCTAGTTTGTGCATCACCACCCCATCCAATGCACTAAATGTAATTTTGCATTTACTACCCCTGGACATAATTAGTATGCAGTAAGACAAAGAGAGCTGACACAGTAGTCAAACAGTAGAAATGGTCTCAGTGTGATCCTCAACATGGTGCCTGACATAACAGGCACTACTGACTACAATCTGGCTACACCACTGTTCGACAAGAAGTACCATATACTTATACCAGATAGAGGCACATGGAAATGTAGAACTTCTGGTATAAGATTGCATGTCGACTTCTATACTGACGGCTCAAAATTGAATGATCAGGTAGGTTTCGGGGTCTACTCCAAAGACCTGGGGCTAAGCATAGCAAAAAAGCTACCTGGTCACTGTAGTGTGTACCAGGCCGAAATTTAGGCCCTTAAGGAAGTGGCAGAATGGCTGAGATACAACATTCTCACCACGGTGGGGATTAATATATACTCTGAGAGTCCTTCCCGAACTCAACAACAGCCCTGAATTGCCGCGAATTTCTTAACGAATTGGGTCAGTATATTAACATTCAGCTTATGTGGGTGCCGGATTCCAGGGACACATCAGGGAACTGCAGAGCAGACAAGTTGGCAAGACTTGGGACATCATTACAGACTCCAGTCGAGTTGGAGTCCTTGGGCATGCCTCTAGCCACTTGCAAGCTTCTACTGCGACATGGAGCATATTTAGCAGCAAATGGTAGGTGGGCGTCTGTAGGACGAGAAGTACCTGAAAGGGCATCACAATAATAAACCATCAATATGTGTCAAATTTGACTGAATTTAGTGTAGTGGAATAAAAGATATGACCTTAAGAGTCTGCGAATTAGCAGTTAAGGGGAAACAATTGAATTTGGGAAAATCGCTCAAATTAAAAGGCATAAGAAAGCCGACATATCTCCCTTATAATTCCCGGCTGTAATCTGGCAAAACATTAGACTGTGTCAAGTTTTAAAAAGTTTCAAAGAGATTCACTACAAGTACAGTGTCTGCCATCGCTCAATTCACTTAAACAGTTATGAAAAGCTTTCGATCAAAAAATACGCCATACTATTATATAAACGCCCTCTTCTGTGCGCTATATAGTTGCCGTATCATGTCATGTATGAATACGTATGTATATTCCTTTGGGAATGAGCATTGCAAGGCCCCTTTTAGTGCTTTCCATAAAAATTAGCCGATTTCGCGAAATTCAATGTTTGCTCTGTTGTTTTGAATTAGTAGTTAGTCTCCATATTGTAATTTTGCTTGTTGACGTAACCACCGAGTGAGAAAATTTTTCTCGATTGAAAGCCCACGTTTGAATCACAACTTTTGTACAAAGTTTTAGCTACTATTACGCCTTCTTCGGTTGTTAACCAATTCATATTCGTAAATGGCAAATATTTCACTAAATAAATTCAGCTATTCAGCTATAAATTCAACTATTCAGAAGGAGGTATATAACAGCTGACAGCCTTGCCACACCGGCGGTTTTGCAACCACTAAATGGATAACCCCATGCTTGCTGCTATTTGAAAATATTCTGACACCTTCCACCCAAATTTCCTAATATATCCCACATAATCCTTTTGTCGTATCTTTCATTCCATTACACTAAATTCATTATAATTTAGCGCACATTTTGTGCTTAGTTCTGCGAATGCAAGCAATTTATCGCACCCATTAGGGCACCACATCTACAAATTGGTCAATTTTGGAAAGGTTAGGGATTCCTGTAAGTTATAAATTTGCGTTCCTTGTTGCAGTTTAATTGAAACCATTTTTTTTTTTTTTACAAAAATCTAATGGTTTACTATTTCATTTCTGGAGTCAAGCGGATCTTGGATGAAGGCATACATATATAGGCATTCCAAAAACTATCCGACTTGACTCACAGATTGTGCCAGTAGTTTGAAAAACAAAAATGTTTTAATGAAATGTGGCATCTTTATAAAACATAAACATTTGAGCCATCAAAAGTAACCGATATCAGTGAATTTGTAAACGTTAAAAAAATTGGCCACAGCTATGTAATTCAATATTTCTATTTCAAAGGTCTCAGTCCAACCAATATTAAAGCCGAACTAGATTCTACTTTGGGGGAGTTTACTACTTCGTTTACGACTGTAAAATATTAGGTAGCAGATTTTAAACGAGGCCGTATGAGCTGTCAAGACGAACACCGTAGTAGTCGACCAATTGAGGTATCCACGCCAGACACGGTTAAGAAAACCCACAAAATGATATCGAAAAGAAATGCGTGAGTCAGCTCAAATGATAGGCATTTCCAAAAGTGATATACTCGTACGTTGTATATTGACCGAAGATTTGAAAATGAGAAAGCTGCGCGCAAGATGGGTCCCGCGTTTGCTTTCAATAGAGCAAAAACATTGTCGTGAACATATTTTAGTAGCGTGTTTGGCGATAGTTCACCGCAATAAAGCCGATATTTTGCGTAGAGTTATAGCTGTGGACAAAACATGAGTGCAGCACTTCATACCTGAGACAAAAGAACAGTCGTAGCAGCATCTTCAAAAAAGTTGAAGATGGTTCCATCCGCAGACAAAGTCACAGAGTCTGTTTTTTGGGATGCGCACGGGATTATTTTTTATTGATTATCTTCAGAAAGGAAAATTATGTGAATTTTATGATAATTTATTTATTGCAGCGTTTAAGCCACATTTGGCGAAAAAGAAATTTGTTTTCATCAAAAAAATGCTCCAGTTCAGACGCCCTCCATTGCGATGGCCAAAATTTATGAATTAAGGTTCAAATTGCTTCACTACGAACCTTATTCGCCAGACGAAGCTCTCTCGGCCTATTTTCTATTTCTGATCTTAAAAAAATTGTTCGGTGGTAAAAGATTTGCCAACAGTGAAGAGGTGAATTCTGTGGTTGATGGCTATTTTAAGGAGTTTCACATTTCTTACTATGAACAGGGTATAGAAGCTATTGAATATCGGGAAAACTGTATCGAGCTAAAAGGATATTTTCCCAACTGGAGGAAACTACATCCAAATGGCAGATAATGGCTTGTCTTAAAGAAAAATGATAATAATATTATTTTAACTGGAAAAAAGATAAGTCCTTATATTGTGTATTAGTGGTAATCTGGTTGCACTTAGTATTAGTTTCTGTGTTCTATAATCCATGTTATTCTGATCTATAATTAATGTTACAGAAGCCTCCAGCAGAACTTTTGCTCTTATACAACTTAGTGAATTTCAGGTTCTCCTGCCTTTTTTCTTATAGTTATGATTGGTTCATTCATTGCGAAATTAAAGTAAAAAATACATTTCTATGTTAATTCTGAGTTAATTCTAACATGACTCATTATTATTAACATTACGTACGCAATATCCAATCTCCACTGGATCATTGTGTTGTTAAACTCACTTCGATATCGATATGTCTTTTTCGTTATTTGATGTGCAGAAACTTAGTAAATCTTGACAACCAGAAAATGTAAATAGTAGTTATATTTTTAACATTTTTATTTTTAAGCAATTTTATTATAACTTCGCGTTCATGCTATTTATTTACTTTGTGACTTTAATGTTAAATTTTTATACTAAACATTTAATAAAGTTTGTTTGTTATAATTTTGCTTCCTTTTTTTTGTCATTAAAAATGTACCACATGTCACTGGTGGTTTTAACACCAATGGATGTAAATATAAATGTTCATACTGACCGGAATACTCGTACGTGCACGTGGCTTCATAAACTTTTAGTTTATGCTTCTTGTTTTCAACATTTTTTCAACGAAGATGAAAACGTATTAACCTCAGTAATTTTAAAGTGTTATGGTGTTGAATTGCATGGAAATTTGTTTTGCCCGTATATTTTTTTTTTTTTCAACTTGATGTAGTACGTGACTGTTTCTAGCATAGGGCTGCTCAAATTAAGGCACATTTACATATACGTGTACGGAGATAGATAGGGAGGTTTGCAATGTGGGGCTTTGTCCCTGACATGTTAATGAACTATAGCAGAATTAACAAACGCTGCAAGTTTTTACAATATTAATGTTTGGAAAAAAGTTAACTAACTTATTTTTTTAAATCCGGGAAGTATAGAGCTGATATTGTTTTGATGAACGTCACATACATTATGTGTAGGCAGCAATATAAACATCATAAAACTATTAAAGTCCCGTCACTACCATCCTATCCCATTTTTGTTAAGAAATTGAAATTATGGTGAAAGGAGAAATATGAAATGGGATAGTAAAATTTCTTGTGCTGGGTAGAAAGACTCTGTGGTGGCTGTCAGTCAGTTTATTATCGTAAACCTTAGATCAGATATAACCCCATAAAAAATGTCCATTACGGTTAAATACATCTTGGAAGCTAACTTGTAACACCTCAATTTGCTAGGCAAAGTTTCATCAACTCGTGGCAGAGGCGTATTGGATGTATAAATGTGACGTTGTTTTATTGCACTGGAGCCATGTTTTTTTTGTTGATACCCCAGAAAATTTTGCAGTTCAGGCAACTAAAGTTGTCCAACATCTTCATATAAAGTTCTGTTTCCTTTCTTAATCAAAAAAAACGTGTCCATTATGATGAAAATGAGCTTCATTCGAAAACCAGATGTTGGTTATCGTTGAAAAGCGCTCAATTGCCTGGTTTATGAATCTAAGACTCTGACTTGTATTCTATGGTTTTAATTCTTGCACTAATTGGATTTTGTAGAGGCGCAGTTTTCGGTGTTCGTGCAAAAGGCGCACTTCCGCATTGAATAGGAATAGTTCGGAATAGACTAGTTAACATTACCTGCATTTTCTATCGTTTTTGATGCCCTTCGTTACTTGGGTTTTGGTTTTCTCTATATTGTACAGATTGGCATAACCTCCGCGCCCCTCGGATTCGTTGCTTTTACGCATCAACCTAAATAAATATAAACTTTCTTTTGAGACGCCCTATATACAGGGTGTCCGCCGGAATGGTATACCACTTTGTTTATAACTTTTGATTAAATGAAAGAGATTGGATCTTATATTGGTAAATGTTTTATTTAATGTCGGCAATTTTACACGGAATACAGTATCAGATAAATGTCCGCATCTGTCAGCTTCACAAATGCGAGTAATTTTGAGTGCATTTTTCATTACATTCTTACACATTTCACGCGAAATTTCATTAATTTCGTCACGAATATTTTGTTTGAGTTGCTCAAGCGTTCTTGGTTTGTTTGCATAAACCTTATTTTTGAGATATCCCCACAGAAATAAGTCCGGAGCAGTCAAATTAGGCGACCGTGGAGGCCAATTAACATCACCATTTCTTGAAATAACTTATTGTGAAAAGAGGTATCGCAGTAATTCCATAGTAATTCTGGCTGTATGCGATGAGCCACCGTCTTGTTGATACCACATGTTAATTAAGTTCAAAGCATGCAGTTATGACGTTAAAAAGTTTTCAATCATATCACGATATCGCTCCCCATTGACAGTTACCGTTACGCCGTTTTCAGAGTCAAAAAACTAAGGTCCAATGATTCCTCCTGACCAAATTGCACACCAGACACTTTTAATGGATGCAAAGGTGACTGATGAATAGTTTGAGCGGTTTTCGTTGCCCAGAAAATGTGCCTTGTCACTCATTATGATTTTTTCATGAATCATGGGCGAGCTGTAACATACTATTGACATATGTCGGCGTAAATGGTCTTGTGGATGAAGCTCTTGTGTCAACTGAATCTGAAATGGAAACAAATACAAATCCTTGTAAAAAATTGTGGCCAAAGTTGTTCTTTGAAAACCAAGCTCCTGAGCGCGGCATTGAATTGAGGTTGATGGATTGTTTTGAACACTTTCTTGAGCAGCAGTAATGTTTTTAGCCGATCTTGCAGTACGTTGTGGTTATAGCTTAGCCCTATCAGCTACAGACTCTTTTTTTCGAAATAGTACGTCTTGCAGTCTTCGGAGTCTGCAATTTACTTAACTGTTGTCGATTGAATTAAATAAATAAATACAAATTATCTAACTTAATCGATGTACTCCCAGATTCATAGTAACTTACTAAACTTAGTTCTGGCAATGAAAATAGGGTTTTCTTACTTTAGGCTCACACACACTGCTGTCGCTATCCACACCCGGCGTCTCATTGCTTGTATCCGTCATGACGGGACGCTGTCTGATTGAAAGACATGCAGTGAGATTTAAGGTTGCGACTAGTGACTTCTGTGGGAGTTGTAGGAATGAAGAGGAGAAGGAGTCATAGAACATCTCCTCCTCTTATTTCTTTAGGGACCTGGAAAATCTGGACGATGTAGATGTTTTCCGACTTAAGAGCTTCTTGGTTCAACGGGGGAAACTAGGGGCATCCTTATCTCTAGTTTCCGTGGTATCACAATGGACTAATTGAGTTTGTCTATTCAGACTGCCACACTGAACTAATCTTACCTAACCTAGCTTGCACCACATATAAATTAACCGACTTGCAAAAGTTTATGCTCTCTCCATAATTTCCAATTTCCAAACGAAACGGAGGAAGTTATAAGCAAATTACCGTAATTAAATCCTGTAAACTATAATTTTATTGATAACAATCTAACGATTTACTGCGCCCTTTCTGTAACGCCGTGCACTTTTGCAACAACTCATAAAGTGTTTGGGTGGAACTACGAGTACAAATCGAAATTTCTGTATTAGCTATTTATTAAAGTGATATTAAACGCTTTTGATTACACGTTCTTTAGTATTATTGTGTATTTCAACTTAAGTTTGCTTTACTTCTGAATTAGAGTTTATTTTATAAGTTTTAATGACCATCTAAAAAACCTTTATAACGGCCGCTCAATACTAATTATAACAATTATACAACATTTATATAGTTACGGAATAAATATTTTGCAGGAATGCTGGCCACAGCAGAACGAAGATATAATTTTCAATTTCATTGTTTCATACGCTTCCATTTTATATAACTTACAAACTATGCACGGCGTATGTAATATTAAAAAAAAAAACATTTGTCGATTTTAAACAGGAAAAAACTTATCACTTCAATGACTGCTAAAGCTTGTGTGTACAACGAAAATAATGCTCTAAATATGCCGCTTTTGTCCTGCAAAATTCCGCATTTATTTGACCATTAATAATTGCATCGTTTTCCGTGGTAAGAGTTTAGGACACACAGCTTACAATGCATTTGGTCTGATAGGAAATCATAAAAAGTTATCCACAGAGCAGACTAAAATAAATAGGAAGCATGAAATTTATTTTTATGGTCAAACCATCTCGTCACACAATAGTATGTAGGACAAATGTCGTTTTATTACGGCGTTTTTGTAATAATTGTTTCATTTTTTTAATGTATATTATTTTGGATTTGTCCATTTGGAAGTGCGATTATGATGTGGTTTTGTACAATAGAATACCGCAAAAAGTTCATCACTATGTGTTAAACTTATGAGTATATCTGTAATTGTAATACGTTTTGTTGCAATTTAAAACATGCAGATGGTATTTGCATATTAGTTGTAATGCGAAATAAATAATTTTATTCAAAAATTTTATTTTGTAATTGTTTAGTGGCTTCTGTTACGCGTTTTTGGTATATCCACAGAAACTTAATTTTAATATTTTAAAATTATTAACATTTCAAACTTTTGTTAATTTTTATACTTTGCTGTATATTGTATTGCTTATTAACAGAGCAAATCATGTACTTAGTTAGTATACTTTGCCGAAATGAAAATTTTAATAAGAAAATGGGATTCCTAAGCGGGAATCGCTGTTATATCTTCACCCCTTTTACCACCATGCAAATCAAAATTTACGATAATTAATGTCTAGTAAGATTTTCATTTCCTATCCGCAATTGATTTAATATTAATGGATTCATATAAAATTCACCGTTTTTTATTATACTTTCACCGGAATGAAAGTGTATTCAAAGAAATATTTAAAATATCAAGTATTTTTTCACCAAATGTTATATTATTAATTCGATTGAGCGATGTCAGTCAGTACGACTGGTTGATTGGCTGGCAGACACTGTTTATGCAACCCCTTATCTAATTTCATGTCATAACGAAGACGGAGACTGTGAATATAAGGATCTACTTTTGCTGATACTTCCTGTACAAATTGGGCAATTTAAAAAAAATCTTTCAACAGTAGTTTCTGTTTGCTAAGCTGCGGTAATCTTCATTTTTGTCTATTGTGTTGACTTATGATGCTTGGTAAGATGTATTTTCTTTCAAGAGATTGCATTCACTTAAAATTTATACACCTCAAAGTGGACGAAGACGTAGTTTTGAGAATTAAACTGAGCATCATTGTCATGGTCCTGCCATTAATTTGCACATATATGAGCAGATTTAAACATAGATATTTAATTTGGTATGTATAATTTTTAGAGCAAACTTAAGTCAAATTTGGCACTCTTTAAACGTATCTGTATAATTTCTAATTTGTAGGCTAGAAAAACCTACGTTTTTGTCCAATGTGTTTATTTGGGTATATTGCATTGATTTATAAAGTAAAACACACATAAAGTTATGATTTCGATGAAGCTTTTATTTTATTATAATACTTGGACCTTGCCATTATGTACGAAATACAATGTCATTTAAATGTCCGCCTCTAGATTGGTCGCAGCAGTGTATCCTTTTGAGGTAGTTTTCCACAACTTTTTCGCATATTTCAAGCCGGTATCTCGGCCATAACTTGACGAATGTAGGGTTTCAAATGCTTCAACTTTGAGGATTATCTGCTTAAACAAGACCTTTGACGTAGCCCCACAAAAAATACTAACGGCGTCGAATCGCATCGGTTTCTTTAAACTTATCATGCAATAGAGCCCAAATCGGCCGCGTTTTGTGGCTCGTGACACTGTCTTGTACGAGTATAACCCATACATCATCCACCTTATAATCTTCAATTACAAGCCAAATAAAATCGGTTACCATACGGCTCTTCTAATCTCTAATTTCTCTATAATCTTGTCGATTCCTTGCACATTTAAATAACACTTCAGATGACAGGTGTTTAACAGCGGACGGCCTTGCCAGACCGGCGGGTTTGAAGGACTTAATGGATAACACTGTACTTGATGAAACCTGGAAAAGCCCGTCCAATGAAAATGACCGATTTAACGCATATATTCTTATGTTGATGTCTTTTTGTAGATACAGTAAATTTAATAAAATTTGGTCCATTTTGGGGGTTTGCAAGTACAATAAAGTGAGACACGAAGCGTACTGTCAGAATACTTCTAGTACCTCTCACGCAAATTATCACCATTTCCAAAATGCAATCTTTCGACTTCTATTTTCAATTATTACACTGAAAAAAACATAACTAATGTTCATTATAATAATTTTGAACTCTCCTATAGTGACACACAAAGAAATGATCAATTTATTCCATGTATTCGTAAGTTCATATATTTTAAGACATTTTAGTAAATTCAGTCAATTTTAGCTCACACGTACAAACTGGCCCAAAGAATTTTTGAATGGAGGAGTTAAATTTGATTTCAAGTTTAATTCAGAGTATTTTCATCATCAATCATCCTTTATCCTCTTTGTGCTGGCTAAATGTTTACTTCAGTTGAATATTTTAATCTGTTGCAAGTGTCGTCCATAGTCTTCGAGATGTCGAGCATTAATTAAGCATTAGCAATAGAAAATGTTCAGGGCCTGAATTAATTCTCTATTATTTTCAAAATTTGCAACTTATAATTCGTTCATTTAGTTTGCTAGTCAAAATATGTTCCATAATTTTTTAAAAGTCCCTTTGATCGAGAAAAACAGTTCAACATGTTATCAGAAAATGGCATTAAAAACAAAACTGTCGTACAGTTTAATTAAAAAAAACCCGGTTTGTCGGCTTTTAATTTGAGAGTATTCAATCCATTGCAATGTCCTTTTCACTGTTGACATTCTGGTGCGAAGCTTTTCCTATCTTTTGGACTAACACTTTCAATTAAATCTGTATGAATTGTGAAAAGCAAAATGTTAACTTCGGCTGCTTTGCCCCAAAGTTTCTCCATGGTAATCATATTAACCCAAAATTGATGACAATATTGCCAGACACACCAAGCAGATTCTATTGTGTTTTGTTTACGTCCCAACTCTATAGGAAAGCATTTTGCTTAATTACCCAGTGAGTGGACATAAAATGCAGATACGAAAAATGAGAAATCCATTGCGGACAGACAGCCATTCCTTATTGCAATCGTTTACAGGATTGAGTTTAATGGTGAAGAAAATCGACCGTAAAATGGATATTCATTGCAATGTTTGAGTCATAATTCATGGAAATGTAAGTTAAAGGAAATGACTTCGGAAGATAGAGAATAGTTAAATATTGTGCAACTGCATCACTAACAAGTTTGGAATCCAGTTCAAAGAAAAACATTGTAGAATGTGTGGGAGTTGCAAAATCGTACTCTTCGATAAGTTTTCCCAATGAAATGCAATTTTTGGGGTGAGGATCTCGCTATTAAAAACCATATGAACCGATTCTTTCCATTTGTATTACCGTTAAAAAATGTGTGATAAAATGCGGAAAAATTAAAAATTTTCTGTGTATTTATTTGCGTAAGGGATATATCTGTGTTCACAACCCGTAACAGCCTAACTCGAGTTAGGACACAATTGAGTTATTAGCACCATCGTATTCAGCGTATCTAAATTTATTTGCTCTAAATTTTTCATGTTTGTATCTGTTCTAGGAAGGCAATTAATCCTAAAAAACCTAATAGCTTAAGTTATTTTTCTAAATGACTGTTTTGGCATAACTGCCTAAGTCAATTTAGGATTACAACAAATATAAACATTATATAGGAATAACAATCTAACTCAACATGAGAAATCGAATCTGAAATATTTTGACATAGAATAATAATTTATGTCAATTTAAGCGCACTTAAAGTTTTTTATTTAATCTGGAATAATAGCCTAACTCAACTTGAACTTTTTGACTTTCTTTCGTTCAACAATTCATAAGATCCTAAGTGTCTTTTTCGATAATATCTTTTGACTGCGAGAATAAACAACTGTTTTTTTGTTAACAACTAAGTAAAGAAATTCGTTTCCTTGGAATCTGTAGCAAAGTTTTCCAAAAAACACCTTCTCCTGATTTTCAGCGAAGATTCAAAACTTTGAACTCCTGTACTGAAAATATTGAAAAACAGACTTAGGCTGTTATGGGTTCTGACCGCAGATATTAGAGGAATAGATAATGCGTCGAATAAGTCTTGAAATTGTTTAAAGAAAGTCTATTTTTAGAACATAGCGTAGCCTTCGTCAGGAGAGTTTTTTTCATGCTGGACACGTATTGCTCACAGCCTAAGGAATTGACTTAGCCCGAAATATTCATGATGTATTTACATGCTAAATTTAGCCCCACTAGCACTAATGGTCCAACTTCTATCTACTTGAATAGACAAATAATGCGATGATTAATGACTATTTGATCGATATTGTAAACGGGATAAAAAATTAACGATATACTTCATCTAATGGTGAAGAGTATAAAAACTTTACCATTGTCTACATTAAGTTGGTTTATGACAGAAAAAAAAAAAATAAAAAATAATTTAAATGATTTTCCGAAAGAATTCAGAAATAATACAGAAATTCAGTCAGCCGAAGTAATTATCATATAAAGCGATTGCGTGATGATGCAAAAGCGTGCGAGTTGTTAGAAAGTTTTTATAAAACGTTGCTCTGAATTAATTCCCAAAAAATGAGTTAAAGTCTAAACTTGCTGAAATACTTCGTAAAGGATTTTTTATAGAGAAACATCTAATATTGCCAAAATTAAGCAAATGTCATCACTGATATTGAATACCGACCCTTACCGTAGAACGTTACACGTTCGTAGAAAGGATGAAAGAAGCTTTTTTTCGTGTTTTTTTTTCCTCGATGCACATAACATAGGATTATGTGCGACGGTAAAAAGTATGATATTTTTCCAAATTCTTAGAACCCACTTTGTTGGTTGGCCGAAGTTTGCCGTTGATGTAACCTATTGTTTGTTTCCAACGTCTTTGTAGAAAATATTTAATAAAATTTCGTAGCATCTGCAGACGACATTATATAGGGTGGCGCATAAGGAACGTTAAGATTTAATCAGTGAATATATTTTTTGTTTAAGACTTTTTTTGTCTCTTTACAGAATTATGTAAATAAAACTTGGGAAATTCATGATGGAAAGGCTCAGCACAGAAAAAAGAACGAAAGTTGTTCAATTTTACTTTGAAAGTCAGCATTCGATTATTCTGACACAAAGATCATATCGAACTTTCTTTTACATTCGAAAATCTCCAACAATTTACCGATTGGTTCAGCGCTTTGGGCAACAAGGGGCTGTCTGTAATCTTCCGCGTGCTGCAAGACCTCGTGCAGTTCGAAATGAAGTGAACATTGCTCGAGTGCAAGCAAGTATTGAGGAAAACCCTGAAACTTCCACCAGGCGACGTTCTCAGCAGTTAGAGATGTCTAGGCGGTCTTTGCAAAGAATTGTAAATATGTTACATCTTTTCCCATATAAGATGCAATTAGTTTACGAGTTAAAACCAAATGATGCACAAGAACACGTTCAATATAGTCGCCGTTAACGTTACTTATGCGCCACCCTATATAAGAAGAATAATTCAGTATTTTGCATGACTTTGAATGTCAGATATGCATTGTTTTGTTCGATAACTTGTTGCCATTTTAAGGTGAGGTGATTCTGTTATGGAGGCGGGGACCGTTGCGCGATGATTAGTACAAGCAGCTATCGTTTGCAAATTTGCACCGCTTAAATTGGTGTTAGTGCAGCCGATTTGTGCCGTATATGCTATTGTTTTTCTATTTGCGCAGATCATTTGTACAAATCTGTTAATGTTTGTTGACTTTGGGTCGATTTGTATAGACCGTTTGTGCCGTGTGCTCTAATTTTTTAAATTTTCGTAGTGTCCAGTTATGTGCGGAGAATGAAAAAAGATATGTATATGAACATTTATTAATTTCGTTCGATCGAGTCACTTATAAAATGTCTTTCGAACAACAAGTTCAGTGGCAATACGGTGCTGTTACGGTGCGTCAGCTGTTAATGCATTATTAGTATCTAAAATCGGCTACGGTTTAAGTCTACATGGAAATTCACACAAATGATTACGAAATATAATAAGACCAATAGCTAATGCCAATCTTATACTCTATGTGCTCTCATACTTAAATCCCTCGTGATGGAAAGTAACTTTATGTCCACTGTAATCACTGATTCAAGGGATATACTAGTAGAAAAAATTTTGAAAAGTATTGCCTTTACTCACGAGATTTCAATTTTACTGAATATAGTGCAATTGAATGGAAGATACCAATCTAGGAATATATAAGTTAAACAAAGTAATTTATATGAGAGGTACCAGAGGTGTCGTGGTTATTCCGTTGACTTTTACCCAGTATTATAACCAGTACAATTGACAAGTATTTAAATAACACCGGGAAATAACATTTCGGATTATTTGGAAAATTAAATTTTGGTAAATTGGTCAAGTTATATGAGAGGTACCGCAATGGGCATGACGACATCGCCCGTTTTCGTTCACAGAACTTAGATTAGCATGATGTGATACAAATTTGATTAAATATACAGTTTTTTACATAACAGAGTATTTTCTGTACACATTAACGAGAGAGTATCGACTTTGAAAGCGATTCCTGCTGGGGTACCACAAGGATCAATATTATCTCCAACACTCTATTCGATTTTCACCTCCGATTTCAAAGTTAACAAAAACCAATCAGTAGCTTTTATGCCGACGACTCTGCTGTTATAACTAGCGGAAAAGTGTCCAATGCAATAGCTCAATGTAAATGCCAGATCAAAAGTACTTTGAGCACGGAAAATTAAATTTAACCACAATAAAACACAAGCAATAATATTTCCTTTTAACAAATCACCCAAGAGAATCCCAACACGGCCGCTTACAGTTCTTAATACTACCGTAAGCCTACAAGATTCAGTGAAGTACTTGGGCATATATTTTGATAAAAAACTGAACTTTATTAAACATATTAACTACATATGTGCAAAGGCGATTGGATGTGGAAGAGCACAATTTCTATTGTTAAATAAAAAATCTAAATTAAACTATAAAATTAAAACACTTATTTACAATATGTTCGTAAGGCCGATAATGACGTATGGATGTCAAATTTACTGTCCAAGTACTGCAAAGACAAATCTCAAAAAACCACAAATTATTCAAAATAAAAACCTGAAGATAATACATAATCTACATGGGAGATTCTCTCCTAATAATTGACATGATAACTACAATCACAAAATGCACATCATCGTATTCCAAGAATTAACACAAGGATTTGAAGATAATTGCAGGTATTCACACTTTGTAGAAATAAGAAATTTATACAATTAATTATATTTTTCAACTTCTTCTCGGAAGTTCTATAAATATCTTCTATTAAAATTTCTCTGAATGTTAAAAGGTTTCTTGCTATCTTTTTACCTTAAAATGTCGTAAAATACCCAAATGTAGCTTTTCTGTATACTTTAGTTGACATTTGCTGCAATACATTACGTAAAATCTCAAACTTTTGTATATACATATAAATATTTCGAAAAATATTTCAAATTAAGACGAAAATATTGAAATCGTTGTATTTCGAAGTAAGCTTGGGGGATTTAGCATTTGATACTTAGTTATAAAAATATTCTTATTCCAAAGTGTTCAATTTTTCTTCAAACTCAAATCCTTAGATTAATTTTTTTCCTGAAATAGGTAAAGATCTTTTCAAAATTATTTTCTTCATTCATTGCAGATTTGTCTGGTTTGGTATGGGATGAGTCTTTCTTATATTTCAACTGTTAATAAAAGTCCATAATCTGTGTTTATCATCATAACACGATGGGGAGTTATGCTAAATTTGTCATTCCATTTGTACCAATTAAAATCTCCATCGGTTTAAGTATGCCAGTCCATTCTTCTGCGTTTTTGTCGAAAGCACGATATATTCGGCACAGCTTGAGCTACGTGTGAGTTCAAAAATATGTCACCAGTAAGTAGCTGAAAAAAAAAAACTTCTCAATATGAGAAATGAGCTTAATTCTGGAAAATTCTTTTCAATGATTCTAACATTTTGTTTGGTTAAAATCAATACATGTACATCCACTGAATGTGATAAGCTGACACATATATAATTCATGGGATACAAGACAACTTGTTTTTTATTCCAATAAGATGGGTCCACGTTGGCTGGCTGTGCCTGCCATGTTGTCCTGGCAGTGTCAGTCAAATCTGTCACAAATGACAAATCATCATGTAAAGCTAAACGATTGGACATGATAAAAAAACTTTGATCTTAAAGTGAATGTTCGTTACGATACGCCCGTTGCAATTCCCATTGTCAAATGAAAGTCAGATCAGCCGAGAAGAAAATTGCAGTAATATGTATGTAAAGTATGCAGGAGAAATCGAGGTAGTAAATTCCTCGGCGTGACAAGAACTCGACCTTTCATATTACAGGCTTCCGAACCTGCATCTCTACAGAATCTAACTGAACTCAAAGTTAATGACCATAGAAATAGCTTCTATGCTCACTGGATTTGTGAGCGTTTGGAAATGGACTCCAATTTTGTCCGAAGCGCATTTTTAGATGAATTGCCGCCAACCGTTACAAGGTTCAACAAAAAAAGTTAGTTGCTGTTTAGGGTGGATTTTGGGAGAACGAATTTGGCTACGCTATCGTTTTTAATGAGTGCAGTGCGGATCAATTATTGCCAATTCCTTGTGCCCCAAATTGAATGCTATGTACGTGAACGATATGTGGTTCCTGCAGGATTGCGTTACGTGCTACATAATGAATCCCGTATTGTACGTACTGCATGAGTGATTCATCGGTACTATTATCTCTTACAGAGGTGATGTGAATTTAAGCCTAAAATCATGAGATTTTGGGCCCACTAGAGGTTTCCGCGTTGCGTTTCCTGAAGGCGCAGGTTCATGCTAATAACCCACAATCGGTTAGTGCCATTAAAAACATCGCAACTCAGGTCATCATTTAAATTCAGCCGGACCTGTGTCCTATTATTTACAAACTAAAATTCAATTTGTTATATATGTTATTATGTATAATATTATATATGGCACTATGGCCTTAAATCGTCAAAATTGAAATAAATTGCACCATTGCTTATAAAACAACGACAAATTTACATACTTCTGCAGAAAACTGGCTTGGTTGGTGTGAATCACACAAAAATCACACAAGAAATTCCACTCAGATGAACTGACTTGCAGGTACCTTCACCTAATGTCCTTTTGCCTTGCTGCAAATGTTATTTCACACAATGTTTATACTGTCTCTGTGCCTTAAAGGCTTTGACAGACAACAGGCTTTGGCAGTCAAAAATGCTCTGAATAAATTAAAGCATAACAAAAGATGTAAAATGATAACTTTCTGAGGTCGTCCCTTTTGGGAAATATAGGAGGACAACTGACGTTTTGCTTAATTGGCCAATTTATATCTGTGGTAATCTAAGGATCTTGGTGGTGCAGAATGAGGGGTGTGATTAAAAAAAAAAAAAAAACCTGTTTTTTAAAATTTTGTGAGTTACGTATGATCGATGTTAGCATTTTTTTTTTCTGTTATGTTGGTACAGATGTCTATTATATATGTTGACAATATCAGCCTTTTGATTTGTCAGTTAGTTTTTGACAGGTAAAAAGGTTAGTCGCGCTTTGGTGTGCTCTTCGATTTTTTGCTATTCGAAAAAATGATCGATCAAAGATGCTGTATTAAGTTTTGTGTAAAAAATGAAATTAAATGTGTAAGGACATTTGAAATGTTGACGAGTCTACTATGAGCAGAACACAAGTTCGATTGTGGTATAACCGGCTTAAGGAAGGCCGAGAAAACGTCAATGACGATGCTCGTCTCGGACCGAAAAAAGCACGTCAAGTTCGGTCAAATGTGAAGGTTTTGCTTACTGTTTTCTCCGTTTGCAATGGCGTGGTGCACCATGAATTCTTGCCGAAAGGTCGTACGGTCAATAAGGAATACTACCTTGAAATTATGCGCCGGTTTCGCGAAGCAATTCGTCAGAAACGCACAGAATTGTGGAAAAACCAATCATGGATTTTGCACCATGATAACGAAGAAGTGTTTCGAGGATTAGAAGAAACGCTGGCAGAAGTGTATTATATCTGAGGGGGGCTACTTTAAAGGAAATAAAATAGAAATTGATGAATAAATAAATACTTTTTGAAAAAAATTGAATATAACGGTCTTTTTTGATCACACCTCGTATTTCCATTCATAGTACTAAACTCCTGCGGCATGCTTACTTATACTGAATGTAATACATTTAAATGAAAGACACGAATCTAAGAATACGTCAGTTAAACTAGGTAATTTTTACGAAAGCTTATGGCACTTGGTCATGCCTATTCAGTTTTCTCACATTTTACCCAGAATTATAATGCAATATAGTTGAAAAGAATTTAATTTCGGGCCGCGAATTATGAATTACAATGGAAAATTGAAATTCGTTAAATCAATTAATTTATATGGGAAGTACCATAATGGGCATGACAACGTCGGCCCGTTTCTTTCTTAGCAACTAATTTACCAGATATGTGCCAAATTTGGCTGAGTTTGGTATTCAACATATAAATTGAAAATATGGATGTGAGAATATATGGAGGTACCAGAAAGGTTGTAGTTACTTGATCGATTTTTCTCCATTTTTATTGAAAATTACAAATCAATATAAAGGACAAGAATCTGGACTACTATAGCCTACTAGTTATAAATCTTAGAGGAATGACTGAATTTCGAAAAATCGATCAAATTATATGAAAGGTATCGGAATGGGTGTGGCAACGTAGTCCGTTTTCACTACAATACATTATTACAATATCAAACGTTGAACGTGTACCAAATTCGACCAAATGCAGTGCAACCATTTGGAATCGGTACAATTTTATGAGAAATACAAAAAATGCGTGATTAGTTGATCAATTTTTTTCCAGTTTGCAGAAAATTAAAATGCAGTTTAATGGTCTACAGTCTACTAATTCGAAATTTAAAAACGATTACATTGTGGAAAATTTATGAATTTACATGGAATATACCAGAATGAACGTGACAATTTGCTCCGTTGTCATTCTGCGACTATGCTTTGGCGAATGCTCATCGTGTACCAAATTTTACCAAATTCATTGCAACTAAATAAAAGAAATGAACTTAAAAATATATTATTTCAATCTGTTGTTTGTATGCGAGGTACCAAAAAGGGTGTGACAAATTGGTCGATTTTTTTAAATGTTATCAATCATTACTCGTATAAAGCAATGCAATGGATAAAAATTTGGGTTAATGTATGTCACAGATGAGGCGATATCGGAAGGAAATTGAATCTCAGAAAACCGGCTTCCCAATTTGTGTGGGAAGTACCAGAAGAAGCGGACTGATATCGCTCGTCTACAACCTCCGGCTGCGACCCTATTAGGCAGTCGCACGTTTTAAAAAGATTTACAAAAATTTACTGCAGTTATCGTGCCTACCAGCCAGATAGACGGGTATTGCTCAATCTACTTAAAAAGTCCTGGAACACATTTTTTTGCCATATCGATTAATATATATATTCGTTCTGCCTGTTGAAAGTATAAAAATACAACCTTTAGTTGGGAACTGGGATAAGTTAATGTGCTGTATATGACAAGAGTTCATTCTTGGCCTGTCCATTTATTTGATTTATCTGTAACAAGTACCATAAGTGGCAGAATTTGTCATGGACAAGCCTATATCTAGAAATTTCGACTTTTTACCTAACCTAATCGACCGATATGAGATGAACGTTTTAATCTTCTTAAATGTTTCAATGAAACCTGTCCCATTTTTCTTTAACAAATTTAATGTTTTCTTCTTTATTAAAAGCAATATAAAGAAAAAAACATTTTCTTAGTTCACTAAATATTTCATTGAAGAAACGAGCTAACGCGACATAAAGAGAAGAAGGATTTCTTGCTACGCCCACTTATTTTGCAGTTGTAAAACTGTATACTTGCTATACTCTATACTTTAATAACAGTTTTCAAGTAATCTGTCTGCCTGTGATGCGTTTTTAAATCTGAAGTTGAAAACAATTTCAAATTAGCGAAACGTCAAATAAGTACATAAATTTACCACATACGTACTCGTATAGTTCTTAGTTGTACACACATCAGTTCTTGTTAAAGAAAAAGTTGGTCCTGGTTGAACGCTGTAATTAGATTGCTACATCTCGGAGAGCAGATTTTATTACCAAAGTAAAGTAATTAGCAAAGCTTATTGTGGAGCAAAAAACTCGTGCACGTTGTTGAGGAATAACAGGCAATATAATAAGTATGTGAAAAGGATTGAAATATGTACGCTTACTTAGTGTTAAAGGTAATTTTTTTATTTAACCCATATGATTTACATCAAACAACTAGTGCAAAAATTCCAGCCGGGTGAACTGACTCAAATGCATCTTCACCCAAAAATTTACGTAATGCCGGAAGAGGTACAATTAATCACTAACTTCTTACAACCACATACTAGGAGCAACATTATAACTTACTGAACTTACAACTTGTAATCATCCATTTGAAAATTGTAGACAAACCTTTGACATTTGCCAAAACAACCGACTTGTAAGTGGGATGTTAATGGAGTCAATGCAATCTACGAATCAGAAGTCACATGGAAAAAATCGAATTTAGGGTGGTCGAACAATTTATATGGAAACTGTCTAAAAAGGCGTACTTACCTGACCGTTTCTTTTCAGATTTTGCCAAGCATGCATAAAACTCTATGTTACACAATCGTATAGAAATTGCTAAGAAAAGATTGAAATTGTGAAAATTGGGTAATTTGTATTGACGGCCGTGGTAATGATGCTAATTTTTTTTTATAAGTGCGAGTGGTACCGGAATAAGCGTGGTTAATCGTTTGACTTTTTCATATTTAATTTCGTATTATAGGTCAATACAGTGCCCAAAAATCCTGGTTGCTGCTGCCTTCAAATTAGGAGCTGCATGAGAAAATTTAAAATACGATAAATTGTTAAACTTGTATAAGAGTCACCCATTTCAATCCCCTGCTGCGATCTGGCAAAATGTTAAAATGTCAAGTCGATTGAGGTATGACCGTCTGGGTGGTGGACACCATGGCAGTCGTTATTTGTAATGAAACTTCTCGGAACTTGACACAAGCATATATTTTGTCAGATTTTAGCCAGTGATCGTCAATCGTTTTCCAATACCTGCCATGAACATGCGCTAATTTTCCGAAATTCGATCTTTCCTCTATTATTTGTAATTGTTGGGCGCTTCATAATTTTTTTTTTTATGTCGATTGAGCGAAGCCCGTCTGCCCTGCTTGCTGGCTGGTAGACACGATAACTACCGTTAATATTTAAAGAACTTTTTAGTACAGCATAATATTTTCCTACATCGTAGCCGGGGATTGTAAACTAGTTTTGAACTGCCCAACCTATGCAAATTCACAGATTTTATAAAATTAAATTTCCTCTATGTAACTGATCATTCGCAGCCTGCAGCAGACCGAAATTCTATCCTTTGCATTGTTTCATAGCTTACTTTTAATTAATAAAAAACCGGCCGATTAACCCCACGCCTTGTGGTACCTCCCATACAAATGACAAATTTATTCCACATATGTCTGCCTTCGTGTCACTAAATTTGGTCAAATTTGGTATATAGTCAGTCTTTGACACAGCAGAGTCTCAGAATGAAAACGAAGAACATTATAAGCTTGTACAACAGTCAGATGAAATTAAAATAACAAAGGTTTGTCATCGGTTCTAAATAAAGGGCCGTTGTGTTTTTCTGAAATATATTATAGAACATTGAGGGACAATGAATGAGCAGTAACATTTATGATTTTAGATTCAAATCAAATATTTATGCTGATATTACGATGAAATCTTTTTATTCTTGTAAGAACTTGTGACAAGCAGGGATAAACCCAAGTGGAGGTTTTCTATGATAATAAATCCGTTGTTTGATATAGGCTCTACGTTCACTATCGCAATGCATAATTTGTCTGTCCCCAAAAGAAAACAAGACTAGTTAGTACTTTGTGGGCTTTATCGTGTTTCTTAAACGTGGGCAAGCTAAATTGTTTAAAACCTTAAATTAGATTTCGCAGATTTTTTAGAAATGAGGAAAATTTATCATATGTTTCAATTATCACATGTTAAATTGAAATTGGCTACATGTCGTCACACATAAATCCAATCATATTGATTAAACAAAAAAATCCGTTTTCTTGCAAACTGTTATACTGCATTTCAAATGAAAATGGAACTTGGCACCGCCATTTTACTACTCCAATTTCGACTACTTTTTTGTTCCCCATCCTGTTGAGCTCCTAACAATTCAAATATCAGACAACACTGCTTACATTACATTGCCAGTTCAGTATTCGGTTCTAGACGATGGTGTCGTCTGAAGATGGGATTTTCGTAAAATATGGCGTAATCCTTATAGTTCACAAGAGAAAAGTTGTCTTTAGGTTGGATCTTCTCAGCTTTGGCTCAATTTATTTCCTGTTTGAATTCCAAAGTTCAAATGATGGCAATTTTGCTGATCCATATCACTTCTTGCATACGCTGATTGATAAGTTTGCACACACACAATTCATAATTCGAATTCCTAAAACTTAATTTAGAAATTAAACCCCTCTGCCATTTATCTAGCACTACTCTTGGTCGAGCTCCTAAAAATTCAAATTTTTGGCGTTATTGCTACTGCATTTTGATCTAGATGAAACTTAGATTTTGTTCCTGCTCGTCTGCAGTATTCCTCTGAAAATCCTATTTTTTGAAATTTCTGTGGTATTTTCAGCATCAGTCTTCTGATTCAGTCTGGTTCAATCTCCGCCCCATTTATTTCCTGTTGGAATTTGGAAAGTTTCCATTTTCACTATTTTCCATAATAGAGTTCATGCTTCCAATTTCACAATTTCAGATTCTTCTTCTACAGAGTGGCGTCCATATCGTGCTATAATAAGAAATTCAAATAACTTTTTTTTAATCGATGTATTTCATTTATTTATTTTTATTGTACATGGTGTCCGTCGGGAAGGTATACACTTTGTTTGTTTATAATTTTTCATTAAATGAAAGAGAATGGATCTTTTATATATATTATGTCGGTATTTATGTATGGAATACAAAATATCAAATGTCTGCCTCAGTTAGCCTCACAAATGCGAGCCCTTTGAGCACATTTTTCATTCTCACACATTTCACGCGGTATTTCATTAATTTCATCACGATATATTCAGATATATTCACAAAAAGAAGTCCAGAGCAGTCAAATCAGGCAACCGTGAAGGCCAATCAACATCACTATTTCTTGAAACAACTCGTTGAAGAAAGAGGTCTCGCAGTAATTCCATTGCAATCCTGGCTGTACGCGATGTGGCACCGTCTTGTTGATACCACATGTTAATTAAGTTCAAAGCATGCAGTTGTGGTATTAAAAAGTTTTCAATCATATCACAATATCGCTCCCCATTGACAGTTACCGTTACGCCGTTTTCAGTTTCAAAGAAATAAGGTTTGATGATTCCTCCTAACCAAATTGCATACCAGACTGTCACTTTTAAAGGGTGCAAAGGTGACTGATGAATAATTTGAGGGGTTTCCATTGCCCAGAACCAACATATCCATTGAAATGAAAATGTGTTTGGTCGCTTTTATGATTTCTTCATGAAAATCGGGGTTGTCATGGGCGAGCTGTAACATCCTATTGGCATATATACGGCTGCGTAAATGGTCTTCTGGAAGGAGCTCTTGTGTCAACTGAATCTTAAATGGAAACAAATGCAAATCACTGCGCAAAATTGTGACCAAAGTTAATCTTTGAAGACCAAGCTCCAGAGCACGGCGTCAAATTGAAGATGATGGATAGCTTTGAACACCTTCTTGAGCAGCAGTAATGTTTTAAGCTAATTTTGCAGGACGTTGTGATCTTGATTGCGGTGAGATTGGCTCTATCAGCTACAGACGTTCTTTCTTCGAAATCATTCACTACACGGTAAATAGTACGTCTTGTTGGCACGTTGTTTCCCCCAACAATTTCACGTAACTTTCTGATCGTCACAGTAATCGATGATTGATTTTGATAAAATGTTTTAACGATTAAAACACGTTGGTTTATCAAATATTTTTTCATAATGAATTTGCCACGTCTCTACTTTACGACTGCCAAATATGAACTGTCAAGACTAATGTTTACCAAAAAGGGACAAAACAAAGCAGTATACCTTCCCGCCGGACATCCTGTATAGAAAATACAATTTTCTTTTATATAACTAATTGGGTTTGAAGATGATAGACTGTAAATGATCTCCACGCTAATTCACGTATACGAGTATGCGACATCTGACCAGAGAATTATTCATTGCGGCCTGAAAGGGTGAATTCGGGATTGCTTCAATCATTTTTCCAGTCAAATTCCTTGGTCTCTTTTTGTACATCTCTTGCCTGACAGGTGATCTTGGAGGCCAGTGAAAAGTTTAGTTTTTGGATATGTATTTGTTTGAGAATTTTCGTTGGAGCTCCGCCATTACCGATCTGGCTATGTGTGCATTGCTGGAGCCAAATGCTGCCGAACCCGATACATCTTCGGCGCAATTCTAGTTAAAAAAAACTCCTTCAACATCTTTAAATAACGGTCCCCATTAGCCCCCATTTTGAGTTTGCAGCACGATTCGTGTGACACTCTGTACGTCCTAAAATTACGATCTAAGAAGGATGTATTGATAGTTTTAACTTCAGTTCATTTTGAAACTGTTCATTTTTGACTGTCTCATAATAGTAATGTTTGCAATAATTTTGCTGATTCCATCATAAGCCGCCTGTCTTGGACGATAGTACCACTTTCTTTCATGGTTTGTCCCGTTGGTGCCAATTCATTCGATTTTCTATTTATCCCTAAGAGCATGAATAAAAAAATAATAATTCCTTCTTCTCGGATATTTTTCTGGAAGAGGAACACTGACGCTACTTTTCATGATTCTAACTGTAGCCCTTTGAGTTAGACAATCGAACCAGATTTGTCCCTTTTCACTCTATATTTACTTCCAAAAGTACGAATTTTAAAAAATCCTTTCTTACTGCAGATTTTCATGATCCTAGCTTTAGCCCTTTGAGTTGTTTACATCCCTAAAAGCTTGAATTTCGACAAAGCCCCACTGCATGTTTGCTCTGGAAGGGAAATGCTTTCAAAAATCTATGAATCTAGCCGTTTAAGCAGAAAGATTTTGCCAGTTTTTTTTCTTTTTGACCCTGGTTTTACCCTAAAAATACGAAAAAGTACGAATTTAAAAAACCAACTTCATGAGGCTTATGCTTACTCCGATTTCCGTGGCTCTAACGTTAGTCGTTCGGCTTTATTCTCTTAGTCAGTAATATAACAAATGCATGTATAGAAATTTACAGTAATATCTGCTTTTTAGCCTTAACTACACATTATCATAAAATACAATCGTCACTGATAAGAAACACCTATTTGAAATCATCTGACTTGAAAGTAATAATACATTTTTATAATACGTTGACAAAAAGTAAAATACGCCATGACTTACAAAAGCTTTTTTGGATGTTTCTTTGTAAATATAATAAATATTCACTTTATTTTCGTTTTTTTTTTCTACCACAGCACAAATATTCTTTATTCCCAGTTTTCTTATTTATATACATATATTTGCTTATGCACTTGTATTTGTTATATGCAAGAAGTACTCTCATATAAAAAGGAATTTCCATTTGTTAAATGTGCAATGGTGGCAACACAGGAAACCCATTTGACTTTCTTATATTTCAAGTAGTAAAAGTAAATTGCTATTCAAGTGGTAACACCATCCATGTTAATGTCGTATTTGAATAAAAACCAGTAAAAAACTTCTAAAATAAACAAACAAGAAGCTGAATGTATTTTATATTCCGGAAATTCTTCTATAGAGTATTAAAATCAAGCAACGATGTCTATTTCAAATGTCAATAGTTGTCACATTTGAAAGGCCAAATGTGTATGAATGTTTCATCCTGGGGAAACTACAAATAAACTGTGCAAATACAGTCAGAAAAGAACCGGCACTGAAACCATCGGAATAAGAGGTTGAGCAATTTGTTGAAGGTCGGGAATGCAATCTCAAAGCAAACCCCATCATAAAAATTGTCCACATATCACAATTATGTTGCGGTCAGACCAGATTCGTAAAAATATAGAAGACTTCGTTTATCTTCAGGAACTTGTGGAAACGACAGGAACAAAAGTATAATGATAAGAGATAGAACAAAAAATCGCCCAAAGATTGAATGTATACGTATATAAGGAATGATGCAGAAAAGCAGTACAGAAAGTTCAGTCAGATGAACTGACTTCCACCTTTACTTTGGTGAAGGATCGAGGTATATCGCTATATTCATACCAAAACAAAAATTTACAGAATTAAAACAGAAGCAAAATTAGAGCGTTCTGATCCTGGGTTAACAAATTATAGACTAATATCTTCTAAATCAGTAAATTTATATCTGTGGTAGTTTAGATGGCGTGGCAAAGAAATCCTTTCGAAGTACTAAATTCACAGAATGCCCAGTATGTGGTAATCTTATTAAATTTGGTGAAACTGAATGAAAAGCAGCAACCTGAGAATATTTGTATGAAATGGTACGTACCACAAACTATATGGTTGTCCGACAGATTTTTTTTTTAATTTCACCAACATAATTGAAAAACAAAAATTTAATTTATTGTAGCGGACGAATTATAGGTTATAGCGGAAATCTACATTTCAATATGTCGATTAATTGATTTGGAATGCAATAATGCCGTCCACGTATCATAACGTACTTCACCACACGCATGATATGTGTCAACCGCTTGTATTAAAGCAGTCAGTTGCCTGGGAGGTACCAGAAAGTATACGCGATGAACAAAAATTTAGGCTGCTGCTGCTACTAAGTAGACAAAGGTTACATTTTGGAAAATCTACTTACTTATATCGGGATACAAGGAGGCACTACCTTGACAAACACCCAAAATGTGCCAATTTTTGTACAATGTAGGATTGACGCGCCAAAAATGTAACTTTCAGAAGAAAGCATACATCTTTGGTCAAGGTATTTGAACGGTTCCTTCTGAGTGTCTATATATACCTATATATACACTATATAATACCAATTTTCACGATTCTGACTTCAATCAGAGAGAGATGGATACCTTTTTACACCACATTTGGTTGGGCTCTTTTTATCTAGGCAAATACATCATTTTTGTTTGTGTATAGCTTTCTATTAAAGTGCGAAACGGGCGCACGAGGAATGTCCTCCTAAAGTTTGCTTTTCGAAAGTTTGTGTTTTCGTAATGTTGCATACTTCCTACTTTTTATTTCATAATTTCAGATTCGGCCAGCCTGTTGTGCAGTTTATCGTATGCTTCCTTTCTTCCTTGCTTATATCTTAAAAGAACAATTTTCAAAATACCTTCTGACATTGTGTGACGACATCCTAACATCAGGCATTTTCTCATGGAATGGTCCTCCTATTTTTGAGATTGTTATTCCTCGTTTTACCACTAAAAGTGATTTTTTCCGGTAATTGCTCCCAATCAACAGCCTTCATTTCATGACTTTGTCTTCAGCTATTTGATTTAATCCAGTGTACCAGTTTTGAAAGTAAGGACTTCTTCTTAAAATACCCTTACGTAGCAGGCTTACGTTGTAATTGTAACGTTTATGTTAATTTTAGTAATTCCAGCACCATTCTCATTCTTTCGTGTCCTCCTAAAAGTACCAACTTCGTAAATACCTTTTCATTCCTCGCCAACGATGATAAGTGAATTTACAGATCCAGTTTCATGATTCTAGCTTTTCTCCTTTGCCTTTGTTCGTTGATTCTACTCTCTAAAGCTAAGAATTTAGAGAATTTCAGAGAACTATTACAGTGTAAAAGTAAAGTATGTTAGAGTATATGAACGCAATTTCAGGGTTTTAGGTTTAGCAATTTGTTATGAGCGATGATGCTATGTATGTATGTTATGTTCACTTTCTGCCCTTATTTACACTAAAGGTATGAATTGAGTTGACTTTTTTCTTTTCGCGCACCTGTTCATCAGCTTCAGCTTTATTTCATAAAATTATGAATTCCAAAAAATGGGCACTGTCAATTATTCCATACATTCTCATCTTAATTTTTTAAGAAAGATGGGCGCACCAATATTTATGATTTTGGGTCTACCCCTTTAGCCAGTAGCACCATCTAAATCGCTTTCTACTCAGTTTATACCTATTAAAAAACTCGAATCTGAAAACAATATCATTATCGCGTGTTTTGATCTGTAAGAGGTATATGGAAACCAATTCCTATAATTCTACCCCTTACGTTTTAGTTGGGTACCAGATTTGAATTGTTCACTCGTAAAGACACGAATTTCGAGAAACCCCTACTTATGGCCTGCCTACCTAAAAATATGCATTTTGAAAAATGCCTTCTTACTGCGTCCCTGGAAATGGGATATGGACATCAACTTTCATGTTACTCGATTGCTCTGGGCGATGGTATTTAATGAATGAATTTCACAAAACTCGTTTTTACCACGTGTTTCCGGTGGAAGGGGAAATGTACAAACATATTCTTGATTCTAGCTTAAGACATTTGAGCTGCAGTGGCACCAGATCTGTGTCTTTTAACCCTCTTCTTACCGCGTGCCTGCTCTGCAAGGTGAATATCTTGAAAATCCCTTCCTTATAGACTGTTTAACCTAGAACTGAAACGTGACGAAGATTTTCTCCATTTTTGATCTAAAATGTACGAATTTTGAAATATTCCTTTTTACGGCGTTTCTAGTCTCGAAGCGTATTTTAGGCATCTATTCCATGATTCTATTTCTAGTCGAACGATAGGCGATGGTATCAGATTTTGTCTCTTTTTTGCCCGTTTTTGCTACTTTTTCTACTTTCCAGTAGTCTTTTATACATTTTCTATAGTATCCAGTGATTCCTAAAAAACTTTTAATTTGTCTTGCTGTTTGGAGCAATTCTTATTTCTCTATAATTTTAATCTTGTTCGGATTTGATTTCATTCCCTTGTCAGTTAAGTTGTGTCCTAAAAATTCTGTTTGTTTTTTCAGAAAATTGTATTAATCTACCTGGATTTTCAATTTTTTTCTTTCAGTACATCAAAAATTTCTCTTATTGCCTTTATAGGTTCCTATAGTGAGGTACTGAAGATTAGTATGTCGTCCAAATAGACTACACATGTTTTGTTAATATAGTCCCGTAATATTTCATTCATAAGCCTCTGGAAGGTTGCTGGAGCATTTTTCAATCCAAAAGGCATTGTTACGAATTCGTACAAGCCGTGTGGGGGGGTTACGAATGTCGTCTTTTTTCTATCTTCCTCCTTAACCAATATTCGATGGTACCCTTTCGCAAGATCTCTTCCCAGTTTGTCCACTATGGAATCAATGTTTGGTAGAGGGTATTTGTCGTCCACTGTAACTTCATTCAACTTTGGATAATCTATTACTAATCTATATGATGGTACCAGATTTTGTTTCTTTTTTGCCCGTTCGAAAAATCACTTCTAACCGCATACCGTATATTTACTCTAAAGGATGAATTTTCATGATTGCCGCTCTAGCCGTTTGTACTGGACGATAGTAACATTTTACCCTGTTTTAAATCTAAAAGTACGAAGGGGTTTCTATACCAAACTTTTCTGCTTCCAGACTTAGTAGTTAGGCCTGGGTCATGATCAGTCAATCTGTTAGCCAGTAATGAAACAGTTTTATACATATATACATATATACGAAGGCAGTCCCAAAACTAGCCTACCTGACATACAAATGATGCCAGTAGTTTGAACGAAATTATATTAGTGGAAAGTGGCAATCTTATAAAACGCATGTTTTAAGTTTCAAGGTATCACATTGTTTAGTATTTTTATTTGAGCCATCAAAAGTGAACGATATCAGTGAATTTGTAAACATGGAAAAAATTGATCACAGTTATGTAATTCAATGAAAAGTCTCAGTCCAACCAATATCAAAGCCGAGCTAGATTCTACTGTGGGAGAGTCTGCTTCTCTATTTACGACTGTAAAATATTGAGTAGCTGCGATTAAACGAGGCCGTACGAGTTGCCAAGACGAACACCGTAGTAGTCGACCAATTGAGGTGCCTACGCTAGAAATCCACAAAATGTTATTGGATGATCGTCGACTGAAGGTGCTTGAGCCCGCTGAAATGATAAGCATTTCAAAAATGTATATTAACCAAATATTTGGAAATGAGAAAGCTGTGTCAAGATGGGTGCCGTGCTTGCTTTGAATAGAGCAAAAACAGCGTCGTGAAGATGTTCCAGTAGAGTGTTTGGCGATTTTTCACTGCAATAAAACCAAATTTTTGAACCGATATATAACCATGAATGAGACGTGAGTCCACCACTTCACGCCTGAGACAAAGAAATAGTCAAAGCAGTGGACTGAAATGGGAGAATTGTATCCAAAGAAGGCGGGGACGGTTCCATCTATAGGCGAGGTCATGGTGTCTGTTTTTTGGGATGTGTATCATTATAAGGATTATTTTTATTGATTATTTTAACGAACGGCTATCAACGCCGAATATTATGCTAATTTATTGGAGCGTTTGGATGACGAAAGCTATGAAAAAAGGCAGCATTTAGCGAAAAAGGAAGTGTAGTTTCATAAAGACAATGCTCCAGTTCACGTAGCCACTATTGCAATGCACTATTAATGAATTAAAGTTCGTATTGCTTCATTACGCACATTATTGTGCAGATTTAGGTCTCTCCGACTATCTTATATTTCCAAGCTTGAAAGATTGGTTCGGTGGTAACACCTATTTTAAGGAGTTTGACAGTTCTTATTATAAACAGGGTAGAGGAGCTATTGAATATCACTGAAAAAATTGTATCGAGCTACAAGGAGATTATGTTAAAAAATAAATAAAACTTTTTTGTGTCTTCTCTGTTAGGTCGACTACATTTCTAATCAAAAAAATTTTTAACGCCTTTGGTCGAAGTATACTTGGTGCTCTAAACGCTTTCCTCTCAATGTTTAATTTTTGGAGCACCAAACGTTTATTACTTCCATGGAAGGTATAAAAAGAAAGTACAAGATCATGCTAAGAAACTAAAAATGTTAGAAATCTACCAGTAGTTAAGTTTATTATGTTGAGCTATGACCTCAACAATCCTATCACAGTTCACAGAACAGTCAACCCGAGCCGTAGTTATTTGACGTAGATTTATAACCTACGTCGTGCTAGCACGCAGTCCAACTAAAAGTCATATCGGTTTAGAAATACAAAAAAAAAGTGCCAAACAATAAAAAAAAATGCTTCTCTACACTATTAACATTTTTCTCCGTACAACGTTTGCGTGTTAGACCATATGATGGCAAATAAAGTGTAAGAGTTGTTGTTTTTATGTAGTGCCTCAATACTTATACTTGGCATTTATTTCATGTACACCAAGTGAAATAATTATATGTGCGTATAAGTTTTTCTCAATGGTTTATTTAAGAATTACTGTACAAAAATTGTCAGTGTGGTGTTTTCCACTGTAATTCATCTGTAGTATAATTATTCTAAAACCAGCGCAATAAGAGGAGAAGAATTACAATTTTTCAAAGTACTACTGTTAGAAGTTACAAAGGATTTTTGTACAACTGGTCAGTCTGTACGTGGGGTGCCCTAAATAGCTGCAGTCCACTTTCATTAACAGAACTAGTTTTACTAAATTTACAATTGACTGAAAGAGAGGAACATAGGAATATACAGTTAAAACTAGGCGGTTCATATGTAAGTTATCAAAAGTTATTTGATCGTGGTTTTCAAACTTTATATAGCATCATCGGACCACGATTTGAGGATTACATGGGAAAAATTAAATTACGATAAGTCGGTTAATTTCTATAGGAGATGCCAGAAGGAGTGCGGCATCCCGTCCATTTTCATCCTCAGAACTCAACTAACCAGAAGCAAGATTTTTGTTAAACCGAACAAAACTCAGTACAACTGATTGAGAGATATGAAACCAAGGATATATGCTTTAAATTTGTATGACGTGTTCCAGAAGACACTTGATTGCCTTGTCGATTTTTCTCAAGTTTTATAGAGAATTATAAATTAATACAATGAAAAAAATCCGCTCTTCTGCAGGCTACTAATTAGAAATTGCAGAGGAAATATCGAATTTTAAAACTTCTATCAACATAAGAATTTGTAGGTTAAATCGGTAATTTTTATAAGGCGTGCCAAAATTGGGTGTGTAATCGTAATTCTTCCAACAAAATTATCGACTAGAGTGGAAAATATCAGGAGCGGTGTTGCATAAACCACTACTTCCGTTCTCAGAATTAACTTTATCATGTGTGTGGTAAAATGTATGCCAAATTTTATTAAATTCAGGACAACTGCTTAAAAATATGTAGTTAGAAATGTATGCATCAAATCGTCCACTTGTATGGGAGATTCCCATGCATAGACAATGCAGGCCGTTTTCATCTTCGCCTAATTTTAACAAGTACTTAACGTTTAAATTTAACTGATTGCGGTGTAACTAACTGAAGAATATAAAGCTGGAAACAAGTGAGTTAAATTGGTCATTTGTATGGGTGGTTGCTGAAAATGCATTGTTAATAGACTGATATTTTAAAGTTTTTCTTAATATTATGAATCAATACGATGAACAAACTCTTTATATTACTATAATCTATGAATTAGGACTTCAAGGGGAAAACTGAATTTTGGAAAACGGTCAATATGAAAGGGGGCTAACAGAAGCGGTGGGTCAATATATAATTTTCTGCTACAATTTGGCAAAACATCAGACTATGCTCAAATATAAACAAATTTCGTCAAGATTTACGGCAGTTGTCAGACTGACGGACGTATTTCAATCGACTTAGAAAGTCAAGAAACAAATTTAGTCAAAAGATGTTTGACAATTTAGGCGCTTTCTTTTAGGTGTTACAGTTTTGATTATGCCTTCGGATGAAAAAATGATTAACAAGGTAAATGCCCGTAATATTCGTAGTATATATTTGTAAGATATGTGTAGTCTCGATCGAACTTACAGCAAGCCCCACAATTGTAACCAAAAAGCAAATCAAAATATTTCATCTACTGAGCAAAATTACTACATAAATCTATTAAAATTCAATATAAAATGGATTTACACATTTTGGTAATATTTGCATTTTCTACTAAGAAGACGTTAGAACTACTTGGTAAAATTTGGAATATATCTTTTTCGTAATATCCATTTACGATAGCGGTACAAACACTAGCTGACCTAACAAAGAAAACACGAAAAATGTTGTGAAAATTTTTCTTTATTTTTCAACATAATCTGCGTTTGGCTCGATACACTTTTTTCAGCGATATTCTTTAACTTCTGTACACTGTTTATAGTAAGAACTGTCAAAATCCTTAAAATAGCCATCAACCGCAGACTCCACCTCTTTACTGTAAGCAAATCTTTCAGCGCGAGACACTTTTTCAAGTTTGAAAATAGAAACTAGTCCGAGGGAGCTAAATCTGCTGGGTGATGAAGCAATTCAAATTTTAAATCATTAATTCATATTGTATGTGTGAAATGGAATATGCTCTTGATGAAACAACATTTCCTTTTTCGCCAAATGCGGCCTTCTTCCATAATTTTATCATCTAAACGCCGTTGATTCGCATTCCAAAAAACACTCACCATGACCTTGACTGCAGGTGGAACCGTTTTCGCCTTCCTTGGACACAATTCTCCTATTCCAGTCCACTGCTTTGACTGTTCCTTTTTCTCAGTGATGGACTCTTTTCACATCTACGATTATAAATCGACGGTAAGATTCGGTTTATTGCAGTGAAACATCGCCAATCACTCTAGTGAAACATTTTCACGACGCTGTTTTTGCTCTATTAAAACCAAGCGCGGCACCTATCTTGCGCACAGCTTTCTCATCTTCAAATCTTCGGTCAGTATACGATGTATAGCACTTTTTGAAATGCCTATCATTTGAGCTAGCTTACGCACCTTTAGCTAATGATCTTCCGATGGATTTTATTAACGATGTCTGGCGTGGACACCTCAATTGGTCAATCACTATTGTGTCCGCCTCGTTTAAGCTCTACTACCCAATATTTTACAGTCGTAAATATTGGTTGGATTGAGACCTTTTAAATAGAAATATTGAATTACTTAACGGTGACAAATTTTTTCCATGTTTACAAATTCACTGAGATCGTTTATTTTTGATAGCTCAAAAAAAAAAAAAAAATAAATAAATAAATAAAAAATAAATTAATTAATAAATAACTAAATAAATAATAATAATAATAATAACAATACCAAACAACGAGGCATTTGGAAACTTAAAACATGTTATATAAGGCTGCCATTTTCAACCAAATTAATTTATTTCAAACTATTGGCATCATCTATGCGTCAGATCGGCTAGTTTTGGAACCGCCATCGTACTACAAAGATCAGTGAAAATCCAGCATTGAAAAATTACAGGACATAATCTGTGGTGTGCATTAATGGCGCGGAAGGAAGCAATAATGCACAAAACCTGGTGTAATCTTCTCTCGCTTGTTAGTTGCATCCAAGTTGCGGAAGGATATTGATATTAAATGCCATCATATTAATCGAAAATTATTTTCATTTGCACGTATTTTCTAAAGAATGTTAGAATTTTACTTTGGATTTTCATTAAAAAAAATAGAATATGTTTTGCTTTCCTTGAGTTAAATTAAACAGTACAAATAAATTTGAAAATTTACATTTTATTTTACGCGTTGCACATATAATTATTTCACTGGTGGAATGTACATAACAAACTTTTCGATGTTGTACATTATGTATAAGCAGAGGTGATGATTGATGGCTTTCACACTTTTGTTTCAACACGTATTGGGTGTTTATTTATATATATTTTGTTTTTGCATGTGATGAATATGTTTACACTTCAATATATCTATGTTGATACAATTCCCATGAAATAAATATGTACATACATATATATGTTATACAATACAGGTGCTGCAAGTCAACAAAAATTGCCTCTTTAACTTTGCATACAAGTATTATTCAACATTGTATATTTAACTTTCAGTGGTAAAAAAACAAAATCAAAATCGTATCGTATACTACGGATGATACAGAGGAAAAGTTTCCACAATAAATCGGTTTGAATGAATGTGTTTTAAACTGAATGGGGCTTACCCCTTTAACGACAATTTGAATATTGGTTTGGCGATATTTATGAAATACAACAAATATTTTTCGCAGTTCAAAATATGAAAAAATATGTAAAAGAAGAAGACAATAAAAAAAAAAAAAAAAAAAATACAGTAAAATAAAGCAGATACTTTTATTTTCGTGTTTTCGCACAAAGTATGGAAATTTATATTACTTTTTTCAATTATATTTAATATTCTGCAACAAATTGAAATACAATAGTTTGGTTGGAAAATCTGGTCTTATATTCGCCTTTTATCTTTGGATTTTATTTTCGTCAGCTTACACCCTTTCAATATAAGTTGTAATTATAGAGACGCGTAATAGTATAAATTCCAAGATGTTATTACAAATACTGGGCTCGGAATCGAATGGTGAAATTTTGGCAATTTTGATCTTTTATTTAAAAACTTCAGTATATTGCAAAAACATGTATCATTTTAAGAAATTTAATGTTGGATGTAGCCACCTCTGCTGCTGACAATAGCATCGAGTCTGTCCGGAAAGCCATCAAACGCTGCTCGAAATGGCTTGATTATATTTTGTGCCATTTTCGCCGAAGAGCAACCTTTAATGTGTTGGCTGTCTCTTATTTTTTGGTTGATGCTTTGGCCTTCAGAACGAACCATATGGGAAAATCCATAGGATTAAAGTCCGGGGAATATGGTAGCCATTGTTATGAAGAAGTGAAACTAAGAACTTTTTCTCGTAAAAAGAGGTTTAGTTCTACGGGCTTTATGAGATGGTGCCGAGTCCTGTTGTCTTGAAGTTCAATGGTTTTTACCGAATTCCCCCAAGGTAATAAAGCAACGTTTAAAATCTGTTTACGTAGTATTCGTTAATTTACCTATACCTTCAACGAAAAAGATTGATGAGCATCCTGTGACAGTTATAGTGACCGAAACCATCACAGATTCAGGCAATCAATCATTTCGTTTGTTTACGTATTGCTGAACCGTAAACATTTTTTCAGTAGACAAAATCGTGTATTGTAACTGTATACAAGACATGAATCTAAGAATGCATGGGTTAAATCGGTATTTTGTATACGAGGTACCAAAGAGGACATGGTTAGTCGAGTAATTGTCTAAAGATTTACAAAGAACTATGAGCTGAAACAATAGACAACAATTCACATCGTTATAGTCTTTGTGTTAGGAGTTATAGCCCTTAGCAACAGTTTGGCAAAATATTAGGCGGTGCAAAATTTTTAGAAATTTCATAGAGATTTGCGTCAACCAATCAGCCAATAGACGGACAAAGCTCAATTGACCAAGAAAGTCATTAAATACTACTGTCTATAAGACATTCGTAGGTGCAGGCGCTCGGACATCTGGACGTTGCAGTTTTATATCTTCACACGGAGGTATGAAGGTACGAATATAAGGTCTAGAAGGAATTATTCAAAGTACCAAAATTTTTTTTAATGAAGTGCATTTCATGACTTTTTAAGTCGATTAGGTAGTATTCGTCGGTCTGGCTGTGTAGCTGGCTAACTTTTTAGTGGACACCATAACTACAGCAAATATTTATGAAATTCCTCAAAACCTGCCATCTAATATTTTCTCAAATCCTAGTTGGGAGTTGCAAATGGGCTATATCGGCCCAGCCCTTCGGGTAACTGCTACACAAATTGACTGACTTTGTGAAATTTAATTTCCTCATTGTAACTTCTAATCTGTAACATGCAGCAACCCTCACTTTTTCCATTGCATTGTATCACAATTTCATTTAACAATTACTTGACCAATTAACCTCATCCCTTCTGGCGCTTCCCATACAAATGACCAATTTTACACCTGTAATCTTAGGTTCATATCTTTTAAGTAGCTGCACTAAATTTAGTCAGATTTGGTACACATTTGGAGTTTGTCAATCTACGTTCCCAGATTGAAAATGAAGCACACATACCGATTATTCGAAATTCTATGAATTATCTGTAATAAATAATTAGTCAGCTATAGTAATCTATAGTATAATCGATTACATTGTTTTACAACTTTCTACAATATCGTCTAAAAATTGATACAGTATTTATGCCCCTTCTTGTATGTCTCACACAAATGACCGACTTAACCCGTATATTCCTACCTCCATAACTTCCAACCGTTTGTACCCAATTCGATCAAATTTCCTACATGAGTTTGGTGTTATATGTTCTGTGAACGAAATTATACAACGTTGCCATGCACACTTATGTACCCCCTATAAAAGTTAACCGATTTATGGAAATTTGGTATTCTCTATAGTCCATAATTCGTAACCTGCAGTTACGTAATTTCTCTGCAATTACCTTGTTGTACCATACAAATAGACTTATTTTACTTGTATATTCCGATATTAGCACCTTTTATTTAACTACAATATAATCAGCATAATTGAGCTCCTTTCAGGCATTTAGTTCTGCCAATGGAAATAGATTGCACTGCCACGCCCCTTAGAGTAAATGCAAGCCATCGTTATACTTTTTTCGATACCTCCCACACAAATTAGTTGATTTGCGAAATTACATATTTCTTTTTTTTCGAATTTCTAACTAGCAGGCTATACTTGCACTGATCAATAATTCTCTAAAAATGGAAAAAATACCGAACGAACAAAAAAAGTGTTTTTTTTTATAATATCTATGCTGAAGACTTCAAAAATTTATAATTTTGCTCCTTTTGTTGCATTTTAATTCACTGACAACTGCTTTGGTAAGAACCTGGCGATTTAATTCACCTAACTGAAATTTCTGTATTGACTTCCTCATCAAATAAATATCTATGTTACTGCACCTCTCACTATGAACTGTGCGATCGTATCGGAAATGATGCATTGTAAAATCTTACAGGATGGAATAAAATCACAATATTGCGTGCGCAATCAGTTTAGCTTTATGGTACTAGCACTTGTTTCGATGTGGGTTTGTATAAGCTAACAATCACCAACTGGGTTCTATTATTAAGTAACAAATTACCATCACTTAATAACACATAAATTCCTTGGAGAAATTGCAATTATGATAACTTCAAAAATCTTCAAATTGTCCGCAGAAATGAGTGATTATAAGAATTTAAATATTTTCCTGAAGTCGGTTATACTCCACTACTTACCGGGACACTCGAAATATTACAAATTTCAATCTTTTCACGCCAAACGGCTAACGATAGCGCGCTCTATTTTTGACAAGCGTCACCTCATTATGTTGTTTATTAGTCGGCGCATATCGTTTTACTTACAAATGGAGTTCAAATGATACTGTGTCACTGTTTTGTATTTAACTGGAAAGTCGCAGCCGGTCATAGTTAATGAGCTACGATATTTACGTGTGAACAAAATGTTTGTGTATCGGATCATTAGTCGTTAGAATGGTACTGATTACAATAAAGAAAACTTCTTGAACGCCACCATGTAGTCCGATGGATATACAAAAACAGCAACATTGACCGAAATGGTTCGAAAAGTGTAAGACAGAATTCAACGTAATTCACGGCAAAGTGCAGTTTAATTCGCAAAAATTTCTGTGTCGGTTCGATGCATTTAAAAAATGAATTACGATTGAAACTCTACAAATACAAAAAGTTCAAGATTCTGCAGCTGCAGAAATGGCAGTTCGCCTAACAAGAGCAAAGATGTTGTTGCCGAACTTTAAAATGTGTTCTTTTCTGATACAGAAATGTTTACGGTTTAGCAACGTGCAAACAAACGCATTGCAAATCAAAAGACGATTTACACCAACGAATTGCTCTGCGACAGCAAGCGCCTCGTTGGTGATGATTTAGGCTGCGGTACCTGCTACAGGACGCTCAACATTCGTTTCTCACTGCAATAAATATAAATCAACAAATCTACAGTGAAAAGATTTCCAATGCTGTTTTCTCACCTTGGCCATACAAACAAATTGGCAGAGACCACTGGACGTCTCAACAGAACTCCCTCTCATATCTTAATGCCTGGGCAGCCAAGCGTTTTTTCACGAAAAAGTTACACGCCTCATTTCTTCACAGCATTGCCCACCATATTCCTCGGACTTCAACCCATTGCGTTTTTACAAATGATAAATTCTGGAGGCCAAATTGTCAACTAAAAAATTTGAGACAGAGTCGTTGATCTTCAACAAAAATGCAACGAAATTTCATCAGAACACATTCGTTCAGCATGATAAGCCTTACTTACTTCTAGCCTAGTATCAGCGCTAAAAGTGCTACATGGAACAACACTTAAGACTTAAAACGTTTTTACGTTATAGAGGGTGTCCCAACAAGAACGCAAGATTTAAATTTGGTCCCATTCGAAGTGTCATTATTTGACATTTGAACAATTATTGTTGTTTGCTAGTAGAAAGTACGAGGTTAGTAAAAATGGAGCGCTACACGAATGAACAAAGCATTCTCATTGTGAAATTGTTTTACCAAAACGGTGACAGTTTTGCGGCCACCGTTCGCAAATTGCGATCAATTTGGGGACACAATAATGCTCCAAAAGAGTTAACTGTAAAGAGGTTAATGGATAAATTCGCCAAAACTGGGTCTGTTAGTGATGTAAAGACAACAACGCGCCTTTGACCAGGTCGATCGGCCGAAAATGTTGCAGCTGTACGTGATGATGTCGCTCAAATTCCATCCACCTCAATTCGACACCGAGCTCAGCAAATTGGTGTCTCCAAATCCACTATGCAGCGAATTTTGACGAAAGATTTGCGTCTTCATGCATACAAAGTTCAATTGACTCAAGAACTGAAGCCAGCTGATCATGGACAGCGAAGGCAGTTCGTTAATTGGGTATTGGAGAGACAACATGAAAATGCTGATTTTGTCGATAAAATCATCTTCAGTGACGAGGCCCATTTCCATCTTTTCAATAGGCAGAATTGTCGCATTTTGGGTGAGGAAAATCCTCGAGTGATTCACGAGAAGCTAATGCATCCTCAACGTGTCACTGTGTGGTGCGGATTTTGGGGTGGAGGAATCATTGGACCTTTTTTTATGAAAATGAGGCATGTCAAGGCAGCCAATGATGTTCGGTATAGCGAAATGATAACCAGTTTTTTCGTGCCTAGAATTGAAGAAATGAATGTGGAGGGCATGTTTTTTCAACAAGACGGCGACGTCGCCACATGTCATACAGCCAGCAAAACAAATCAATTGCTGCATCAGTTATTTAAATATTTCATTCTTGTTGGGACTCCCTTTACCAAATTTTTGAATACTTTCAATACATTTACTTACTAATTTATATTGTTTTCCTACCCCATTAAAATTCATCTTGGCATCACATATTGGAAGAGCGTCCCCTTAGATCCCTTAAGTGTGTTATATCAGGAAAGCAAATTATTTATCATAAAATAAAGTTAGAATTCAAAAGTTATAATCCAAAATCCGCTTATGGTTTATGCAATAGAACTCGTACTAAATTGAATGTAATTTGTTTAAGTTAGTTTTTTAATTAAACTGTTTTTCATTCGCAGAAACGAATACCTATTGTTATGGTACAGTGTCTGTCATAACCGGATGTTGTTGTGCTTTTTTTAGATATCACCATCATCCGGCTATGTTGAGTTAAGTTCATTGTGCAAGCGTCTCCTTCACGTTTTCTCATTAACATATTATGACAATTTTAATTAAGACCTTTACTTTATTCTGCCATAAGCGGAATAAACAATGTGTTTACCTAGTAAAGAAAATCAAAGAACAACACAAACCTAAATACTTGCACAAAAGCTTTTAATGCAAAGGATTTACATTACAGGTACGTATATGCTTTCGCATATTGCAAAAGCAGAAATGTGGTAGTCGTCTGTAATATAAACTCTCGGAGGACTATGAATTCGTCTCTTGTATAATTAATTACAGAATGATGAAACATAATTACATAGCACAAAATGCTTAAAATTCAATTTAATTAGATCAAATTTCTATATAGTAGATTTAAGGTAAGGTAGGTGAGTTGCTTGAAAAGTATTGAACTTGAGTTACTTTCTTTTCCGTGCATCAAAACACTAAAACTGGGAACACAAATCTTCAAAGCATAAATTTTCCTTGATTTCAATATCCAAAATTTCAAAGATATCATCTTAGGTAATTTTTCAGTGTGGTCTCAAATAGTTGCCATTGTGATGCTACGTGGGATATTCATATAATTTGCAAAGCTCAAGAAATAGGAACAAACAGAATGTCTCAAATTTTAAGACATTATAAAAACATTATAAGGACTAAGGACATGCACATAGAAACACTTCAATAAATACATCAAGGACATCAAATTTAACCAATAGATGCGACGGAGAAGAAAAATGTTGTAGAAAGTTCGATTTCTACTACAAAAATCATCCCAAAAGCATGAATTGTTTTGTAGGATTTAGCATTGGCCAAAGAATGTGGATGATCCGTCGGATGGCTGGATATGTGCGCTTCTCCGGTCCATGATGTGGTAGATTCTGGAAGTCAGATGAGAAAATGTCTTTGGTGCAACAGCAGACTAAATCAATCTATAATAATAATATTTTCCATAATGAAGCGAGATTATATTAAGAAACAGAGGGAAAGTCGAGGTACACATTAGTGCAACTATGATATCCCCCAATCAAAATGCGACAATATTAGTTGATCATAGAATTGGTAACAGAAAGAATAGAAGCATATAGTGGGATGGATATAGCACAGACCTTATTACTTGGTTATAATTATATATGTGAGAGCTTGAAGGGAGCAAAGAGCGTTTTGCATATTGAAAAAGTCGTTTTATTACTGCGATACAGCGGCTCTAATCCTGTTTTGTCTGACACCGTGATAACATAGTGCACATAGCTAGGAAACGTTCGCCAAATGTACTTGGTTATGAAAATACCACTTACGCACACCCTGATATAATTGAAAAGAATCCGAGGAAAAGGTTTTTACATTGAAGGCAAAGCTGCAGCCTGCAGAAAAGAAAGATAGGCGACTTTTCTAACAAAGAAGGACAACGATATAATTTAAAGTTTGGGCCTTTCTCTTCTTAAATAACGGCCATAATGCAAATTTTTACCTAATATGCGCAACACGTAGAAAATAATACCTGCTTCTCCAATTCGTTGCAACAAGATTTGGTTCTTCAATGGTCGTTCCAAATAATTTTAATATTTGACTTGACAATGCCAACGCTGGCATACAACTCATCATCAATACCGATAATCTCCTTTAGTGATGATGAATGGACTCTGATGAAGCTGAGGTAAGGCTATACTGTAAACCAAGAATACGTATGGTTACCACCAGAGATTGTAATCCATGGTGGTACCAACAGTAAAACATTCATCGGCAACAAAGATTTCTTTCCATAAATAATACATTTCCTTATCTTGTTTAGCCAGCGGGCTAATTATTAGGGGTTTCTCTTACAAATGTGTAAAAGTTCTATCTATCAAATTCAACGGTACATCGCCTTCAATTAAGTGAAAAAATTAGAAAAACTGATAAGGGATCTTTTTTAAAAGTTGGATTTGGTTCCTGTAAAAGCAGGTTATTTCCTACCCGACCAGTCATGAAATGTTCAAGCCGTAAGATAATGCACTATGTAATGTGCTAAAAAACTTCACTTTTTCAATTTTGCATTAACCGATCTCAGTATTGTTGCGACCTCCTTATAATAATTTTATAATCCGATTTGGTCCATCCCGGTATCTGCACAAAACTACCACAAATAGTTTTTAATTAAAGAATAAATAATTTATTTGTCTAAAAAAAATGAAAATATCTTTTACTTCAAAGCTGAGTTAATTTCTTGTATATGCAAATTTTTTCCCCAACGGAACGATTTCACCTATAAGTGGGGGAGCCTGAATCAAAATCCTGTCATATAAATGCCACATATGCCACAATTTGGGCGACTCGTATATATGTAAACTGCTACTGCAAGGGAAACACTTGTAATTAACTAATGAATTTCGAATAAATGCTCATTTTTTAAGAAGTGAGTTCAGTCCTTAACTTTTTGTAATTCAAAATAGACCTACCTATGAATATGAGATATATTTGGCCCAAATTTCAACATCCCATCTCAAGCAATGTGATCTATATTGTACTTTATTCAGACATGCGGATGGATGGATGGATATGTATAGGTCGACATAGACCTGTATGGTGATCGGGATCACACACCCTGTCAAAAAATACTGGCGGTTATATAGCCTCCAGAGTAGACTGGGTTCCAATTAATATACTTAGTCAATAACAATATAATATAACATAATATATTTAAAATAAAAACCAAAACATTTTTCAAACGCATTTCTGAAAAAATTCTTTAGTTTTCGTGGCGAATTTTCTTTTACGTTTTTTATAGGTTAAAAACTGGTGCCTTAAAGGTGTAATGTGCAATTTAGAAAGAGAATAGGGTGGGTGTTCGATGAATTGTTAAGTTTATAGGGGCAAATTCATTCACAATGAAATGATTGTCGATCTATGAGTTCGTTTTCAACGACATTTTTTGCCAAATTTGCTCTCTCAAACGTAGCAAAACGCTTAGATATTACTCTTTAGTTATCATTTAACTTTGTATTAAGAATTCCAAGTGGACAACAACGCGATAATCAAAGAAAACCTTTAACATTCACTTGACTAATGACTTTGCATGGTTTTTCGGTATAAATTGAGTTGGAAGGCGCCTTAGTGATTGATTTGTATTTGAAACTTTTAAGTCCGCTGCCTCATCACTAGTTATAATGCGTTTTGTAAATTTTAATTCGGAAATGACTTGCTTCAGCATATCTTCAGTGACGTTAACGACATTGAGTTTTTGAATCAAATTTATGTGTTGCGGAACTAGTCGAAAGGCAATACGTTTCATATACAAAGAATTTTGTAAATCGGTAGGAATTGATTCATGAAGCACACAAAGTTCAGCGGTTTACCCATACAAACTTAAATGATGATTTTCAGTCAACATTTCTTTCATTTTATCGATTATTAATTGGGTTGAAAACAAGCGTTTAATGTGTGCAAAGTTTCGATGAATATAACAGTGCGAAACATAAAATATGAATATGGATGAGCCCAACATTCTAGCATTTAGTAACTTTACTAAACGCCTGTCGCAAGGAAATTGCACAGAATTTTTGAATATGTAATGACAGATAGAAACCTACAAATGTACAGGATAAAGTGGGAAATTTGTATGGAAGGTGATGTAGCAGTCATACAGACTTAAGAGAAATATCGTTATGGTATAACAAATGTCAATTCATTGATAATTTACTTGTTTTTACGATAGAAATAGTTTGAATAAACGTCCATTCAAAACTTTTAAATTTATTTCATGGATTCATCATATGGTATGGAAAAAACATGCGCTGTAAGTCAACGGCAGTCGTAAAAGTTTACGTAACCCCTTTAAAATCGATACAGTTTTTGGTACCTCCCCTACAAATGCGAGATTTAGGCTGATATCTTTATTTATTTATTTACAGAGTATGTTCAGTTAAATTTTATGCTTGGTAAAAGTTAGATAAATTTATCTTGTTTTGATTTAGAATAATTTTTCATAAGAACCTGGTTTTCCGCCGCACCCCTTCCAAGGTCCCGCTCATTTTCCATAAACGTAAAAGAGTGCTGAAGGCTGAAGGTATATTTAAATTAGTTAATTTTGCACTGGTTTTCTTCCATTCTCAGCACATGTTTTTTTAGTTTTAAGCAAAAATAAAAAATGTAAGAAGTTATTTAACAATGCATACATACCTATACATTTGCTTTCAAAATAATTAGATAGGCTTTCGAAAGCAAAGTATGTGATTTAAAAAATACTGCAAGTTTGGATGCATTTAATTTTAATGGAAGATTTCCAGGCTTTGAATGCAAAATTTAGAACTAATTGAATGGAAATGTAGCGATCATTGATCAATTTCAATAATTTTATTTTTTTTAAATAACATAATCGTAACCCTTCATTGTCCTGGTTTAATGGCATTTATTTGCAAATAGAGTACATCAGTGTCATCTCACACAACATTGCTTAGCTTGCAACACTGGCTTGCCTCATGGCAATCTCTGGTATACGGCGTTTCCTTATTTGATACTTCTGGAACAGAAATTGTTCGCATAGGTGAATGTCCAGAACACTATCTGATTCTTTATGTAAATTTAATTAAAGTTGAGAAAATTATGGCTTATTTTGTAAACAATCGGAGTATTTTTTACAAATATACTATCCCAGATTTACTTTTAACAAATGAAATACGATTTTCAGCAACTTCTGAAACAATTGCGGTTGCCAGTTTAAGCCACAGCCACTGCAATATCCTGATTTCATTAATAATTAAATGCCAGATCATTTATTTCAATCGGAAACTACGTATACGAGTATGTATTGTCAGTTATATAAACGTTTAAATGGAATTTTAATGTTCGATTATTAATCACTTAAATAATGCGAATGTTTAAGGAATACAGATATTATGCAGCACAAAAGAACCTTAAATGTACACATGAAGGCAAAGTGATAGATAAATAGAAGTCATAAGTTGGTAATTGCATATTTGATATTGCATTATTGAACACGTGCCAAGCTATCACACAGAAATCAGAAGAAACCTACTTCAGCCCTCTAGTCGAACATGTTATCTTGGAGTCCAGAGCGAGTTCGATTCTCTATAACATTCTCCTCTATGAAGGAAACATAATAAAGGATATTATACATCGGAAATGCTTCACGTTTCTAATGTACCCGCTGATAAAAGGCTGAATTGTCGTGACGATATTGAGAAGTTTGCTTGCATATATCGACACAGGATTAGAAAATACGTGGGCGCAAGTCGGAATGGTGTGCAATGTTTTCTGTCATAGTTGAATATTCTGTCGGGAAATGTAAATAAGCCATAAGACTTAAACCTTATGGTATCTCCCATAGAAATTGACAGATATTTTGAAACTCAATTTATGTCCATTGTATTGATTTAATATTCTTGGGAGAATGTGAAAAAATCTACCAAATAACCACGCAATTTTTCACCCTTGCGTATCTCTCGTAAAAATTAATTGATTTATCGAAATTTTACCTTTCCCATTCTATAGTTTGTAAATTACAGTTATTTAAATCTTTTAGAAATATATTAGATTATAAGGCTTGGTAAAATTTGAAAAAGTGAACAGGTAACTGCGCCCTCTCTGGTAACTCCCACACAAATTACCTAATCTAACCCATAGAATTCTAGATTCAATTGCATTAAATTCGATGTTATTTTGCACGCATCAGACATTTTGTAAGATTAGTTCTGAGAATGAAAATTGACTATATTGGCACCTAAGGTACCACAAATAGAAAGCGGAGGGCTTCAGAATATTGTGATATTGAGTTCAAAATCAAGACTTTTTAATAACAGCCGATCTATTTAACACACCCTCACACTTTTGCACCAACGCAAAAAGTAAGCCACTATCAATAGGGAAATTGTCAAATGCTATACCACACTACCAAACGATTTAAGGGGCCATATCTCATGTAATATTAGAGACACAAGTGCGGCCAAAACAACAAGTAGAGTATTGACAGAGAAGAAATTTATAAATATGTCATAATACTGAATTATCGAGCGATCCAGATTACTTTAACTAAAGGTTCCAGAAAAAGTCGTGTCATTGATAATACAATCAGGTTATATTTTAGGTAGGGAGTTGCGTATTGTGGAATTGTAGAAGACGTTTTCATCCCAATTTAATGGGGGCGTTGCACTGCAGGACGGGTCGGCTAGTTCTCTATGAAACTGGGAAATCGATCAGGTAACCATACCCTTTCCGGTGCCTTTCATACTAATCAAATCTTTCAATCAGTTGTACCAAACTCGCCCGAATTTGATATATATCTTGCATTTGGTGAGCTAAGTTCTGGAAACAAAAATTACCCGATTTAACAAAATTTGATGTTCCATCGTAATTCCTAACTCGCCTACAGTTATTTGAACTGTTTTCAATTATATTGCTTTTATAATTCCTTTTTGGAACCTCTAATACTAACTACCGTATTTAGCTTATAAAGGGTGTTTCAACAAGAACGCAAGATTTAAATTTGGCGCCATTCGAAGTGTCATTGTTTGACATTTTAACAATTGTTATTGTTTGTTTGAGCATTGAGGAGTTAGAAGAAATGGGTCTGGTGGTAAACGAGAACAAAATAAAATTATTTGTACAAAAAGTTTGTTCCGTTGGGATTCCGTCTGAGTTTTGGAGTAGCGGATGAATTCATCTACGAGGAACTCACATCCCTTGTGGAGGCAAGTTTTGTTAGTTAGCAGATGTTACTTTGGGATAAGAAAGCGATTCAATGATAAAGTTCTCTCTTGACGAACAAAAAATTAACTGCACCACACGTTGCTGGGAGCCTTCGAGAGTAAAATACTCCGGAAAATATATGGATCCATCCATGTATGAGCTTTATACCGACATTGACGTGGTCCACCACATAAATATTCAGGGACTGCGACTCAAATGCTCCAAATGCATGAAAAGTTTTCGTCAACGACCTCGATGGACGACGCAGAAGTGGTCGACAAAACTGACTAATTGGAGAGGAAGCGCAGAAGACCGAGGCGCTTGGAGTTATTTTCTATGTGCGGCGTATAATAGATAAGAATGTCTATTCTAGTCGCCACCTGAGAAAAATAAATATTCGTAAATTCTGTACTGGTTTTGAATGTTAAATATTTTTTGGCCAATAATCCAGATCATATTTTTAATTGTATCCTACCCATATGGTCCATGACATACACTTCAAAATTAAAAATATATATATTATAATATTCCCATAACATAAAGTGTTGAGTGAACAGTCATTGAAAATTAAAATCCTTGAAGTTGCAAAATATGATGTGTGTCAATCTGTTCCATACATAGCGATACAGATAGTAACTCTACAGCTCCAAGCTAAAGTAAATGCTGTGGCTGTACACCGATGAATATACAAATATTAACAACGTTATACAACATAATAACATTACAACGTAGTACCATAAGTTGCATATATTAACGATAATGATGTAATATATTAAATATTGGACCAACAAACTTATAGCCAATGGCTTTTTAACATGTAGTGATATGAAAGTTAATGAAGTCAGCTTGATTTTTGTACGGTGGACAGGCTTTAATATTACTCACATTTAAATAAGACAATCTCTTTAGTTCAATGCATTACTCTGGACCGATTTCTCAACTTGAAACGAATTCCATGTAACAATTAATAGTACAAGTGGCACTTGGGTAATCTTCGTTTTACTTGATAAAGTTATCGAAATATTATTTTGACAGTTTAACAAAACCCAACTTAAGCACGAACTGTTTATTAAGTAAATACACAAAGTAAAATGGTTCTTTTTTGCCTTTTGTCATCCCATATTATTTATACGTATACAGAATTCTATAGAATTCAGACTTTACATAGAATTCCATAAAGTGTGATGATGGTAAATGCACGTATTTGAAAAGTTCAAATCGTTATTGTATTGTGACCTTGAAGCAAAATAATGTTAAGGGAATAAATAAGAACGGTTATAGATAAGTTTAGTAACATTGAGTGTACTCACTTCATCCAAGTCACAAGATCCTTTGGTGCTCAATGAGTATTAAACTTGTCTCATGTAACAATTCATTAACTATTTTTCTTGCTAGTACGCTTGTTTTTAACGCCTTTTTTTGAAATAGCTTTTATCCTTGTTTGTGGTATATTTTGTGTATTAAGGCAGCGATCTAGCAAGATGACTGATTGACCGACTGACTGCCTAAAGTTAAATTAGTGTCAGTTTGCATGGCAGGTGTCAGAATGGGCAAAATCGTGAATTTTTGTGAGAGGTGCCAGAATGGTCTTTTACAATCTCCATCTATAATTTAGCAAGATATTAGGCTATGCCAAGTTTTTAGAAATTTCATAAAGATTTGTGACCGCTATCGAGTTCACCAGCCAGCCAGCCACGTAGCTAGACGGACAGCGGTTTAGAACGTCATGAAACGCGTTTGGTCAAAAGGTATTGGGTTTAGTTGTTTCAAAACTGCCAGTCTGGCAAAGCTGTCAGCTGATAAATACCTATCATATGATGTGTTGTTTATTTAGCGAACGGTTTGCCATTTACGAATATAGATTGTTTTACAACGAAGACGCGTAAAAATAGTTAAATCTTACTACAAAGTGGCGATTCAAACTTGGGCTTTCAATCGAACAAAAGTTTTCTTTATCGATGATGCTCATTTGTGACTCGGTGGTTACGTTACGAGCAAAATGGAAGCATATAGGGCTCGGAGAACCCAGAAGAGATTGTGGAAAAGCCGATGCATCCGGAAAAAGTGACTGTATGGTCCGCATTATGGTTTGGAGGTGTCATTGGTCCATATTTTTTCAACAACGACTTCAAAAGGTTCCACTGTTGCAACCAATCTGGAGGCAGTGATTTAGATGAAATTATACTTTGTACATAATTCAAGGTCCAAGCATTATGAGGAAATAAAAGTTTCAGCAAAATCATAGCTTCATGTGTGATTTCTTAACTTTAATTGAAAACTAAAAATGGATAACCGTATACGAGTATACATAAGTTAGCTTACCTGACTGAAAATTTTATACTGGCTTTCATTACTTTAGAAATGAAACTGGGATTTCTTAAAACTTTGCACACTTTTATTCAATCATACTTCCTAGTTTAGGATTGGAATTAAACGAACTAAACTCTGGGGTCTTCATATGCAAAAACTGATTTTTTACAAATTCATTTATAATTTGTAATTGTAATTGAGTGTCCTAGCCTTAGGCTAGTCTCAATATTTGGTGGAGCATAATAACTTAATTTGTAAATCTGGGACAACTTTCCCTATTTTTAACAATTTGGCTATGACTCAAGTAATTTGTTACCTACGTGCGTAAATATATTTTGCTATACCATCTCCTTTGATTTAAGGAAAACCACGACGATGTATTGCAATCTAAATTGCATTATGCTCGCATATTTCATACGAAGTTCCTAGGTATATCAGCTGTCAATTACACCCATATGTTCCGAAAATTTTTGGTGCAAACTTTCAAACCGGTATATCTATTATTTAGATTTTGGTCCTAAAATGTGCTCATTGAGATTAAGACGAACGTCTTTAATTTGTACGAATTATGTTTTAGAAATTTAGCCTTACAAGGGAATAAATTAATTTCGTTACATGGCCTGTCACTTTTGGCACATAATCCGGAAACCTGACCTAGGGTTAATTGGGATGCATTTCAAGGAGGCTTAATTTGGACACTTAACTTTTCAAGCACCTCCAGTTCCCCTGTTGTGACACATAGTCGTACCTTTCAGTTGTTGTCATTTGATAAAAATTGGCAAAATAATTGTTGATGCAAAACAAACTAATTTTATATAAAACAATGATTCGTTAACAGGTTTTCTGTATCGAAAGGTAAATTGGAGTGATATAATATTGGAGTAACATTTTTTTCTTACAGTACATTTAATGGTAACATTTCTGGTATGGTTTCAAAAAATATTAAAGTTAATATAGAAAGAGAAGTCTTGGAGTAATATCAATAAATCTAAATTAGCATACTACAAATTTAGTATACCTTCACCCGGATGAATGTATGTATCGGGTTGTTCGGAAGCTTCGTTCTGTTAATTCGTTAGTTCACCATACATCACTTCTCATGACGTAGAGTTCCTTCAAATACTATCATAACTTCCTGCCACCCCTTCTATAAACTGTTTAATATTGTTTACTTCTGTTCTCGGTCTAGTCGTGAGTGGTTATAGCGTTTTAAAAAATGGAAAAAATGAGCGAGAAAGAGCATTTTAGGCATACTAATTATGTTGTATTATTTTCGAAGAGAAAAAAGGGCTGCTGAAGTCAGCCGAAAAACAAAGTTTGTTTATGAAGATAACGGACCAAATGAAAGGACTTGCCAGAAATGGTTTAAAAGATTTTCTACTGGCAACTTCTCCGTAACTGACGCTCCCAGATCAAGACGACCAAAAGAAATTGTTTCCGAGGAGATGAGAGATTTAATTATTGTTAATACCGTGCAACAGTTTGGAAAATAGCTAAAATAATCAAAAAAAAAAAAATCAGTCTCAACCGTTCACAGAGTCATAAAAGAGCTCAGATTTGTGAGCAGTCTCGATGTGTGGGTACCTCACTCCCTCGCACTGCTTTGCGAAGCTATAAACTGCCAGAGCTTGATTGGGAAGTTTTATCTCACCAGACCCAGACCTCGCCACGTCCGACTATCAGTAGGAAATCATTAAGTGGCAGTGTGAGCAACCACTTCAAGGATTTGAATTTCCATAACGACAAGGAAATGCAAAATCAAATTGAACGTGGGGAAAAATTATTGAAAAAATGGGAGATTATATAGTATATTAAAATAAATTTCTTTTAAAACCCGAACTAACTTTCCAAACACTCCAATATCATTTGATATGGTAAAAATGTAACACCCACAAGGAAGTGTTTAAAGTACCAGTACCATTTCCTTTGACCAAATGTCCGTCTGTCTGGCTGGTGGGCACAATAAATGCCGTAAAATTTATTATTAAATGAAATTTGACTGATTTTTCGAAATTCAATCAATCTTCTGTAATTTCTAATTAGTCGGCTTTAGCAGTCTATATTTTCATACATTACATTGTTTTGCAATTGTCTACGTAACCGAATAAAAATCCACCTATTAACCACACCGTTTCTGGTACTTACCACCGACTTAACCCAAATATTCTTGACTTCATATCTTCCAATCGATTGTACCAAATTAGATGAAATTTGCAATATATTTAGAGTTTTGTACTTTAAGTTCGAAGAACGAAAATGGACAATGCAGCCACAATCATTTTAAACGATATATCGAAATTTGATTTTCCATGCCAATATCTCGTTTTTTTAGACTTAATACTATTGTACTGAAAATCTATGCACAAATTTTGAATACTAGTAATAACTTCCAATGGGTGATCACTTCCTATTGAAAGCAAAACATTTCATTACTTCAAAATATTATTTTCCTAAACTCATCGTTATTATTACCACTTTGTAAGAAATATGTATTTACATTATTGGAGGCAATCTGGAAGCATTTCTGGTGAAAATGAAGAATCGGTACATGTTGCTATCTTGCCGCTAATGGAAATGTTCCCTCTTTCGAAGTACTTACAATTATTTTTGCTGGGTAATGTTTGGCTTGAATGTAGTTTTAGATACTGATTCAAGACATTGAGAACAAAGTATATGCAATAAATGCATACTATGCAATAAATTTTATGACAACTAATTGACAGCGTAAGACAAACCAATTCTTGTACACGGAAAGAGAATCAAATCACCCCAAGCTTAAACTATTGTTATTTGGGTGTCACGATTCATCATTATTGTAGGGCTAGGAAATCAAAGACATTAACTCTCTGATTTTGTATAACACTGAAATATCGATTCTTTTTTCGATTCCATAGAATTCAATTTCCACTCCTACTCATCGGTTTCCAGCATCCAACATCTGGTTTATTATAATTTCATTCTTCCTAATGTCAAATTAAACGTCTAGGAGCAGACAAAAATTGTCCTACCAGTATGCTTATAGGAATGTAACCGAGAGCACACACGTTTCTTAATAACGGAAATGTATCTGCTCATTAAGATTTATTTTGACGGAACCATTTTGACAGAAATATGGACGGATTGTTCAAATGCTAATATTCGGGAATTTAGCGTATGAATCGTGGTTAAGAAGGGAGTTCATTAAAAACCGAAAAAAAAGATTTACGATTTGACATAAACAAGCGGTATGGATACTGTCTCAATCTATTTCCATCACAAATATATATTATGTTGAGGCATTTATTTTCATCCCTGGTTTCCATAAAGTATCATATAACTGGCTATTAACATAACGACACACTATCGTACATAGATATGAATGAATTTTGTAAAACAGTCTTCCATCGTGTGTATTTTAAGATGAGCAGCATATTTCCTTGCACATTTATTTGATTACTTTATATTCTGCTCTAATATAATTTGTTTCTTCCTATTCCAGACGTAACTATGGCATTATCCACTTTAGTATTGTTCATCTTTTGCATATAAATGAAATGTAATAAGAGAAACTGCAACATTCTCAAGTATCTCTTAAAATGTCTTCTGAGTTTGCAGCGAAAAAGACAAATCGTATACTTTCTTAGTGTAAATCTTTTAGCTTGTTAAAATATTTCAACATCTTGCAAGTGAATGGTATGATGTAGAGTGGCATAAGAACCACTGCGAGGAATGTCGCTGGAATGCGAGTAGGCAAAACAGATGCTCTGTTTTATGTTGCAAACTTAAAAAATTTGGTGGAACTACTGAAAGCTTCATTCTATCTCATGAATGTGTGAGAAGTACTCAAATTCAACTAGCTTACAAGCATTCTAATTTTCGATTCTTTAAAACAGTACATAGTATTTAAAAATAATTTTTAACGTTATTTTCAAAAATAAGAAACTACAGAAGAATATTTGAATTTCCAAATTATTATTCCGAGATCTTGGACTGATAGCTAAATTTAGTGAACGTAAAGAAAGGACCTTAGTGTATACTTACAGGTGAAATATATATATTAATGTTTGCGACTACTGGAAAGGTATGAAGCCAAGAATATGTGGGTTGAATCAGATATCTATATGGAATATACCTAACAGGGTATAGTTAATTAGTCAACTTGTTTTTTTTCGTTTTTAAGTAAAGCTAAATAAGACACACATAAAACTATGAACTATTTCGATGAAATGTTTATTTCACTATAGTGTTTGGACTTTGCCAATATATATGAAATACAATGGCGTTTAAATAATCGCCTCTGGATCGGTTGCAGCATCGGCCCAATGATACCTTCAGATAATAATGTACACCAAACTTCACTTCACTTTTTCCGGATGCAAAGGCTTTTCCGCAATTACTTCTGGGTTCTCCGGGCTCTCTTATGTGACAATTTTATTTATTAACCTAACCACAAATTGAGAAATATGCTTCATAGTTGAAGAACATTTTGTTCGATTTAAAGCCCACGTTTGAATTACCACTCTTGTAGCAAGTTGTAACTAATTTTACGCGTTCTTCGGATGTTAAACATTCCATATTCCAAAGAGGGTGTGTTTATTCGATTGGTTTTTTAAACTTTTACGAATCACTATAATGCAATGTGATTGAGAGGTAACAGAAACGGTGTGGCAATGTAAATTCAGTGCAATTGTTAGAATAATATGAAGTTCAAAATTTATGTGTTAAATCGGTAATTTGCGAGGGAGAAACCAGAAGGGGCATAACAGTGTCCTCCGTTTTCATTCCAAAACCTTACTTCACTAACCGCACACCATGAACCAAATTTCAGTGAATGCAGTGTAACTGCTAGGAAGGCATGAAACTATATATACATATGAGATAAATCGGTATTTTTTTTTTTTTTTTTTTTGGGAGGTACCAATTATTCTCAAAGCTTACAGAGAATTATATGTTAATACATTTAACAGAAATCCTAATAGATTAGAAATTACAGAGGAAGATTCAACCCTTCCGATTATTTCATTTCATTTCATTACACTTCATTTCATTTCATTTCATTTCATTTCATTTCATTTCATTTCATTTTATTTCATTTTATTTTATTTTATTTTATTTTATTTTATTTTATTTTATTTTATTTTATTTTATTTTATTTCATTTTATTTTATTTTATTTCATTTCATTTCATTTCATTTCACTTCATTTCATTTCATTTCATTTCATTTCATTTCATTTCATTTCATTTCATTTCATTTCATTTCATTTCATTTCATTTCATTTCATTTCATTTCATTTCATTTCATTTCATTTCATTTCATTTCATTTCATTTCATTTCATTTCATTTCATTTCATTTCATTTCATTTCATTTCATTTCATTATCCAGTTGTGCGTATCGATTTCATTTTCCAGTTGTGTTTTATTTCCACCATATTCTTTTGCAAAATACAACTCAGAGCATTTGTTTACGTTTTAAAATACAAGTGTTTGCACAACAAGAATCAAATTAACAAGTGTAAGCTGAAAAATAATTTTCATTATTGTCGCAGTGTCCGCAATTTTAAGTGATGCATCAAATAAAGAAGAAAATATTAAAAGGAAAAAGTTACGCGATGCTTCCAACCCACTAGATTTGCCGGGAAAAAAGTACACCAAATGTGTTATCCCAAGGTTTCAGTAATACATAATTCTTTATAGTTTTGTAGAATGCTTTCGCTTAAATAAAGAAGCCTTTATTTGGATAATGGATAAACTTGGGACAAGTGTTACACCCTCGTCCATTCCATTAGCAATCCAGTTGACAGCAACGCTCAGATTTTTCGCTGAAGGCTGCTTTCAGCGCTCTGTGGGGAATGATGTTGCCATAGCTATGCACCGCACCACATTTTCGAAAATATTTGGACGCATGGTTGTTCTCCTGGAGCAGGTGTTGTGCCAATACTAGATAAAACTTTCCGCTGAGCCACAAGAAATGTTGAAGTCCAAAAAACATTTTTTTGATAAATACAGAATTCCAGGTGTTGTTGGCTGCATAGACGGTACCCACATTACAATAATTAAACCAGTTACTCAGGAACATTTGTTTTATAATAGAAAAGGATATTACAGCATAAATGCCATGATTGTGAGTTAATTTAGATGAGTTATGTATGTGTAAATTTTGTATTAATTCAATTTTTTTTAGATTTGCGACTATAAAATGAATATTTTGGCTGTGGATGCAACGCGACCAAGTTCAAGTCATGATTCGTTTGTGTGGAATTTAACCGTCCAAAAAGACTTTTATTGTTCCATGTATGAAAATGGAGATTGTGGTTCATGGCTTCTGGCAGACTCTGGATATGGACTTGAGCCATTTGTTTTGACCCCATACAGAAATCCAACTGCAGGTTTGCCTATTATTCTATCTACTCTACTCTATCTACTCTATCCGCTTTTACAAATCCTTTGCCTATTTGTGGGTACTTTTCCACGAAATCTAGCATCTTATCTTCTTGCCTCGAATTTGCGTGCTTTCCCCTGAAATACACAAAATAAGTTTGTGTTTTATCAGATGTTTGATGTAACTACCTACATTTAAAATTTTCTTCACTTTAGTTTTAAATTGTTCGCAATTTATTATTTCTCTTCCGAATAAAGAAATTCGACTTTGCAAAATCGCCACACAAAGACTACTCGATTTAAAACCGTAAATGAAAACGGTAATTCGTTTTCTATCACACCTTTCTCATCCATATTTTCCATAGAACGAAATGGAAAATGAAATCGATATCGATTTCAGCTCAAACCGAAATGAAATCGATAAAAAGATGTGCATCACAACTTTCATCGTTTTTGCATCGATTTTAAATCGAAAACGGTTTGCATCACATACCTGAATAATTTTATATTATATATACTATTTATAAAGAATTTAAAATAGAATTATTTAATCTTAGAAATCTGTTAAGATATAATCGAAACAAATAATGAGATGAGTCAAACTCTATGAGTTGATTGGAATCTTGACTCGAGACAAATTCATTAATTTAATTACGAACAGAAAATCCACGATTCAGAGTAGTGTTGTTTGCATAAGAAGTAAAGTATATCAGAAATATGTTATCCCCGGAGGGACCTAGGTGGAACGTAAAATGGAATCTGTGCCAAAAGATTAGAACAGCCTATGTAACCACCGATTATATTAAAAACAAATAGCGCTGTCCGGAAGTTACGACGGTATTCTAATGTCTGTTACCCAAGTAATAAGCAGTTTGAATTGTAGGTTGGTAGAGGTTTTTCAAATCTACAAACATACGCTGCACCCGTTCGGTACCTACAATATGAATATTGGAACGAGGACATCAAATAATAGCGGCATATTCCAACTTAGATCTAACATATGAGGTAAAAATGATTGTAAATATATTGGGGTCAGAAAATTCTGAACAACTCCTTTTAATGTACGCAAGAACTTTATACGCCTTAGGAATAACATAATTGACGTGCGGAATAAGTGTCAAACCGGAATCGAATAGAACACCTAGATCCAGGTTCGAGTAAGCCGATTTAAGAGAAAAATTGCCAATTTTGAACACTGCATGAATCGGATTTCTGCAACGCGAAAAAGAAACATGAATTAGGAAAATCGTGCACATTGTATGGAGGGTACCAAAAGAGGCATGACAATGTTGTCCATTTTAATTGTGGAGTTTTACTGTGGAAAGTGATCAGCGTGTTCTTATTATGGCTAAGAGGTGTGAATTTAAGAACATGACCTAAATAGACCATTTGTGTGAGAGTTACCAGAAAAATTTTATGAAATTTTATTTAAAAATTATAGCAGTCATCCTATCCACTAATCAGCCAGCTAGACAGACGTAGCTTAATCATTTTAAAAAGTTATGAAACGCATTTGGCTCAAATATACTTGGCGTCTCAGATGTTTCCTCCTGGGAGTTACATTTTTCCCTATCAAATAAATTATAACTTCATTCATATAATTATACCTTATCCTAATTACAAATTACATAACAAATAATATAGCAATAAATACAGTAATAAATCTAACGATGACAGACTACGAAAACGAACAGATCCAAATGAACTGGCTTGAATATTTACACTTTCACCCAATGTGCAAAAGTATTAATATCTTTTATCCAGTTACACTGAATTCAGTCAAATTTACAACGCATTTCGGGTTTGCTGAAGTGGGATTTGAGAATGAAAAAGGACCGCATTTTTACGCCACTAGGACGAAATCGTGATATGGGAATACCCTGCACTCTATCAAGTTGTTTTCAATACTTCATATCAGTTATTTGTTATCTGTAACACTATGTATGTACTAGGACTGCTTTTATACTTGTATTTAGTAAACATTTTATTTCGCGATGCTATCAAGGTTCTCTTCAGTTTGTTTTATGGTATTTAGGGAATTGCAAAAAAAAAATTGATGTCTTAAACAAAATCCTTGTAGCAAATTTAAGTTATATCGACGAGAAACTTTGTTGAACAGTTTCGGAAGCGGACATCAAAATGTCCAATCTGTATGTGTCGGTTTTGTCATGGAATGATTCACATGTTAATGCGCATTATTTGCCTTTTGTTTCAGCATACTCGGATCCTTCGATTTAAAATTGTTGTTTAATAGTAAATACTCGTATATGTGTATTATAAAATAACATGTCAAATGCCACCTTAATGAACAACTTACCACAATTTCTTTTCCGAAAGAGCATTGGCATGCTTACGTGCGGCCTTTATTGTGTTAAACAAATATAATAAAGCTGAATGTTGGCTCATATTTATGCGTATAGTTAATTTCAGTATAGGCTATCTAGGTTAAAAAACTGTACACTACATTATACGTAAATATAATTTTTTACAACATAAATCTAAATTTAATGGCGGGAGCTGTGGGATTAATTCGTATCAATAAATAAATCATTGGAAGAGAGTTCTTCTATATGATTAAATTCCGCATATGAATTCTATCTGCAGGAACCATTGCATACACTTCAGCGGCTGAGGCAACATACACATATCTACTTCAATTTTCCTTTTCGGTCATTAAATATTCAACATATGAATAATTAAACAAAAATGTCGCGGATATCTACTAAACATATATTATGGAATATGTATATGTACAGTTAACTGACATAATTTTTTGGAGTATTGGCCAATTTGGTTTCCATATTCTAAAGTTTTAAGTGACGTGAAAAGGAGAATCAATTTACTGAATAAAGAAAAAATATTACACACTGAAGAAATAAGCAACTTTATGGGAAAAAGAAAGTATATTTATTCAGTTTCCGAAATATTCGCAAATAAATTTTAAAAAGTCCTTTTTCCGACCAGATTAACCGATTTTGCCACATGGGGGTTCCTGCATACAGTTTTTAAATCAATACTTTATGGGCCCAAATATATCTTAAATATTGTCAGTTTTTTTAAATAAACATTAGTGGGCTGCTTCCCGTAAACGACAATTCTATTTAATAAATTACCCCTGATGTGTACATAAATCATTAAAACTGGATGAAAGGTATGAATGTAGGATAATGTATATGCGTATGTATGTGCGATAAATAAGATAATTTATATGAAAATTGTTAAGGAGAGCTTGGTTATTCGATCGATTTTTAAAAATTTACCAATCATTATAATTAAATACAACTTCGGAGAAAGTAATTGCAAAAAAATCACTCAGTTTTGGGAGAAAAAAAAAATGTGTGACAATTTCGCAATTTTCATTCTCAGAATTTATCTACCCAAGTGCATAATGTGCGCCAAATTTGACTGTATGCTGCGAGTATATAATCGCATGGAAGATGTGAACTTATGAATATGATTAAATGAAAGAGAATGGATATTATATTGATAAATGTTTTATGTTTTATTTAATATCGGCAATTATGTATGGAATACAATATCAGATAAATGTCCGCCGCTGTTAGCCTCACAAAGGGGAGCCCTTTTCAGCACATTTTTCATTACATTCTCCCACATTTCACGCGGTATTTCATTAATTTCATCACGAATATTTTGTTTGAGTTGCCTATTTCAGATATCCCCACAAAAAGAAGTCCGATGCCTTCAAATCAGGCGACCGTGGAGGTCAATCAACATCAGCATTCCTTAAAACAACTTGTTGCGGAAAGAGGTATCGCAGTAATTCCATTGTAATCCTGGATGTATGCGATGTATGCGGCACTATCTTGTTGATACCACATGTTAATCCCCACAGCGTGCAGTTATGGCGTTAAAATGTTTTCAATCACATCACGGTATCGCTCCCCATTGACAGTTACCATTACGCCGTTTTCAGTTTCCAAGAAGTAAGGTCCAATGATTTCTCTTGGCCAAACTGTCACCTTTAATGGATACAAAGGTGGCTGATGAATAATTTGATGGTTTTCCATTGCCCAGAACCGACTATTCTGTTTATTCACATATCCATTCAAATGAAAATGTGTCTCGTCATCCATTATGATTTTTTCATGAAAATCGGGGTTGCCATGGGCGAGCTGTAGCACCGTATTGGCTTATGTACGGCGGCGTAAATGGTCTTGTGGAAGAAGTCCTTGTGTCAACTGAATCTTAAATAAAACAAATGCAAATCCTTGTGCAAAATTGTGGCCAAAGTTGTTCTTTGAATAATAAGCTCCTGAGCACGGCGTTGAATTGAGGTTGATGGATTGTTTTGAACACTTTCTTGAGCAGCAGTAATGTTCTCAGCCGACGTTGCAGTACGTTGTGGTTCATGCTTGGCCCTATCAGCTACAGACCCTCTTTCTTCTAAATCATTCACTACACGATAAATAGTGCGTCTTGTTGGCACGTTGTTTCTCCCAAAAATTCCACGTAACCTTCTCATCGTCACAGTAATCGATGATTGATTGGTTTATCGAAAAATTTTCCATAATAAATTTGCCACGTTTCTACTTTACGACTTACAAATATGACAGTTCATATAAGACATATAAGACTAAGGCTAATGTTTATCAAAACGGCGCCAAAACAAAGTAGTGTACCTTTCCGACGGACACCCTGTATAAGCTAAAACATAGAGGAATCAGAAGGAACGTCGATTCTCACCTAGTTTGGTAGAAAATTATGAAAAAATCTTGGCTGCCACCGTCAATTAGTAAGAAACTACATGGGAATGATTGAATTTTGGAAAATCGTTCAAGTTGTCATTCGGAGACCTTAACTAGTAACTACATTTAGTGGAACTAAAGTGCACAGAGATGTTAATATATATGGGTTACAAATATAAACTAACTTTTGTCAAATTTGGGTAACTTTAGTGCAATTATTGGAAAATCATAAAGCTAAGAACATGTGGATTTAATTAGTTATATCTTATCTTCCGTAAAAGGGTACCATTAATCGCTTAATTTTTTTAAATTCTGCCGTGTATTAAAAAAATTTAAATCACTGAACTCTACAAATGGGAAGTAATAGGGGAAAATTTGAATTTAGGAAAGTCGGTTAAGTTTTATGAGAAGCTCTTCTTTTGCCCAAAGCAGTTACATTTTTTCAACTTCTTCATTATTTCGATTACTCGAGCATTGAATTATTTAATTAGAGGAAGAAATCTTAAAATGAACCAAATCTTTCCCCCCTAAATCCAAATATTAAAAGTTTGTATAAATTGTATTAAAAAAATCTGTAAATAAATTACAGTCAGATTCATATTTGTAAAAAATCCTCGAACTCCGTTCATTTACCATAATTTAGCAGATTTCTGTTGTAACTTTTGTACAGAAGCAGCGGTACGAATAATTTAATATTTAATTTTCATCCAGTTTTAGTTATGGTTAAATCATTTCCGATGAAATTACTGTATTAAAAACCAGATAAGATTTGACAAAAATATTATTGGAGGTTTTAATGTGGGGACTACAACAATAGACAGGGAAACTTAACCAGGTTCCCAAGTTTAAATATAATTCACAGAATAATGGCCTAATTCCAGATTAATCAAGTCTATAAATTCTATAATGTAGGAAAGTGTTTTTAGTTAAATCTTTAATTTTGCGTGGAATTTGCATTGGTGGCAATGGTGATCTCATTCAGTTAAAGTTGGGTGCAAGATTGCAGGAAAAAGTTTCAAATTCTAGTAAAAACACTATTTGTGGTTTGTGCATCTATTGATTGTAAATTATATACAATTTTAATCTTGTTGTATCCAACATTTTGTATGGGAGGTGCTGGAGGGGTCAATGTAAACCCGTCTTTTCTTCAGTACGAAGGTTTAGATATGAATTGCAGTCTGCCAATAATGGGTGGATTATTGTGCACGGAAACATCATTATTGCTTTTAGGATTATTTCTATAGGGGATACCAGCAGTGTTGCCTAACTTAAAGCTTATAAAATGCCTGAATATGTTCTAAAAATCACTTTTTGTTAAGAAAATCCCATTTGTTGGTTTAGTAAACAGCAAGTTTCAATTTAGTATTTAAGTATGTATCAACCTTAATGTATATATGTATATATATATATAAGAAGGAAATTAACAAATTACTTAGAACTGTGCTCCAGGGTCAATCACCAAAAAATGTTTATTCCCTTCGAAAATAAAAGCTCTTTTCTTTCATAAATTAAATTCAATTAATTTATTAACTGCGTTGTATTGCAAAATATTTTTTTTTGTACTTTGCATAATATCGGTTTAGCTCAGAATTGGCGAAGTATGGGGATGATCGAAAAAGTAAAACGACCCAAAAAATAACATGAAATTTCATACAAAAATAAAAGAAAATTGGCTAAATCAAACATCGTGCTGTTTATCATCCATGTTCACTATCAATCATCATCACATATATTTTTTTTAAAGAAATGTTGACCCATAAAGATTATATTTCCGCAAATAATCAACCGTTTAAATAAAAATAATTTTATCCTTCCATTATTTCAATATATGTTGCAAAAGACAAAATAAATACAAAATGAAAAAAGGCACTGAATCCGTAATTCCTGGAGTGCAGTATGGTCATTGATTGTTATAGCAACCATTGTTAGAGCTTCATTTTCTAAGTGCATTCATTGCAACATTTCAGCGCTTGCAAGGTTGCGAAATTGTGTTGGCAAACATTTCACTCGTATTGCTCATCAGATTCTTCCAGCGTATCATATTGTTCATCCTTTGGTGTATTTAGTTCCATACTTCATGTCCTTTTCAAAATTATCTGCACACTTTTTCAATTCAATATAATTATATTTTAGGGAAAAGATGCTCTATTAAGGAATGTGATTGGTATTATGACCTTCTTTTCCAGCAAATGCTTAGCCTTTAGAGTTTTATTTTCTTTGTTTTCCTCCGTTTTCTTTTTTTTCATTTTTGTATTCAGCATAGCAAATATCACCACACACTTAATCAGTTTCTCCATCTTGCAGAAGTGGGTGCAAGTCGGACAATGAAATAAATGCCACATTTCAAAATACTTTCTTTTTTTGAGTTTTTTTTTTTTTTTTGCTTTTAATAAAAAAAGAAATCTTTAATTTTTTTTTGTCTCGCAACACTCGATAGATATGCCCCAATGAAGTAAGCGGCATTGGCGAAGCATTTTTTTACGGTTATTTTTTGCTTTTAGTTAAATAAATGTTTATTTTTCACTATGATTAAATTAGTCGTCTGACAAAAGAACATTTTTCTTCTTTCTCATCAAACGAAACATACCCTGGTATTGTAAGTTTATAAAAGAATCTAATGGTGTGTTTTTTCACTATTTTTCGTTTTGAAATGATGCCTATAAATTGGTTATGAAAAAATGAGAGAAAAGTGACACACAACTATGGGTGACATTTCATATGAAATTTTATCGAAATTTGTATAAAAGTCTTTTTTTCGGGATTTTTCATTAACAAAATTTCAGTAATTTTTCCGTTTCCCCGTTGGCAACAATACGTAATAGAAAAGGTTGAGCAATTTACCCCAATATCGAATATTAATCAGTAAATACATTGTTTTGTCAAATTTTACGTAAATTAAGTGTATCGATTCGAAAACCAATGTTGTAAAATCGATTTTTATTAAATCTATCATTTTGTAAGGGATACTCTGTAGGTAGGTTGTGATGATTTTATCGAGAAAATAATATACTTGAGTTATAATCTAAGATCGTTTTTTTTCTAAAATGAGTTAAGTTTCAAGAATAAGAAGATTATCTTTCGTATTTTAAATGTCCTCATAGATTTACTTGTGCACTAGTAAGGCAAATGGAGGTCAAAATTGGTTCACAGTCTCAAAGCTGATATTCTTTTCCTTCTCCTGCGATATTATAAACTAATTTATTTGAATAGTACTTTTCACATTTTGCAGCCATTTGTCGTATCCCTGAAACATACTTTTCTAGCGTGTAATACATGTATGAATTCATAACTAGGATTTTTGAAGAAAAATTCCCCACTTACTGAGTTCCAACTAACTTACGGACCTCATTTTCTTCTTTTTGTCAAGCAGACTTAATATTACCTAAGCTTCACTACTACATCAACATCATCTACTCACCTGAGTCATATTTGCACAAAGATTAATGACAACTCCAGCAATAGCTTGGCCAAGTTAAAGGATGAATGAAACTTCTTTAGTAAGATCATTATTATGGTTGTCAAGAGAACAAAAATATCCATTAGCTGAGGAAAAATGATTATTTGGAGAAATTGTGTGTGTCAGAAATAGGAAATGCTGACGTTTAAGAGAAGAAATGGGACGTAAGTGATATTTTTTCAAGTAATAAATAAATAAGTTCCCCTAGAAACTTAAGAATTGCAACACAATAGTGCTTAAAAGGTACAGAAATATTTTGTAAACAAGAATATTTACGTTTTTAGTGGTATCCAAAGAAAAAACATTAAGCTTGTAAAATAAAAGGAAGCAAGATACATAGTTTCGAAGAGGAGAAATAAACGCAAAATAGTTACAGTGAATAGTTACTTACAGCAACAGTCGGAGATGTTATTGAATGAACTCGCACAAGCACCACTTAAGGCCTCACCCATTCGTGTATATAGATGAATTTCGGTCATACAATAGCTTGAATTCAATTCAAGTAAATTTTGTCCGTCCCAGTTACGATTACACTATAATACATACACTTTACCTGTGACATATTCTAAATATAATTTAGTAAAGGACTGCAGCTGGAAGGAACAACCTCGTACCTTTTTGTGCCTCCAATACCGTATAACAGTCGTAATAAAACATGCTTTGCGTCTACAACTTAGAATTGATTTGTTCGATTAATACAAGATTAGGTTGGTCTTAACATTAGATATCTTGACACGTGTCTTAAAGAATCCACACAACTCGACATAAGGTTTGGACACGCTAATTTTACTGTAAATCCATGCTCATGGAAGGTACATTCTATTACAAAAGTACCGAAAATTGATCAACAAAACGCAAAATATTTGATATCGATTTTAATTTATTTTGTAACCCTCAAAGTGGGTCCCATCCCAATTAATATGCTTATGCTAAAGTATTTTCTTGTAAAGTCTTAAGTCCTCGAAATTGTAATTTGAGTTTTGGATGTTAAAACCAATATAAAAATTACAGCCCAGTGAATTGACTAACATACAAGTATTCCTATACCCAACATTATTCCGCATTGCTGCAAAAGTGTGCGAAACACCAGAAGGGGCGTGGTAAATCGCTAAATTATTACAAATAAATGCTGCAAATTAGCAGAAAATATAAAATGACAAGAAATGACTTACTGAACTTAACTATGGTAGCTTTCATATAATTTAATGTTATCGGAGTCGGCTCTGCTAGCTATTTTCATTTGCTTAATTACACCGAATTTAGTATAATTGAATGAAACATATAGATCTATAAACGTATGGGCTAAATTAGGCAATTTGAATGGTTATCCAGTCGAGTTTTCAACATTTTGCCAAACATTGCAAATTAATACAATTGACGAAAATTTAGCGTTTACAGAGAAAAATTAAATTTCGATAGATCGATTGTACGTGGGGTATTTGAAAGAGAAGAGGCAACGCAGTCCATCTTTATTTACATTAGAAATACATATGCCGGACGGCCCAAATTTGGCTACATTTAAGGCAACTGAAAGATATAAAGTTAAGTTAACTCTACCAAAAGGGGCTCGGATTTTCTTAAGTTTTGCCAGAAATTAGTAAATAATGCAATAAACAAAATTATGGCTTGCTGAAGTATAAGAATAGAGAGTTGCAGGGGAAAACTAAATTAAAAAAAAATCGTGTTATTTATATGGGGAGCACCAGAAGAGTGTAGCAATACGACACATTTTCATTTCAAGACATTACTTTTGCAAACTCTTTGAATAAATCCTTTGGAATTGAATAAAAGATGCGAACTTTCAAATGTAGGGGTTAAACCAGTCATTTGTACAAGCGGTACAAGAGGGGTGTGGATAGTTGGTGTATTATTCATAAATTTTGCAAAAACATCAAAAAATTATACAATATATATGTAAAAAAATATAGGTTATTGTGCCTACGGTTTTAGAAAATATCTAGCTGTGCCAAATGGCGTCATCTTTGTGAATGTTAATGACCATTTTCCACCAATACATGAGATATATGAATTTTTAAAGTACCTCCCTATCTTTCAGTAATTTCGGCATAAAAACGTCAACACACTATCCAAAGTTGGCTTAGAACATGGTCATCAAACTAGCGAAACTGTAAATTGTTTCTTTTACATCTTAACCCGGTGAAGTAACCTTCATGTGTCAGTTGACGCGCAGATATGTAGCAGCCAAATGGAAGCGTTTGAAGTATCAAGTATCGTTTTAGAACTTTTTAAGTCGATTGACCAATGTCCACCCATCTGTTGGCTGGCTTGTGTCTTCCACAATAATCGTGGAAAAACTGTAGAAAATTTCTTAGAGCTAACCACAGTCTAAGATTTTGCCCAATAGGCGAATGAGCGTTATTGGATCGTTCTTCCCGGCACTTCCTACACAAATTGATCGATTTTTCGAACTTAATTTTTCACCGTTTGTCTCGTAATTTATAGAGTACATTAACTTAAATTATTATCCGTTTTATTTTAAAATAATGTTTGGCAATATTCTAAAAGTGCCGGTAATTCAGTGGAAACATTCGAAGATTCACAATCATTTCGATTGGAACTAATTGATACAAACATTTTTTTAAATAATTCGTCATTATATCGATTTATGAATATAATTGTTTGAAGGCACTGCAATCAATTTTCATTGGCGGAACTGATGTTGTTAAACGCTTGATGTGCGCTGAACTGTATTAAATTCAATGCACCTACATAAAAGGTATAAACCTACAACTATGTGGATTAAATTAGACAGCTTATATGACAGGCATGAAACAGAAGGAGGCTGTACTATAGCTTTTTTCAAATTTTGCACAATATGTTTGGTAATACAATATGCTTTTGCGTCCAAATCGCACGAGAGGTACCAAAAGTGTTGTGAAAATGCTGACCATTTTCATTCTCAGAAATACACAATGTGTTCCAAATTTAACTGAATTCAATACAATATCTTGAAAAATATGACACAAGGAATGTATGAGTTTAATTGGTCATTTGTGATGGATGGATGGATAATGGTTTTTTCAAGTCTAACCAAGCGTGGTATATAAAGACAGTGAACACAAATCCAGGTTACTGTGGCCAACTAATTGCAAGTTACAGAGAAAAGTGGGCATCTTCCAAATGTTGGAAGATGATGAGTGAAATGAATGAGTAAAAAATGTGTTCTTCTTTTTTGGTCCATTTGAATAGCAGCCCTTACGTGGTAATCAGTTTAAGTGTGAAAATCTTTTGCAGATCATCGTAAACCAGATCGGATTACAGTAATTGTATATAATTAAATATAAAACAATAGATCTTAAGTAAAATGGGCCAAGCTAAATCCTTGAGTGTCGGAGAAAGATCAAAAATTAAATCCTACAAGGAGTGTGGACTTTCTACTCATCAAATAATCAGAAAAACTAATAGGAGTCGCAAAGATATATCAACATATTTACGTGACACCGAAAGCTATGGAAATAATATAAAAGGTCAAACAGCAAGTGCTATTACAACTCCTGACAAGAGGGCTATTCTGAAATAAGCGTCAGATTCACATGACTCTGCTGCCAAAATCAAGGAAAAAGCTCGCGAAAGTGCAAGTGTATCAACGGTAAAAAGAGTTATTTTCAAAGCAGCACACTTGCAACGCTTGAAACTTAAAAAGAAACCACCGTTAGACAATCTCCGTAAGGAACGTTGCCTTCATTTTTGTCGTACGACTATAACATGGAGTAGAGAGTGGAGTAGAATTATATTATCCGGCGAAAGAAAATTTAATTTAGAGGGTATTATTAATACTTCTACGATCTTCGAAAAGAGGAACACCTACTCAATCGATTACACAGCCGGGAAGGTGGAGTTATGGTAAGGGGTTCCGATCTCTTATTAAGGCACAATAGAGCTCCAGATTCTCTCCGGAAAAGTGAATGCGACTTCATATAAAGTCATGTTGGAAAAACCTTTTCCTGAAGTTAAAAATATTTTCGGAGAATTGGAATGGAAATTTCAGCATGACAACTCGCCAATTCACATAGAGTCGTCAAATCATAGATTGAAAGCCAAAATGTTAAGGTTGTGAACTGGCCGCCTTACTCTTCAGATTCAAATATTATTGATAACGTCTGGAGATGGCTAGTACGCAAGGTGTACGAATCAGGCAAGCAATATTCAAGCAAAAGTGAACTCATTAATGGAATTAAGCAGGCCTGGTCATGTATTTCGCGTGGACTTAATCAAAAAACTGTATGATTCTTTACCGAACAGAATATATGAACGTATTCTCAACCACGGGGCAAACGCCCAGTACTAAATTTTTCTTAAAAGAACTTATTTTTAAATTAGATGTAAGCAAACAATAATACTTTTAATTTAGAATTAATGTTTTTGTGTATAATCTAATTTTTGTAA